>CADWAE010000150.1:0-506256 GCA_902982915.1 Phalloptychus januarius
AGTTTCACATCAAAATATTTTCTCTCCAACATTAAACTGATCAGATTATCTCTGTAGAAAAACCTTCAACTTTAGCTCCGCCCACTCCTCCACCTCCTGCCTCCCTCCTGGTCAGGCTGGTCTGCCACCTGGTGGTCTTCTGTCCGTACTGCATCTCCACTCTCCTCATGGTGTCTTTATGCAGAAGATCAGGTAACACTCTAAAAATCACTGAGATAAAAATCAATCAATCATTGACTGACCTTAGTGACATTTCCTGATAGTTTTTCCCTTGACTCACTCTGACAGGACGTGACCTCACTGCTTCAGCTGATCAAGGATTGGATGATTATGATGATGTCACCACAGAGCATCACTTCTGAACTCTGATCTCTCTTTACTATTGAACATCTATTAACTTTATTTTGAAATGTTTTTATCTAAGTCCACAGAGTAAACCAGAACCAGGATAAATAAAAATTTGTTTTAAATTTTAAGAAACAGAATTGGCCTAGTCAAACCACATGTCCTGTTGCTTATTCAGTATTTCATGTCCTTTCATTATATTTTGAAATGTAATCTTTTACGTCTTAAATTTTTGTCTTTTCTTCGATTGATTGATTGATTGATTGATTGATTGATTGATTGATTGATTGATTGATTGATTGATTGATTGATTGATTGATTGATTTTTTGCTTCATTTAGTTCATAAATTCTCAGACTGGAGATCTTTGGTGTTTCTGTTTCATCCAGAGAAAATATCAAATTTGGAATTGTTGACCTAATTCAACAAAAAAATATATATTTTTAATAACTTAACTATGAATGAGAATTATTAACTTCATAAACCAAATATTAATGCAAATTCTGATTCCTGTCAAATGTTTCATTAGTTATTTTGATATTAACATTAAAATCAAACAAACAGGAATCAGTCGACAAACACAGAAATGTGTTGAATTAATTAGTGAACTGCTGAGCAAATAATCTGCTGTTTAACAACCAAACATGAAATGGATGTTATGAAGTTCATATTTCTGCAGAAAACAATGAATGAATCCAGAAAGCTTTTATTTCAAAACCCACAAAAAGACTAAAATACACACAGTGTCTAAATCCAACAGGTTAAATAAAGGCATATTGCAGAAATGAAGGAAGTTTGTTTCCATTAAAAGGTAAAAATTCATTAATCGAGCAAGGAGAAAATCTCAAGAAATAAACATTTAAAATTACAAGGTGGATTCTGGAAACTGATGTCTCATTTTCCAAATAAAACTAATAAAAGTTGAAAAAAGTCAGAAGAACAGTATAAAATATGTATAAGCTGCATCTGTAGGTCATATAGTGATACTTCCATGTCTTTTGGTTTCAGATTTATTGTTAAAACAGATTTAAATAAACACATCAAGAGGATTTAATATCATATGATAGAAACTGTATGCTTCTAAGAGCAGAGTGATTTCCTCCTGTTTGTTATTGTAGTACTTATTTCTGCCACAAGGGGCGCAAGTCATGGAAATGCTAAAGTTTTATTGAACTAATCGAGTCGGTGTCATTGTGCCCAAAAACTAAAATAAAAGAAAAATGGATGATTGTTGGGGTGTCACATTTTTCTAAAAAATAAATAATTTAAACATGTTATTTCCTAGTGACAATAAATATAAAGAAATAGAGAATTAAAACGTTCAATAATGTCGTTTAAACAATCTAATGGATCTTATTTTGAAACTAAAAGGTCAGAGTTCACATCACTGCTTCTGATGGCAGAAATACCAAAAACTGATCGCTTTAGTTGTTTTCAATTAATTATTAAAAATTTGTTTGTAAATCAATAAAACATTTTCAAAATTCAGAAAAACAATAATTTTGTTCCTATCTATAGCTTTTTTCTTTTGCCTTTTATTAAAAATATATATTTTATATTCGTCAGAAGAACCTTTTGCACCTTTTATTTCAGGAAATTTAAAGTAAGAAAATACTTTAAATAGGTGAAAAAATAATAAAAATAAGCCCCTGCCCTTCAGGACTGCCATAAGGATGAAAATCATCTTTTAATTCATCTTAATTTAACTAAGTTTTTAACTCGTTTTACAGTAACGGTATCGATACGGTTTGTTGGTGTCAAATTTGTTAATTTTGACCAAAATTTGGTCAATAAATCTGATTCTTAAACGACAAATATAGTGGAACATTATCAATGCAGCAATGTCAAAACAATTTAAAAATTGAATATGAAATTGTTTTACTTTTAATGAATTAATTTATGGCTAAAGAAAATGAAATCAAATGCAAACATCAGGGGACCTAACAGAAAGCCCTGGGGAACGCCCCTATAATGAAAGAGATCATTACTTCACAATGAAGATTCATGCTACGCTGGAGGCTAAGCTAACTGCAGCTCCTGTGAGGGACAAAAGGCTTCAGATTCCGTATCAATGTGTTCAGATCCCAGCAGTAAAGAAGGAAATTGTCATTTAGATACAAGAAATATTTTTAAAAATCACAGTAAATAAAATATTGTTTATCTCTGTATCAGCTGGTTTCCAGCTGAGCAGTTACTCATCATTAAGATGCTTCAACATCATGAGGAGGAAATCATGTTTTTATCCCGGAGATCTGATCATCTCAGACATTTCACTAAAAACCAAAGCAGAAAAACTAATGAACACACAGATTATCAGGATCTGATGAGTCGGTTTGTTTGGCTCTCATTAACCGGAGAGAAACACACACCGCCCTCGGTAAACAGGATGTCTGCTGCAGGCTGAAGGATTCTTCTACAGCTGAAACTCTCCTCATCTTTGTGCAAAAACATTTGATCAAACTCAGCTTGTCAGGCCGCAATATTCCCAGAATGCAAAGCGGTGCGCCGCCTGCGCCGCCTCCCCAATGCAGAGCAATAGAAGCACCTTCAATCATTAAAGAGCCGTTCCTGATTTACCCTTCAACATAAAACGCTTCTCTGAACCAAAAGCTGTAAAACAGACGAGGAACTCCAGAGCAGCTTTACCAAAACCCAGACTGGACTGAAAAACTTTAAATATTAACAAGGATTTTTAGACGTTTTAGAGAAAATATCTCAGAAGAGACTAAACTAATTTACCAGTGAAGCTTCAGCAACTTGTTTTAAGTCATTCATTCCCTAATATTAAAAAAGGAATGAACAGTTCACTTATATCAATACTAAGAAATTATTGTCTCAAAACAAATTCTACATTCTGATCACTCACATATCTAAAACTCTCACAGACCAAATACTCTGAGATTAACCAACAACAGATCAAGATCTAAACCTGAAATTAAATATCAGTTGGACGTCAGTCTTCTGCTCTGAGCTTCGTCTCATTTCAGGTTAGAGAAACTCGACTTAAAAACCTCGCTGATGTTTTGTGTTTTTGCAGAGCGTTGCACGCCAACAGGAAGTCGTCAGAAGCATTTCCTGCTGGCTCTTCGGGTCACTTGGAGACGGGTCTGTAGCTCATTATCAGAAAGGATCTGAATAACTTGCATGTGGTCAGCGCCAGCAGAGGACCCGCCACGGCGACGACCGGCAGCAGGAAGGCCAGGTACTGCTGGACGAACTCATCATCATCATCGTCTTCATCCTGGGTTCTCCTGCGGCCGGGCCGGCCGGCGCTGGCGCCCGCGGCGTCATTTATTTGATCTGCAGATCAGAGTCAGCAGTGAAAATGAAAGCAGAAGCATCAGACCTGAGGGGCCCGGCCCAGACTCACCTTCTGGACTGACTCTCAGCTTGATGACCATGTTGGGCTCAGCGATCAGAACCGATCTCTTCTGGCGGCTCCCCACCGCCTGCACCACCCGGCACTCGTACACGCCGCTGTCGTCCGCCGAGGCGTTCCTGAGGACCAGAGACACCTCGCCCTCCTTCATGTCCCGGTCCAGCAGGTCGGCCCGCCCCAGGAAGGCCCGGTCCTGGAAGTCCGGGTAGAACTGCTGGTCCCGGTACAGAATGATGTAGGACATCTTCTGGTCGGTCCGGCTCCACTCCAGGTATTTGATGGGGTCGGCCATGTTGGGCGCTCGGCACGGCAGCGTGGCGGCCCGACCTTCATCCACCCTGATGTGGATCTCAACTGCAGAAGACGGGAACAATGCATGCTGGGTAAACAACAGGCCCGTCAATTAAAACAAACTCAATAACTTCCATTTTCATGACTTTCCGTTTTTCTCTGGTTAAGAAAAGTTTCAGTTTGGTGTTTTAATAGAGGATTTTTTTAAGCATAGTTTTGTTTTTTATAATTCATTTGTTTATTTTGGGGGATTTAAAATGTCTTTCAGTTCCTGTGTTAAATGTTCATTAGATCTTAAGGTTTATTGAGCTTTACGCTGCTAACATTATATTATTGAAAATGGTCTGAAAACAACATCATCATTAATAGTCATCAGTGCAAAATACGACTTGTATTTTCAAACTAAATAGTTATAAATTATTCAGTGCAGAAACTTTTTTAATATTTTACTGAGAGAAAAATTATTCCAAATTGGAAAACATTCGACTCGACTTTTAAAGAGGCTTAATAAACTTGATTGATAATCTAAGCAATAAAAAAAATTACCTTTTCATAGCAACTTTTTAATATCATCTCAAATTTGAACTTAAAAAGGTTTCAATGCAAACACGATATAAATAACTTCAAAATATTAAATTTTATTACATTACAACAAGACAGGATACTGCGGTTATTTGAAAAAAATTATTTTTGATATAAAACTCAAATTAACAGAGAAATTCACTTTTGCTGAAATTTACATCTTAAAAAAATTTTAACAATGTAAAACTCTCTTGGAAAAACTATTATTATTTGTGCAATAAAGAATAGAATAAAACTTTTAGATACTTGATTATCAGAAATAATTATTTTAAAAAATATTCCATATTAGATTATAAACGTGGGTTGAATGTAATGCTGTGAAGAAACATGACAATAAAAAAAAGATTATCTGATTTTACAGACAGTGCAGCAGCTGCGTGTAATTACACGCACTGACCACTAGGGGCAGCAGTGACTTTTTCTTTTGATTAAACGTTTATTTTCTGACTCAAACTTTTTAGTATTTACGAAGAATAAGAAAGAGTTGGAGACTCACAGACTAAAGCTCCAGCCAGCTGGGATCCAGACCAGACCAGGAGGAGGAAAAGCGCCAGGCGAGCCATCCTGAGGAAACACACACACACACACACACACACGTCAGACAGGTGGCTTCTCGCTCCTGAACGCAACACCAGCTCAGATCTAAACACAATGCAGCTTTAAAAGTTAAAAACAATCGTTGTTTCCAGTCAAACTTACCTTTCTGCAGCTATTTGCCTCCGCCTGATGAAACCAGCCCGACAAGGTGTAGAGTACACCTGCCGAGGGGGCGGAGCTTCTGCTGCCTTCACTGTCCGCTCAAAACTCTGAAATTACACATCTTACTACGGAAATCTGAAAAATCTTCTCTAAAAGGTGTTTCACCTCCATGGTAACTGAGATAACAGAGATAAAGTCAGTAATGAATAAAAGTCTTTTATCATTTTTCACATTTTAACTCTTTTAATAGTAGAAAATACAGTTAACTCTCTAATAGACCTATGCACTTCAATTTGACGAGTCACCAAACTGTTATTCATCTTTATTTGTTCGCTAAATGGTTAAAAACCTCAAAATAATCGATTTTCATACATTTCCGCTCCATTATTCTCCTGAATGAGGAATTTTATAGGAATGTTTGGTTTCTCCGTGGTTCAGTGAAGGCAGCATGGTGTGTGTGTGCGTGTGTGCCGAGCTGGGGTGAAATAAACTGGTTATTACCGAAACAGCCCAACAGATTTCAGGGCTTGATAGAAGCTGCACCCACAGGTGGAGCTTGGCTTGTTTACCTGGGCGATGACGTCAGCGCTGCCAACTCAGTCTTTATCTCAGGTGAAAACAGAAAAGCTAAATGTTATCTTAATCAAATCATCAACCTAATCGGTGAATTCCTATTTAGGTTTATTTTTTATTTTGTTTGACTTTATTTTATTTTAACCGAGTTGCTGTGTTTCCATAAGTGACCTGCAGAGGGCGCTGCAGCGCTGCTGCTGCCGGTCAGTGAAGCTTGATTTTTCTTCTTCCAGATCAGATCAACTTCAGCTGAGGTTGGACTAAACATATATTTATTCATTTGTGAGGTCTGAGAGTTTTTAGTAAATTACAGACAGAGAGCAGTAAAAAGGCCTTTCAAATTAAAAACAAGAAAAGGCTGAAAAAAAGTCTTTAGATTGAGAAAACACCACAAAAGACTTATTAATCATTTCATTAAAGCTCTTCATCCAGTAGGTTTTATTCTGTTTACTTGTGTTCATGTAGTTCCAGGTATGTGGGCAGATGAGCAGCTAAATAAAATAAAGAAAATTCGATGTATTCGCCTGTGGTTCTAGTTTCTCATATTATCTTTTATTTTATTCTTGAAATAAAACAAACAGGATGTGAAAAATCTCCTATTCTGCATCTTAAGACACTCTGTCACAGACAATGAGAACAAAAGCAAAGAAATAAGAAGCAGAATATTTAAATTAAAATGTTTATTGCTGTTTGAAGAGTTTCAGAATCGCTGAATTAAACTCATGAATCCATGTTACAGTCAGTCTGTGGGGGGAAACTGGGATGTATATTTCTGGAATCTTCAGCTAAAACTTTTCCAAACTTTCCTGTTAGTTTAGTTTTAAAAATAATATATTAATGAACATTTAATATTTTCAGTGTAGATACTGGTGAATTTGATAAAAAGTGCTGAACTGAAGTGTGTTTTTTGTCTCTGCCTGCATTAAACTGGATGAACCTTTTCGTTTGCAGGGTGGATGGATGTGAGAAACAACGTGACATTTTGCTGGATTTATTAATAACTACAATTTCTATTGTTTCATAATTTCTGATTAGATAAACCCGTTCTTAAATAAAAACTTTAAATCTGCCAGTAATCTTTAGCTGTAGGTTAAATATTGTGATGAAAGCTGAAGCAGTTTCAGTCAAACCTTAAAATCAACACTTTGCACAAAGAGGACGTATAAAAACCAGGCACCAGCCTCCCGATCAGGATTTTAATTCAATCAGGTTTCTGGAAAAACATCAGAAAAATACAGATTTACAAGACAGCAGCAGTCTGTAACAGACAGGATACTGAAACCTAATAAACTCAAGTAAAAACATCTGAAGAAGCAGCAACTGTAAAAAAAAAAAAAAAATAATAATAAAGTCCAGATTTTTACAAAAACAACACAGATGTATCTCTGCAGCTTCGTTCTGTAGGTTTCACAACATTCTGGCCGGGTTTAATGCTTTATGTTTCATTCACACTTTTAAATAAAACAAAAGAACAACTACGTTTCCCATCAGCCCCTTCTCTGGGGACAAGCAGGCCAAATGCACCAGAGGAGTTCAAGTATGAGATGAGGAACTTTACACAGGAAGTAAGAATTAGCAAAGTAACTGAGTGTTTTAGTTAAAGTTTAATTAAGAAGACTAAAAGTTTAAATCAGTGTTAATGCTGCTGACTGAAATTAAAAACAAAGTGGGAGACGTGCCACATGTCGGAGGCGTTACAGTTTCCACTGGGATATAAAATACAGCAGGAGAACATCCAGCTCACAGTAACTAAACCAGCCGCTGTGTGATCGGATCAGAGCGGGTCCGGGGCCGGTCCGGAGCCGGTCCGGGGCCGGTCCGGGTCTCAGGAGGAATCCACTGCAGCTGAAAACAAGAAGCAGCAAAATGTATCTAATTTTATTGATCAATAACTGATACATGTTTATATAAAAATGCTACAAATCTCTCATTTAAAAAGAAAAAAAATCTAAATTTTCCAAATTTCCTCTGAATAAAACCTGATACGAGGTGATCATAAACAATCAGTTTATCATAAAAGTAGTAAATATTATTGCATTCACATCTGAATAATCATTACTTGGATTAATCAATATTTAATAGAGTTTATCTCAAGTCAAGTTTATTTGTAAAGCACATTTCAGCAACAAGGCAATTCAAAATATTTTACATCAATTATGAACATTATATTTTATCATTCAGTGATAGAAGGCCGACTTTATAACTGTGTTTATGTGACTCTGAAGGCTCAGGTCAGAGTTCAGGCCTGAGATTTCAAAGAATGATTTTATTTAGAAAAAAATGATTAAAACAAAAGATCAGAAATGATCAATTAAAACGCGAGGAAATAAAAAATGCTAAAGAAACACAATCTCATCTAAAATACTAGAAGAATCTCCTTCAGATTCTTCTAGTATTTTCTTATTTTAACATCATGAACATTTCGTTTCATTACCTTTTGCTTCCAGCTTCTCCACCTCTCCTTCGCTCGCCTCCTCCTTCTCCCTCGTCAGCTGCGCCCGCTGCGCCTCCTCCTTGTCCTTCTCCTGCAGCAGCGAGCGCAGGAAGGCGGCGCTCACCACCTCCTCGCTGTCGTCCGCCAGGAAGGCGTTCTTGAAGCGGTTGTAGAGCATGGAGGCCTTGTCCATGATGGCCTGGTTGGCCCGGTAGTAACGCATCTAGACATCCACCAGATGGCAGCAGACAGAGGGACAAACATGCAGCTTTACCAAACAACTAAGAATGATGAGAAAAGGGCCTAAAAGAAGAAGGTTTTCAGAACTAGGAGTTTTAATTCACAAACTAAAGTTGTCCAAAACAAAAAAAGAAAGTGTTTCTGCCAGTTTTCTACTAATTTGTTATTACTAAGGAGACATTGTTACTAGAACTGGTAAACGTTTAGCTTCTGCTGTGATAAATGGAGACTGATGACCGGAAACCTACCAATCTAATCTTCTCCCAGCCATTTGTTTGTTCTGTTATGAACCAAACAAATTAAAACCCAACCAAACCAAAACTGTTTAAACCAGAGTTTTTACCATGTTTGCAACATGAAGACCCTTTAAAAAACTGTGCTAATCAAATAATATCACTTAGCTTAGCACAATTTTCCAGTGGCTTAGCCTGGTAAACCTCAATGTTTCAGGTTTTTTCCCACGGTCATGTGACTCCATGTTTACCTTCCTGAGCGTGGCGATGAGCTCGCTGTGCCTCTGGACGTGTTCAGACGTCACATACAGCATGCTGAGCTGGTCCAGCGCCGACAGACACTTCCTGATGTCCTGGAGACAGAAACAACACAACGCTGCTGTCACTTCGGTGGGAGTTTTATAACAGTCTCTGTTTTTATTTGACTTGTTTTGGTAAAACTATCTTACGGGTTTGTCCGTCTTCAGAGAGATGCGGAGGTCTCCGTTGATCCGGTGCAGAGTCGAGTCTGTCAGCGTTGAACTGGAGTTCTTCTGCTGTCCCTGATCCGTCCTGGTCGGATTCTCAGTTTCAGTGCCCTCCTTCTCCGCTGGCGCCGCGTCTTTGGCAGCAGATTCAATCCATAAACCTTCAGCTCCACCCTGCACTCGGTCGGCCCCACTCTTCTTCTCTTCCTTGTTCTTCTTCTGCCGTTTACTCTCCTCCAGTCGCTGCGATCTCGTTCTCTCTTTTTTCTTTTCCTGAGAATCACCATCACGTTTCTTCTTCTGTTCCCGCGTTAATCTCATCCCCTCGGTTTCCTTCCTGCCTTCCAGGTTTTTCTGTTCATCTTGTTTTCTTGCTGTCTTGTCCTCAGCATCGTTGTTCTTCTTCTCTTCCTTTTTTCTTGCTGTCTTGTCTTCAGCTCCATTCTTCTTCTTCTCTTCCTGATTTCTTGTTGTCTTGTCTTCAGCTCCGTTCTTCTTCTGCTCTTCCTTTTGTGCTTTTTTCTCCTCCGTCTCTGAGTTTTTAGCATCAGACTTCTCGGCTGCCTTCTCTGTTTTTTCTTCTTTTTCCATCTCTGAAGTCTTTTTCACCTCCTCTTTCTTCTTCTTCACCTCCTCTCCAGCTCCTTTCGTCAGTCCTCCCATCATGGTTTTCACTTGGATCTTCGTTCCCTGATTGGCTTTAACGATCTTTCCGATTATCTTCCTCTCGTCTTTCTGCTGCTTCGTCTCGTCTTCTTCTTTGCTCTTGTTCTGCTCTTTTCTTTCGTCCTTTTCTACCTTCTGTCCATCTTTCTTCACCTCCACAGCCAGCTCTCTAGTAGACATCTTTTCCTCCTTGCCACCAGTCTTTTCCTCTGTGGTTTTCCTCATTCCTCTCTCTGTCCTGTCTTCACTCCTCTTCGTCTCCACTGTCGTCTTTTGCCTTGAATCCTTCTCCACTCGTTTACTTGTCTTCTTCCTCTCAGCTGTGGACTTCCTGGTGGCCATCTTGTCTCTTCTGGTGCTTTCATTCATCTTCTCTTCCTTCTGTCCGTCCGTCTTCATGTCTGAACTCGTCCTTTGGTTGGACGGTCTCTCTCCTTTCGTCTCGGTCATTGACTTTCTGGTGGACATTTTCCCACCTCTGTCGGTCTTCTCTCTTTTCCGTCTTTCCTCTCCATCCTTGGGTGGTGTCTTCGTGTCGGCAGACTTTCCTCCGTCCCTGATGGAAACACAAACCCAACAGAGAGGAGTTAGGCTTTCACTGGACCAGTTTGGATGGATGCAGAGCGACTCGTCTTCCTTACTGGGCGCTCTTCGTCATGTCCTTCGTCTTCAGCAGATCTCTGAGCGACTCGATCAAACTCTCCCTCCGCGCCGCCAGCTGCTCGTGCCTCTGGTGTTTCAAAGTGTTAGAAATTAGAAAGGTTTTATTTTTACAGGCGTCCAAAGTGTGGCCCGGGGGCCATTTGTGGCCCTCGGAAAATTCTTACTGTTGTTGCTGAGAATAAACTAAAACATTTTATAGGCTTAAAAAATGTTTAAAAAAAAACCAGCAAGTCCAAAAACCTAAATAAGTGTAAACTTTAAGGCTAATGTAAAAATATTATTTGTTTTATTGATTGTTGTTCAGGTGGTAGAGAAATATTTTAGTGTTTTTAATTGAAAACATTTTGGCCCCTGAATAGTTTGGTGTAAAGTTTGTACATCCTGGTTTAACTGGATGTAAAACTCTCTGTTTTCCACCTCATCGTTCTCCATCTTTGTTTTCGGAGTTTTTGTAAATTTTGGTTAATGTCAGGATAGAAACGTTACATCAGTTTTATGTTTTCCTTTTCGTCTTTCTTCGTCTTGTCTTTGTAAATATATGGGGTTAATTTCATGTCCAGAATGATTCTGTGTTTCTGGAAGCCAGAAAACAAATCGCAGTTTTACCTCGTCGTCCTTCTCCTCCGCCGTCTCCTCCTCTCCATCCTTTCTCTTCTTCACCTCCTCCTCTTCCTCCCGTCTTGCAGACTGCAGTCTTCTCTTTTCTTCCTCCTCTCTCATGCCCTCATGTTTTCTTTTCTTCTGGACCTTCTTCTGTTTCTCCTCTCTCCTCCTCTCCTCCCTCACATCTTTTCTCCATCAGCCTCTTTTGTCGTCTTCTGCTTCATTTCTCTCGTTTTCTCTAGGCTTCTTTCTGGTTTATCTTTCTCTTCTTTCTTTCCTTTCCTTTTCTCTTTGGTTTTCTTGTCTTCCTTCGGTTCCTTACTCTCCCTCTCCTGGTCTTCCTCCTCTTTTCTTCTTCTTTCTTGGCCTTCGTTCCTTCTCCTCTTTCTTCGGTTTTCTCTTCAGGTTTCTCAGTTTTGTTCTCTGTTTTCTCCTCTTCTATCTTGCTTTTCTTGCTCATCATTCGCTCCTTTTCTTCTTCGCTGCTTCCAGGTTTTCTTCATGTTTTTCCTCCTCAGCTCTCTTCGTCTTTGTTCTTTCAGTTTTCTCTTCTTCTTTTTGAACTTTTTTAGTTTTTATTCCCTCTGTTTTGTCCTTGTCTTTCTCTCCTGTCTTTGTCTCGTCGGATGAATCCCTCTCTCTCTCCGTCCTGATCTTTGTTTCCTCTCTCTTGTCTTCTTGTTTCTCGTTTATCTCCACTGCTCCCTCCTTCTGGGTTTCATTCGTTTTCTCAGATATTTTCTTTTCTTCTTTTCTCTCCTCTTCGTCAGCCTTCCTTTTATTTACTCCCTCAGATTTTTCTTCTCTTCTCATCTTTATTCTGTTCGCTTCTTCTTCTCCTTCCTCCTCTTGGCCTCCTGGCTCTTTTCCTTTCCTGCATCTTTTCTCCTCTTTCTGGACGGCGGTAAGGTGGGAATGTCACTGAACTGCCGAGGAAACAGAGAACAGATACGTTTCATCACTGAATCAGCTCGATTCATTCTTTGTTAAACTCACCGATTCGATGTTAAGACCTGCAGCGTTATTATTATGTTAATCATATTCGTCGCTCCTCGCTCTGTAAATCTCAGAGATCGTGTCAGAAGTGGGTCGCTGTGGGGAACCACAGGAAGCCGAATGAAAGACAATCGACTCTGTTCATTTATATGGACATAAAGTCACGCAGCATCAGGACTTTAACTTATTCATCTGTAGAGGTCTGTGTTGCAGGGTTTGGAAGCCTCTGACTGAAGTCACTTTGACGTTTTAGAGTCGATTTTAATGTTTCATATAATCCCTCTCTATTCCAGTCTGGCTGTAAAAATAGAAGAAAAAACTGAAACTGGTTTACAAAGTTTATATTAACCATTTTGACTAAGTTTTGGTTCCGTTGGAGGAACAATAAAAGTTCCTGAATATGAATCTTGAATCATCCTGAGTAGAGCTTCTTTCAGCTCTGATCAGTCGATGCACACATGTTGACATGACAGCTTGTTGTCTGTAGCTTAGCAACCTCTGAGCAGGTGTTGTCAGCGATAGCAACAGCATTACTGAGCTAACAAGGTAACAAGAGTTTCCTTCCTTTGTTCCAAAATAAAAACAGCCAAATAAAATTGGAAACCGTTTCATGGGTCTGGCAGCATGAAATCACGGCGGTCACCTTTAAATCCGACGCTCTGCTCCGGGTGGAAACTCGACGTGCAGCAGCCTCCTGCCCGCCGCTGCTCGCCGTTTCCTTCTGGGCCGGAGGTTTACTTCCTGTCCATCCTGCTGCAGGTTTTCCATCAGAGGCAGAAGAAGCTCTTCCTGGTCTCACCTGAGGAAAGATAAAAACTACAGCTGAGCAGAACGTGTCAGATCCATCCAGCTTGGTAGAAACTATTTTAGCTCTAATTTGCCTTAATGCTCCAAAGTCGCTGCAGATTCGATTCATTTTTTGTTCCTACCTCTCGTTTAGTCTGAGCTGGAGTTTCCTTCTCGGTCGGTCGTTCTGCCAGTGACCCTCCGCTCACCGACCTCCTGCCGGAGGTCGTTCTCGTTGCCGGAGCGAAATCTCCTGCTTCGTGATCCGGCTTTGGACCCATTGGTTTCTCTGGAGCCAATCTGGTTGAGGTTCTAGCAGCAGCCAGCTGCTCTGCTGGTTCAACCTTTGGGTTTTATCTGGATGCAGTCTGATCTGCAGAGTCTTCACCCTGACTGGACTCTGTTGTTTCATCAGATAACCTGGTCAACTCTAATCTAACCTCTCTACGCTCTGCAGACTGTGTGAAGTCATCTGGATCTGACTTAGACAACCCGCCTGCAGCTGCAGGAGCTTCTGCAGACTCTTTGTCCAGTTCAGAGTTCATGTTTTCATCTGGAGACAATCTAGACGAGGTTCTTACAGCCTCGACATGGTCTGGAGTTTCTTTGTCTAGTTTTGGTTCTACAGATTGAACCAATCTAGAGGATCTTGTAGCTGTGGTACAATCTTTATTGTTTCTTTATTTTTTTTCTACAGGTTGATCAGGAGTCAATCTGGAAGAGAACCTTGTCGCCGCAGGACGATCTAGAACGTCCTCTTGTTTGGTCTGGGTTGTTTTATCTGGAGCCAATCGAAACGGCGTTCTTATGGATCTCTCTGAACTTTGTTTCTCACCCAAAGCTCGACTCGCGGTGTTTCTGCTTGAAGCAGGTTTAGTGTTGCACTCAGACTTAGTGGGAGCAGACGCTCCTTTAGGTTTTCTATTAGGAGTTTTAGCTGCAGGAGTTTTTCTGCAGGATGCAGGAGTCGATCTGGAGAGTGTAGTAGAAGAAGAAGCTGGTTTTGCTGGTGTTTTTTTAGTGCAGATCTTCGGTTGAACCTGTGGAGAAAACACAACAGAGTCTGTAAAAATCCTTTAAACCTTTATTCCATCTCTGTGTTCATTACACTCAAAATGTAATGAACCTTTTATAGTTTGTCCAAGTGGAGCATCACAGTTAAAGCTGTAACACTCATAAAACGTCATACAAATACAGTGTGGTGTCTTCATAAAACACATCCCACCGTCAACAACTGAGAAAGCCAGGAAACATTTTACCTTTTGTCCAGTACCGTCGTTACACATCAAATATTTTGCTCAATGTTTCATTTATTATCTTGCAGAAGCAAATCTAACCAGCTGGGTTTTCAGTCCAGACTTAAAGGAATTCAGTGTTTCAGCTGTTCTGCACTTTTCTGGAAGTTTGTTCCAGATTTATGTATTTCGTTTTTCTGTGTCTGTCCATATCAAATAAACTTAATAAATGAATTTTAAGCAGAAACGAGTCTGAACTCACCTTGAGTTTGCTGCCGAGGCCGGGTGTGTTCTGGATCTCCCACATCCCCTCAGCGAAGCCCTTGATGCGGACGCCGCTGCCGTACTTCAGCTTGTTGCCGACGTACGGAGCGACGTTCTCCGGTGTGACGGAGCCTCTGGGGAGAGAACGACCACAGCAGAGTTAAAGACGCACACAGAAAGAGGAAGCTGATTGGCTGCTGCGACAACGTACATCTGATGGGTCCCGAAAAAGTAGACTGGGACTCGCTTCCTGTAGCCATTCTCTGATTTACAGACCTACAAACACAGACCGGTTAAAGCATCCCGGGTCAGAACAGATGTGTGTGATGAAGGGTGTGTTGTCTGCTTGTTTACCCGAGCCGGCCAGTGAGGAAAGCCTTTCATCTTGGCGAACACCAGATCGCCAGCCTTCAGAGGATTACTGAGTTTTCCAGACATCCTGCTGCTCCAGAAAGCGACTTAAGAAAAGCTGAAAACAGACTTGATATTAGTGATGATCGCAGATTAATGACAGGCATAAAAACAGACTGCATGATGTCCATTTATTAATTTATTGATTTCTTCAACACATTGTTGCCATTTAAAATCATATTTCTTGTTTTGTCACCTGTTCTAATAACAAATCTAAAGCAGGTAAACCAAACAGCATCAAGTTCAGCATAAACAAAAGGTTTACAGAAATAACATTAGTAATGAAAGGTTGGTTGTTGATTTGCTCTCCCACAGTTTGACCAACCTTGTGCTACATGAATATATCAGACATGTGACATCATTTTAAATCACTTATTGCTGGGTTTAGCTGCAGGTGTGCTGTCTACCTGTGATCTGCTCTAGAGGTGCAGAGAACATGTGAGCTTTTCCTGACCACCCGTGTCTTTGTTAACAAGTTAACAACTTTACTTGGTGGACCTCATTCTGTTTGCATTGCTTACATATTTACGGATTAGCTTAAAATGTCTCAATTACAGTTAGCAAACCGATGTAGACGTTTACCAAACATTCCACATAATCGGTGAAAACAGCTTCGTCTCCCCGCTTTCTTCGCTGTAACAGCTCTTAGGGTTTAGGATAATCAGTTTTTAGGGGGAGTTTTCGGTCTAACTCAGCAGGTTTCGCTTTGTATCAGCAAGTTCACTCATTGTTTACAAATACACTCATACCTGCTAGCTAGCGGATGTGTCAGTCTAAACAGTCTAAACCGAAACGGTTCGAATAGTCGTTGTGGTTTTATAAATTGTTCGTATTTCCGTTTGCTCACCTGAAACTAAAACTGAATCTTCTTGAATCAACAGTAGTTTAAATAAAACATCCCGTTGCGAAGCTACATTCTAACGCTGGCCGCCATATTGGCCCATTCACTAGTGTGACGTAGTCGCTGACGTTTTTCCCGCCATCCTGGACTGTACCAATCTGAAGAAGTATAGTGGTGCGTACCAACCTTCGAAAGATTTGGGGGGTGTTTGCGTCATATCAAAAACAATTATCTACCTTTCCTAAATTTCTGAAACTATAAAAACAATTTAAAAGTGATATATAATCATAATATATTTTCACAATGTTTGTTGATGCACTGCAATTATTTTAGCAGAAAATGTTTTTGAGTAGTTTTCCGTTAGAAAAGCAACTAAGACATACGGCGGCCATCTTGGAGCGGTCATTCCTCCGACTTTTCTCAACCAAAACAGCAGAAGAAGTCTCACACTGACGATTTTCCACTACCTTCCGCATCTTTAATCGATTCTATTTTAAAAACCACAACACCTAGACTCTTCAAACCTGGACTGGATTATTCTGCTCTAATAGCAGAATATTTAGAACCATGTTTGTAATTTGTAAGACAAGGTAGAGCCAGGGAGGAGCAGGATCCACATAATGGATTATAAACATAACATCATAACATAACGCACATGAAGGCCACATTACTAGAACTTTTAAAGTAACGTTTGTGTTTTATCAAACAAATCAAAGTCGTCTTTATCGTATGGTAGAGGTGCCATTTGTAAAGTTACAAAGTCAAAAAAATAGCAGAAATTTGATTTCATTTGGTCCATCATACCTGTCGTACATTTATAAATGTAAGACTTCAATTAATTTGAAGCTTCAAAATGAGGTAAATTTGAATTGAAAATTGGAAATATTGAATTTGAAATATGTTAAATTAAATTTTTGAAAGTTAGGTAGTAGTTAGTTTCCATTTAGTAGTTGGGAAGCTAAATATTTAGTTTGAAAACTAAATATTCCTGAATAAATCATTAATTTTCTCCCGAATAAATACTTAATTTGGATTTAAAGTAAAGTTGTTTGGCTTGCCCATACATTTTAGACAGAGGTGTCAAAAGTACTAACTTTCTCTACTGAACTAGATGTACAGATACATGAAAAAATATTTTATTAAAAGTACAGGTTGGGTTGTTTTATTCCAGTAAAAGTACTAAAGTACAAATTTTGAAATGCATGGCTGTTTGTCCTGTCTGTCTCTGTGTTGCCCTGCGACAGACTGGCGACCTGACCAGGTGACCCCGCCTCTCGCCCGGAACGTTAGCTGGAGATACCAGCACCTCCTGACCCCAGTAAGGGACAAGGGTGGTAGAAAATGGATGGATGGAAAATACCACTAACTGCTTTGAGGTCTGTAGTTGGAGTAATGGCAGTTAAAACTGAAAACGCTTTATTTTCTGCTACAGAAGTTTCATTTGTGTAAAATCCAACACTGGGTACTGACACTCAAAATCTTTATGCTTTGATAAATCTTCATTTTGAAAATGTGAAGATTTATCAGATTTGTATAAAGTGAAGTGAGTGACCTTTGTGGGGCAGAGTAGTTTATTAAGGCTAAGGTCATTTTTTTGTGTCTTTCCCAGCATTTGACTCATTTCTTGGACTGAACCAGAACCAGAGCAGCAGCTCATAAGGAAGTTTTCCACGCTCTAAACAAAATGTCCGCCGGCGCTCCCACTCAGTCACTCCCACTGTCGCTGTCATCACCTTCCTCCTGTTCTTCTTCTTCCTCTTTTTTCTCAGTTTCCTCCACAAGTCCAGAGAAGAAGTCATTGTCGCCGAGGGCCTTCTTGGTGAGCGACTTCATCCGCCCGCCTTTCTTCTTCCTCTTGCGGTAATCGTCCACAGACTGTTTGGGCAAACCAGAAATGTCCCAGAACTTGATGAGCTGGTCGTGGGCACAGCTGACCAGGAAGCGGGAGTCCCAGGACTTGGTGATCTCTTCGACGGGTTCGCCGACGTGCTGCCCGATGCATCCGATGACCCGGTTGGGGAGAAGGTTGATGGCTCTGACAGGAGACAGGGAGGACATGTTAATGGTTAAACCTGTAAAGGATGATTGGATTCACCAAGCAGAGTTTTGTTGGTAATAACTAACCGGATGTATCCGTCCATGGACGCCGTGCACATGATGTTTTCTGTAATCGGGGCGATGCAGTCCACAGACTCCGCCTTGAGAGCGAAGCGGTCGCTGGTGGCTCCGAAGCCGTTCCAGTTGAAGATGTAAACGGTTCCCTCACTGGAGCCACAGACAACCTTCTTCCCTCGCTTCATCACCGCCACCGAGGTCAGATCGCCGCTCTGGTACTCCGACTGCAGCTCAAAGCGCCGCCGCTTCAGGTTGAAGACGCCCATGGTGCCGTCCCCACTGAGGACCCAGCAGTCACATTGGACACCAGGAAGAGAATCAGGCTTTCACAGATTTAGAGAAGAACAACTCCAGCGTCAACACGGCTTATTTCAGGCTAAAGCTGGTATTGGGGCATTAGCAGATAGATTAACTATTATGCAAGACTACAAGAAGGATTAGTGTCATCACTAGCATGTTGACTAACAATGATTTAGTCCACTCAGTATGCAAACATTAGTGTCTTTGCTAAAATTAGCCATTTTAGCCAATTTGGCAAAAGATTTTTCCAACTTAATTTGCTGCAATTGCATCGGATGCTCTCCTATGCATAAGCCCCAAAAATAATAACATACTGTGAAAACTATAACAGGAAATACTGTGCACTTTGAAAAATAAAACTACTGAGCTTGTGATCCAGGCCCAGTTAAGTGTGCGTGTTACCTGGCAGTGAGCAGAATCCTCTTGTTCTGGTCCACGGTTATGTCGCTGATGTAATCCTCGTGATTTTTTATATCCAAGATGGCTGTTCCCTTCCGCATATCCCACACCTGCAGAGAAAATGTTACGCAATAAACTGTTTATCTTGTTTAAAAAAAATAATTTGAGTTTATTGACATATTTTAATGTATTTCTAATATTATATGAAAAAGGGCTCAAGTGGTTAAATGAAAAATCTGCAGAGTGTGCCAATTTTTATAACTGATTAATCGAATAATCATCAGGACACCTGATATAGTAATGGATTACTCAAATAACAGTTAACTGCAGCCCTGCTTCATTCTCCTAATATTGCAACTTTATTCTGGTAATATCTTAACTTCATTCTTGTACTATTATGAGTTTATCCTGATAATATTACAAATTTATTCTTGAATTATTATAACCTTATTCTAGTATTATGATTTATTTTCTCTTAATATTCTGACTGTAACCTGGTATTTTTTGTTTTCCTTATCCTAACTTTCCTTCATGGTGAATCTGTAAGGGGGTAAATACTTTTCCCCCAGCATTTCTCTCCAGTATCCATATCCAGACCTTCAGGGTGCCTCCGTCGTCTCCCGTGGCCAGCATGTTTTCGTCCACCAGAAGCAGGCTGTTGATGGGCGCCCCGTGGGCCCCCCGGATCCGTGTTACCAGCTGCCCCCGCTCCATGTCCAGCAGGTGGACGGCCTTGTCCCGGGACACGCTGTACAGGTTCAGCCCGTCCGCCGAGATGCGCACCTGGCGGCAGGACTTCAGGTGGTGTCCGGACGACCACAGTTCCCGGTTCTCTCCCTCCGTACAGGAGTAGGAGAAGGCGTACACGTCCCCGTCCACGTCCCCGCACACCAAGATGTCTCTGCTGGGATGCAGAGCCACCGTGTTGGCGATGGCCTCCAGCTGGATGTCCTGCGGGGTTTCCCGGATCTTCGGGCCGGGAGGCTCCTCTTCCTCCTCCGCATCTTCCTCCAGTCTTTCTGACTCTGATTCTGATGTTCCGGGATCTTTATTCGGTTCTGTTCGGTTACATTCAGGCGGGTCTGCCTCTTCAGAAGTGAGTTCAACGTGCTGTGTGGAGGCTGCCATGTTGTTTTGCTTTGTTTCTTCTTCTACAGTTAAATATAGGAGCGTTTCCGAGAACAATCTCGGATACTGACCTCTGGTGACTAACAGTAAAGATAGTAAAAAAAAAAGAAGTAATTAAAGCAAAGCTAACTAAACAGATAAAACATCAATTTATAAAAATTTCATTGAAAAATTATGCCTAAAATTATGCCTATTATTATTTGTTTGTTTGTTTTTATTTTATTTTTGTACGATGGAGTATTTGTGAAAAACACACAATCGGGAGAAGAAAGTCAAAAATAATATGAAAATAAAGTTGTAATAATTACTATTTTCGAAATACAACTTTATTCTCACATTAGTCCGAAACCTCTACATATTGTTGCAACACTGAAGATGCTGCCTGCCCACAACATCATGAGTTATAACGAGATTCATTTTCCCATTGGGATAAATAAATTAGTTTTAAATTTCGATTTGTATTGTTCGATTGGATTTCAATGAATTAATATTTGATCAGTTTAGCTTTTCAGTTGTTAAATCTAGCAAAATAACGTATAAAATTGCTAGCGCTCGATTGGCCGCTCTGACAAAGAACGGAAGTGACGTAAGGACGCCAAAGATGGCGTGAGTTTCAAACCGTCCCTAGATAAATGTTACAGTAAGTGTTTTTTACGGCTTTCGGAGGTTGAATTATTATCTGTGTTGTTAATTTAAATAGACATGAAGCGGTCGGAGGAAGTTTTATGGTTTGTAGAAGGTGCTAGCAGCTAAAAAGGCAGTTTAATCTTCCAAATATCCATGAAAACTTTGTGTTGTCGTTTCACTTCACCTTTTCACGACTTCTTAATTGAAGTATATGCATTTATTCTATGTCGTGTTACGACTAGAAGTATTAGACAACTTATTACTAAAATTAACATGTAATTTATTCGGGATACATGGGACCGTTCAGGAGCGCAGTGATTAACCTTTAGGTAAAAATTGCGACCGCATCGAAACTCTCTATTATCGCCGAATTAAACAGCAAATAAGAAATCTTCAGTAGATTAGTCTCTTTTTATTATATATATTATATAACCCTAGTTATAAAATAATTAAGTCTAATAGCGCAGATTTTTAAGTGAAGATCGCTGCAGAGCGACGTTCGAAGTTGGGAGTCTGTTGTCAAGGTAACGGCAGCCTCAGCCAATCCTGGGCCAGCTTTCTGGGTCTCGGAGGGTTGGAGACAGAACAACATCAACACGGCTTGATGAACATGCGAACATTGCTCTGCGAGGAGCATTTCACCCGATAACCAGACTGTATCTGTTTCTCCTGGATATTATCCACCAAATAATAGGAACAAAAATACAGAAACACACAAACAGTACAGTCCCACAGGAAATACTGCTCACTGCCAAATGTGTCAATGAATATTATGAGTTATTTTTATATTTGAAGTGTCTCTGGGAACTTTGATCTTGATTTTCAGATAATCAGATTATGATAAATACTATTTGTCTTTATTTTAAATGTATTTCAGACCTATAATAGCACAATTATAAGAAGCATAAGGCTGGGATTTGAACCTGTGACCTTCTGCTGTGCAGCCCAATTGGGTTTAATCCACTTTACTGTATGTTTTTAAGACAGTTTTTAAAACATTCATCTCACCGTTTTTTTGCTATTCCACTACTTATTGTTTGAATTAAAACTGCAGAAGGAAAAGAATTGGGTTGGAGCCATGCAGCCGAGACCAGAGGATCGGAGCAGAAAGCCTGACTGGAGCCGGAGAGCTTAGAGGAGAACCGAAGACCCCAACGTAAAATTAATCCAGACTTAATTAATAAATAAAATAACTGATTTCAAAGTGAAGCTGTTTGAAAGAAAATATAACTAAAAAAAATTTACTTTTCTCATTTTAAATTGATAAAATCAAATTAATTAAAGCAAATAATAATCTGAAAATATTTTCATTTAGTGAATTAGAAATGGAAATAAAATATTCTAATCATGATCTCAATTGTTTTGTGTGTCCTTTAGGAGGCCCCTCGTCTTCACCTCCTCGGGTCGCAGAGAGGAGCAGGAGGGAGGCGAGGGAGGAAGAGGAGAAGAAGAGGAAGGAGCCAGAGGAGGAGGAGTGATGAAGAGGAACGTGAGGGGGAGGAGGGCGTCCTCAGAGGGGAGGGAGATCAGCCAGGAGTCCAGAGAGCTCAGATGGAGGGTCAACCAGCTGGAGAAGGAGAATCTGAAGCTTTCCGTGCGCCACAACCAGGAGGTAAGGCTGCAGCGCCCTCCAGTGGCCGAGTTAAAAACACAAATCGAACTGTGCCAACATGAAAAATCATGACTTATAAATCATTTCTACTGTTCCTTCTATTTAAATAATGTATAAAAACAGGAAAAATAAGAACAATTTGAATATTTTATTTTATTGTTGGTCATGTAGGTTGTTATTTAGCATATACACACCACCACTTTTCTCTACTAGTGGATCCATTTCCTCTAGTGATTTACTACAGAATATCAGTACAGTGATATTATTAATATGTGTGTGTGTGTGTGTGTCCGTCTGTCCAGGTGTGTTTCCTGCAGGCGGAGGTGGCCCGTTTTCGGTCCTTCATGGAGCGTGGCGAGGCTCAGCGGACGAAGCTGCAGTTCCAGCTCGCTGCCAGCCGCAGAGAGAGCAACCGAGTCGCAGAGCTTGACCGGGACAGAACGGCTCTGACAGGTGAACAAATCAAACGCACTCAGAGAGAAGAGAGCAGAACTAGAAGAGATCCAAACCTTCTCCTGCAGCTCAGACGACAGTAAACATGCTGCAGCAGTTCTCACTGTGTTCTGTTTATTATTATTCATGCTGCAGAGAAATCAGCAGAGCTGCAGCAGACCATCGCAGAGCTTCGGAAAACTCTGCAGGTCAGCCAGCAGGCCAGGCAGAATGAGCAGCAGGCACTGCAGCAGGAGGTGGAGGAGAGAGACCAACTGATCCAGAACTTCAACTCCGAAAACCAGCGGCTGCACCAACTGCTTCAGGTCAGAAAACCAGCAGCAGCACCAACTGCTTCAGGTCAGAAAAAGGAGCTCACGCTGTGCAGGAAGCAGAAGAAACTCAAACCACTTTGCGTTCATTAGATACATCAGTCCTGCTGTCTGTTTGTGGTCCAGTTGAAACTGAAACAGTCCAAGTTTCTTCAGAGTCGTTGCAGATGGTGATGCTGCAGGCAGGACGGATCTCAAGCAGTTTGATTTTATTTGTGTAGCACATTTCAGGAACAAGGCAGCTCAAAGTGCTTTACGTTATGAAAACATTATATAGTCAGCAACTATGAATCAAGCAAGTAACGTTGCATTTCATCCAAAGCGTTCATCTGAATTATAAAGCAAAAACATATGAAATATGTTGATTCATGGTCCAGTTATTATTAATCAGAGAAAACCAGTGGATTTTAGCCTTGATTTAAGGGAACTCAGTGTTTCTGCTGTTTGTAGTTTTTTTTGGAAAAGAAATTGTGTTGTAGAAAATTCACAGAAGCCTCTGACTGAAGATTGTTGCTGTTAACTTATGACACGCAAACAGCTCAATCATGATGTCATCTGCATAAGGATGCACTTCATTCCTACCTTTACTAATCCCTAAAAATCAAAACTTGAAATTGGACTTTGAAATTCAGTCTTGGGCCATTAGCTCCAAACAGAAAATTCTCTTAAAGAGACAGAAACGTTAAACATTTGGAAGCTGCTGCAAAGTAAAATTTAACCACAAAGATAACTCTAGTAGAGACCAAAATAAGCAGCATTTAGCTGCTTACTTTCAGACGGTCGGTTCTGTTCTGCAGGACCAGCAGGCGGCTCTGGAGGAGTCAGAGAGGAAAATGGCCGACGTGCTGCGGGAGAGACAGAAGGAGGCGGAGGAGAACAGACGGCTAGCCGAAGAGCTGCAGACGCTGGAGGAGAGGAGCGGCAGGGAGAAGGAGGTGAGGCGCACCGACGCTTCCTGTCGCTCTGCAGGTGGAGGATAACAAAGATGGAGGATCATATTTGGTTTCTTCCAGATCGCAGATGAGAAGCTGAAGCATGTGGA
Source organism: Phalloptychus januarius (assembly GCA_902982915.1). Classification (NCBI taxonomy): domain Eukaryota; kingdom Metazoa; phylum Chordata; class Actinopteri; order Cyprinodontiformes; family Poeciliidae; genus Phalloptychus; species Phalloptychus januarius. The sequence goes on from CADWAE010000150.1 coordinate 23,695, forward strand.
GGCGGAGAAAACGGCTCACCTGGAGTCCAGGAGCAACCTGGAGGTCAGAAGGTTAAACGACTGCTGATGTCAGTCATTCAGCAAAAGGTTTCCTCTGGCAGCAACAGATTCATGAAATTTGTGGTTTTAGATTAAATGTGATTCATGAATTACACTGCAGTACATAGTAGCATATATGCAGAGTTTTATAGACATTGTATTGGTTTGGCCGCCTCTCTGTGTGGCCCCTAGCTTCGGGTTCGGGACCTGGTGGCAGCAGTAGCAGTGGAGCAGTCCGGCCAGAAGGAGGCGCAGTGCAGCCTGGATCTGCTGCGAACACACTTCAGAGAGCTGGAGAGAGCTTACAGCCTGGAGAGGGAGAGGAGGGGTCACACTGAGCACGCTCTGGAGTGGTGAGCGCCGCAGCATGGACGCACTGCTATGCCACTACGCTCTGTGGCTAATCTACGCCTCTTTGCTGTGCTACATGCTGCTATGCTACACGCTTTTAGGCTGCCATGCTGCTATGCTACACTGTTATTAGGCTTCACGCGGCTATGCTACATGCTGCTATGCTAGGTGTCCTGGGTCGTCTCTCATGTCTAAGCAGTTTATCACCGCCACTTTCTGTTAAATATACATAACATTTCATTGATGTTCATGCAGCCTGCAGACAGAGTTCAATCACTACAAGACTGAGATGGCTGTTGCCTTGGAAACCGAGAGTAAAGCAACCTTTGACCTCCTGAAAAAGCTTGAGGAGGAGAAGAGTCAACTTGGCAAAACGCAGTTGTTGCTGCAGCAGGTAACAGAGAGCAGACTGGAGGTTTGGACAACCCAACCCTCTACTGAGCGGCCATGTTTTCCTGTGTTCAGGCATCAGCGCAGCGTTCTGAAGCAGAGGACGCCTTCCACAGCTTCCTGCAGCAGATCACCGCCCTGCTCGGCACCATGGCTCAAAATCCAGCACAACCCGCAAAGCATGATGGGAGACCGAGTCCTGCTGAGGTCCTGCAGCTGCTGGCGGTCACTCTGAGCACCAAGCAGCACAGACTGGAGGAAACCAACCTCCAGGTCCGGACCGGGTCCACTCAGACCAACCCGCTGCCTTCCGCTCAGAACCTGATCTCCGTTTCTCCTTCAGGTCCAGGATCTGCTGGTGGCGACCCAGAAGCTCCAGGATGAGAACCAGCTGCTCCAGCAGCTGATCTCAGACCAGCAGAAACAAATGGATGTAAGTCTGAAGTCGGTTCTGAATGGACCTCACAATGAGGTTCTGGAGCAACAGATTAGGGTCCAAAACCCAAGATTACTTCAGAACCACAGATTTTTCCATGGAGTTTAATTATTATTTCAGTTATTTTAATCAAAATATGAATTAAAATCAGTTAAATATTATTTTTCAGTCTGATTTAAAGAACCTCACTGGTCTAGACGTATTTTAAAGCTTCAGGAAGACGATGAACATTTCTGTCCGACCACCAGGAGGCGCAGCAGGCGCTGGGCCAGCTGCAGGACGAGGCCTCTGATTGGACGATGCAGAACGCGGCGCTGCAGGAGGAGCTGCAGACAGTGAAGGAGGAGAGCAGAAAGGAGATCCGGGAGATGAGAGAGGAGTTCAGCAACGAGTCCACGGTGATTCACTTAGCTGATAGGACCGGTTCCACTTCCTGTAGAGGAACGGTTCCTCTTCCCGTAGAGGAACGGTTCCCTTCCCGTAGAGGAACGGTTCCGCTTCCTGTAGAGGAACGGTTCCGCTTCCTGTAGAGGAACGGTTCCTCTTCCCGTAGAGGAACGGTTCCTCTTCCTGTAGAGGAACGGTTCCCTTCCTGTAGAGGAACGGTTCCGCTTCCTGTAGAGGAATGGTTCCGCTTCCCGTAGGAACGGTTCCCTTAGTAGAACGGTTCTTTTTCTTTCTGTATGAGACAGTTCTCGTAGAAACTCGCAACTCTAGTAAGATTTTGTGTCTTTTCGCTGTTTGGAGAAATTCTTCACTTTCTCTTACCAGAGTTTTGGTTGAATTTACTGAATTTGAAAAATTCTCACTTGATTAGAATTAATTTTATTTCATAATGCTAACATCTTGAGTAAAAAGACAGAAGCTTATTAGTGATGTTGTCTTTGCTGCTTTAAAATGAAATTGCTTCACTTCTTGTTAGTTGGGTCTGAAATTCTAACTGATTAATCATACTTGAAACGCAATGCGGTCAACCGCTCATGCTAAATCTCTGTCTAAATGCAGCTTCTCTCCTCTCTCCATCCTCTCTCCGTCCTCTCTCCGTCCTCTCTCCGTCCTCTCTCCGTCCTCTGCTCCGTCCTCTGCTCTGTCCCCCGCTCTCGGGCAGAATAGGTCTTCACTCCCTGTGTGTGTCCAGGTCCGCCTGGCCTTCCTGCACCGCCTGAACCAGCGCCTGCTGACCGGCTGCGTCCTCATCCAGCCGCCCCACAGCATTCTGAAAGACTTCACCTGGAGGGAGCTGTGTGATGTCATCAACGAGCAGGTGGACCAGATGACCTCTGACCTGCATCAGGCCAAAGACAAGGTGAAGCTGCAATGTTTCTGCTGCAGTAAAATATCAGATTCCAGACAAAACGGATCAAAAGTTTTTCTTCTTCGTTTCAGCATAACAGTTTGGTTTCTTCTTCTCTGTGCAGATCGCTCACCTGCAGAGTGTGTGTAACAAGAAGAGTGTGTGTGTGCGCGAGCTGAAGCGCAGCCAGGAGTGTGTGTTGTCTAGCCTGCAGGAAAACATGAAAAGGAGAGAGGAGACCTGGAGCGAGCAGCACACACACACCGTCAACCAGCTGCAGGTAACACACACACACACAGGAGATGTGTGTGTGATGAAGCTGATGTGAAGTCAGCTGAGTCTCCCTGCAGCGACGTTTTCATTTTATTCCTCTGTGAAAAAACGACAAAACAGGAGCAGAAAATTATTCATCTGAAAATGATTTCAGCCCAAAAGTTCAGACTGATGGAAGAAAGTTGATGTTGCTTTTTGCTAACGCAGGATTTCCACAAGTTATTCAAACTTTAGTCTCCAAGAAGTCTTAGATGTAATTCAGATAAATGTAACCATTGTACAACCAAACATTTAGTTTCATCTTTTTCATTCTGAGACTCTCTGGCTTCATCCATCATTTCTCTGCAGTTTGTCGTTTATTTTGACATGAGCTAATTGAGCTGCTAAAGCTAGCAGCTTAAAACTCAGGAGTTTTGATAAAAACTGCAGCTTAAATTCCAGAGTTCAACAGAAAAACTAGATATAGGAGTTTGTTTCAGTAAATAATTCTTAAACATTGATAAAAAGAACCAGAAGAACAAGTGAAATAATCTGCTAGTGAAACTGGTTCTTTTTTATTAATAATTATTTATTGAAAACAGTCTCCTAAATGTTGCTGAAATGTTACTTGTGAATTAGTTAGAATTAGTCTTATTTTTTAAGATATTTTCTTTGGATAATTAACAGTTTTCAGGTTTCAAAACAATTAAATGTTTTACTTATTTCTGGGTCAGCAGTGGACACTGGAACTGGACGACATTTTAATATCTAAAACAAATGAAGCAACAGAATTAAATAAATGTGTGTAGAGAGCAAATCTCCAGACTGAAAACTTTTGGTAGAAAGAGGAAAACAATAAATCATGTGAATGGAAATGATTGAGCTCGTTTCAGTTTATCATTCGATTAATTGATTATTGTGATCATAATATGAAGCTCCTAACAGTAAATGCCCACCACTGCGTCACGTTTTAGTAATAACACATTTCATTTGTGTTTTCTTGTCACTTTAAACAAATTAGAAAATCATTAAATCAATTAGAAGCTGCAACAGTAAAAATAATAACATCTTCTGATTTGAAGCTGATACAATCTGGTCACCATGGAGATTAATTTGAATATGGATTTGATCATAAATCTCCTGCTGCAGATGTGTCGCTCTCAGTGCGACGCCCACAGGGACCGCGTCTCGTCCCTGGAGCGCCGCTGCTCCTCGCTGACCTCTGACCTCTCCCGGAGCCGGCGGGAGTCGTCGTCCCTGCTGGCGGCCTGCGCCCTGCTGGCGGGCGCCCTGCGGCACGCCCGCGGCTGCGTGCGCTCCCTGTCCGAGCAGAAGGCGGTCCTGGCCCGCCGGCTGGCCGAGCGCGAGCAGCTGGAGCTGGAGGTCCGGAAGCTGGCCGACGCGCTGGGCGGCGAGCGGACGGAGGAGGAGGAAGAGGACGAGCGAGGGAGGAGGGCGAGGAGGAGGTGGAGGAGCGGCGCGGGCGCCGTGATGGCCGTGAACCGGTGGACGGCTCTGAGGAGGGAGACTGAGGTGGGTTGGAGAGGAGCAGCGGCAGCGTCTGCGTGTGTGGAGCGCCGCGTACGGCAGCCCTGAAGGGTCAGTTCACCTCACAGGGAGAGAATACTGCTGGGTTTCTCATTAGAAGGTTTCATTTCATTATGACCCTTTGTTCGTCTGATTCAGTTTATTTTTACAGTATGTTTGTTAAATATGAAACATTTTAAAACATTTTTGGATGTTTAAAATGTTTCCCAGTTTCAGAGTTCTGTAAATATATATTTTTTCATCCTGCTGCTTTCGTTTTGACAGCAGCAGCTGAGGTTCCTGACGGAGGTTTTTCTCGCTGGCTTCGCTCTAAGAGTCTCTCCGCCGTCATCCTGTCCTCCATGGTCGACCTGCAGGGGGCGCTGGCGGCTACAGGTAACCACCTTCATTGGTTCATGTGAGCCAATCAGAAGCTCCAATCAGGGCCCGCCTCTCTCTCCAGACTCCTCTGCCCCTCATGTAATGGCCGCCGCTGGCTCAGGGTTCTCCCGCCTCCTGGACCACCTGCTGGACCAATCGGCTTGCAGCCTGTCCTCCGGTCCGGCTGAGCGGATCACAGAGGGCTCCTCCCTAAAGGTAGAGGTTTGGGTTTGGTTCTGCAGAACCTCTCGCCCCGCTGACCTCTTGTCCCCCCCGCCAGACGCTGGTCTCCGGCCTCCAGCAGCACTTCCTGCTCTTCAGCCAACGGCTGCACTCCGCCGAGGTGGAGAGGCGGAGCCTGCGGCTGGAGGTGTCCAACCTGAAGAAAGGGCTGCAGCAGGAGCGGGCGGAGCTGGTTCTGATGGTGAGTTCGGAGGAGGACTGGGTTCTGTTCAGGCTGTGTCTGACGCCGTGTTCCTGCGTTCAGGTTCCCACAGAGCGGTTCCAGACGGCCTGCGAGGAGCTGAGGCTCTCGCTGAACAGAGAGCAGGAGGCGCAGGAGCTGATCCGGGAGCAGGCGACGCAGCTGCAGCTGCTGCAGCAACGGGTCGGCAGGCTGGCCTCAGAACAGCACACACTGGCCCAAAGCAAACAGGTAGAGAACCGGGGGGAGGACCTGGGGGAGGACCAGGGGGAGGACCTGGGGGAGGACCAGGGGGAGAACCAGGGGGAGGACCACCTGTCTAGAGAACCTGACAGGTGGAGAAGTGACCCAAAACCAACAGGTAGCTTCTAACATCCTGGGTTCTTTCAGAGGTCAGCAGTAACTTTTGGTGTAAATGTACTTTAGTATTTTTACTCCACCGTATTTTTTATTGAGTCATTTTTCTCTTTAGCTTTGCTGAGATGCACTGATCCACTTTTCTTTCCAAAGCCGATATCTGAGGTTTAGTATCGATATGGATCCGATAAAAAAACATTCCTAAAGTTGTTTCTGTTTTTAAAGAGAGAACGTTTGACGTTCCTGGTAGAAACATCAATTTAAAGAAAGTTAGGAAACGTTGCAGCCGTTCCTGCTCATTAGCCTTCGGTCGTTTCCTGTTCTAGTTAGAACTTCCACTAACGAGGAACAACAACGTGTTTCTGAGGCTGAAGCTGCATTAGAGCAGAGGTCAGAGAGCGCCACCTTCAGGTCAGCGCTCCTCCTCTAAATGTCTCCCTCTGTCTCCATCAGCTGAGCCGCAAAGAGAACTCGCTGAGAATTCTGGGTAAGCAGCTGGCGGGCGTTCAGAAGGAGAAGAGGCAGCTGGAGCAGCAACTGCAGAGAGCCGAGGAGCAGCTGAGGGACGCAGTGAGGTAAAGCAGAGAGGAAGAAAACCGCCTGCTCTTTAATGAACTGAATGCTACATTTCAACAGGTTTTGGTTAGAAATGTGTTGCAGACGTCGCATTCATAAACATCCAGAGATCTGCTTGTAACAGCCACAAATGTTCTCTTTATGCAACTTTCAAGGTAAAAGTAAAAAGGTTACATTTTTTTTATTATAAAGTAGTAAAAAAAATCAAATTGCAGCAACATGATTGACTCATTCAGATTAAATGGTTTCATTCTGACGCCAAATGTAAAGCGACAGTCGGATTTTAGTTGTTGCTAAAAGCTGGTGGACTTGGAGCAAGCATGAGGCGACAGTGGAAAGGAACAAATGGATTTTAACAGGCAGAGACCTGAGAGACATCCTGACTCAGCGTGAGGGAGGTTAGGGAGACAGGAATCTATCAGGGAAAAGCAGATGTGGAAAATGTCCGCTCTCACCTGTGGAAAACAAGCCGATTCTTTAACCAAAGTGACTTTTCTAATCGTTTTCCAGGCGGCAGCAGTTTGTGGTTCGCTGCCTGAAGGCTGCAGAGTCCAGCTGCAAGCAGGTGAGCAGAACCAAACATTCTCACACGTTCTGGACAAACCCGCCGCTAACACTGCTGCGCTCTGTCAGGTCAGAGAGAGTCTCGCCCAGACGCAGCATTCTGCCTCCACTCAGCGGCGCCCCCTGCTGTTCGCCCTGAATATGGGCGAAGAGAAACACCTGATGGCAGCTCCTGAGGTGGCAGCGTGTCAGGTAGCAACAGGAAAACGACCAAGTACAGAATCCAGATACTTACCGTGGAACCTGGAAGGGTTTTTACCTTGTCGTGTTTGTAGACAGAAACAAAAGGTTTTCCAGAAACGTTTCTAGAAAGAAATTCTAAAGAAAAGTTTTGATATTTGAAAAACAGAAATTTCCAAGTTTTTCTTGAAAATCTTTGATATTAATCTAAAAGTTTTTGGCAGAATTTTAATACTTTTATTTCTACAAAGATAAATATGGCCTTATATTATAAGGCAATAAAAACTCTGGATGAACTTTGTTTTGTTAAAACTTGGTTATAAAAACATAAATACTTTGTGTTGGTTTTACCCAGATTACAAATTAAAAGTCTCCATGTGCGTCTGCAGGCCATGTTGGTATCTGTTTGAATTGCAGTCTGAGGGCCACAGAAGGCCCCCGAGCCGCCCGTTGGACATCCCTGCCCTAACGGCGCCCCCCTCTGTCTGCAGAGCTTCCTGTCCGGGGTCTCGCAGCTCCATCAGGCCTGCTGCTCCCGGATGGACTGGCTGGAGCAGGAAGCCTCCGCCCACCACAGTCATGTGACCGCTCTGCGCGGCGAGCTGCAGGACGCCTGCCTGCGGGAAAACCTGGCCTTCATTCCCGTAAGACATCACCGTCCAGCCAGAAGATCCAGTTCTCCTGGGGTTTAGGAACTTTTCCTGTTTTAATTTGTTTTTATATTTGTATTTATTTAAACAGACAAGATGGTGGACAGGAAACGACGTTCTGGTTTTCGGACACGTCGTTGTTTAGAGTCCAGAAAAAGAAAATCTTAGATATCTATGTTTCAGATCTGAGTAACAAAGACGGTTAGCTGATAACTGTCCCATTTTCCCCAAAGTTTCTCTCCAGTGTCTTTTTAATCCAGTTGATAAACTTTAGCCAGTTTCAGATAAACATCATAAAATCTGATTTTTGCAGCTTCTTTGTTTTGTTGCAACAGATTTTCCTCATTTCTGCTCGTATGAACATCACAGTTTAAAGGTGGATTTGTTTGAAGGTCACCTCTTGTTTTCCCACGTTAATCACATCCAGCAGGTTTCATTATCCTCAACATGCTAACTGGCAGCTTACCCAACAACATGAAACCAGCTTAATATAAACTGTAGAAGCAGAAATCTTCATTCATGTAACATATTTCTGCACTTTTCTGTTTCCGTCTGTTTCAAATGAAATGAGCCGGAGTCTGTCGGTGTTTCTGTTTGAGGTGGACGCTCTTCCTGGACCCGAGGGCGATGAGGAAAAACGAGACTTTCTTCCTCTCTCTGGCTTCTCTGAGAAGCCGATCTGTCAGGAGGATTTGACTCGTCTGCTGTGACCTGAAGCAAAAACCGGCTCCTGGTTTCAGTCCTGGGATGTTTTAAAGACGAGAAGTCGGATCAGCCTGGAAGTTTCACCTTCAGGAAACGTTAATCGGCTGAGCTGCTACGGGCCTCTGGAGGTTTCAAATATCTCAGCAGGTTTTGTTACAGAAAGACCAAGCAGGACATTTTACACTGACCTCTTTCTGTTATTTAGATGTCAGTCTAACTTCATGCAACTTTTTATCAACAGACGACAAAGAGGGACACAAATGAACCCTAATTCAAAATGAGAAGAAATCGTTGGTGAAAAAGGGAAAGAGTGCAAATCCTTGGAGAGAAAGAAAGAGATCAATAAAACAGGAAACCGTCAAAATGTTTCCGTCATAGAAACACAAAACAATAATAAGAAAAAAAACGAGAAAGAGAAAATATTATTTGAGAAGGAAACAGTTGTTGGGTTTTTAAACCTGCTGAGAAGAGAAAAAGAAAAGAAACGAAAGAAAGATGAAATTCTGCTTTAGAGACATAAATGACCAGAAAAGAAGCTGTAAGAAGCTTCATTAGTCATGATTTTGATTTCTTAGACCATAAAACATATTTTAGAAAGTTGTTTCTGATCTCAACACACAGAGCTTCAGTCTGTCATTAGCACCCAAACTTTATTTAGTTTGATCAATTCTCAGACTTGATACGAAAAAGAAAGCAGGTTTTCACCCAGAAGCCACGCCCACTGTCTCCATGTCTCAGAGGTTGTCGGCCATTTTTGTGAAATAAACGGTTTAAAATCAAAGCATCTCCTGGTGTTGATGTTTGTAAACTCCCTCAGCATCCTGGTGAATCACATCCAGTTATCTGTTAAAGTGTCTAAAATATGATAATTAACTGAGTCTGGGCCATAATTCATAATTACGCTGCAATATGCTACATTGTAGTTATCAACATTTTAGTGTGAGTGGTTTGTTCTGGTGTCTTGGGCTGTTTTCACCTGATCCAGTTCAGCAGGTTCAGTTCCATCTGTCTCCCAAGCTGTTCCCCTCCCTGCCTCTGGAGGCGCTGCTCAATGAACCCCAGAAAGAAACAAAAACCTCTGAGCGCCACTTCCTTCGTCATCAAATCTAAATAAAAGTGATTTGGTGTCAGAGTTTAGCGTAAGGAGGATTTCTGTTTTGTAACAGACCATGAGCCATTTCTCCTGCTAGCGCTCGGCTAGCATGTTTGTTTTGGTTGTATTTACCCAGAATGCCCTGCACTGTCGTTCACTTCCTGCTTTTGGAGAAGTCTCCTGTCCGCTTCAAGTTCACATTTGCATTCGAACCAAACTATAGTTCACCTGAACCCAGACGGAGGTTTATAGGCGGACCAGAGTTCAGCTTTTGGTTTATTACGCATCCAAACGAACCGAACTACAAACACACTGAAGCGGACTGAACAGGCTCCTGTTAGATCCCTCTGAAGCGTTCCCTGTCCCCAGGGACTCCCTGAGGAAACACCAAATCACCTGATCAGAAAGTTAGTTTCTGAACTCAAAGCTTTTGATTCTGCTGAGTCGTGAGCGGAGCCCCCAGCAGCCGCCGCGTCTGACTCCAGATGAGTTGATCTGTTCACGACAGCAAAGTCCCATCGCTCACTCTGCTGCAGGCCAGGATGTCTCATCAGAGGAGACAGAGCTGCTGAGGGACACAGCGGCGCTGACTCAGCTGGAAACCAGCTTCCTCCTCTGGAGCTTCTGACTTCAATCACAGCCTCACTCGCCTCAACGCTTCAGGAAATGAAAAGGCTGGACTTCAGATGATGAAAAGTCCCCAGAAGCTGCTGATGAGAGCAAACCCGGCCTGTCAGCACTGGGTTCAGGTCAGATCTGGACCTTTGATTCCCACTGGGCCACCTGGTGGTGAACCGGTTTAAACTGGGGGTGAACCAGTCCGTCCACCTGGTGGTGAACCGGTTCGTCCTGTCGGTGGTGAACTGGTTCGTCCTGCTGAACCGGTTCGTCTTGATGGAGAACCGGTTTAAACTGGATCAACCAGTTAATGAAGTGAGCTGACATGTTGGGAACCAGCAGTATTTTTAACTGGGTGGTGGTAAAATCTTTGAAGACTTGGACACTTTTCCTCTAAGAACAGAAACAATTTGGTCTTAAATCGTAACATGCAGATAAACTGAACCTCCACATATTATTTAGACTTTATTCTCGTATTATTATGGCTTTATTCTTATAATACTAAGACATTTTTCTCATATTTCAACTTTATTCAACCCGTATTATTTCATTCAAAATAATACGGGTGAAAATTCAGTGGCAGTTTCTCTTGTCTGTCGTTCATCTCTAGCTTTTCGCCTCCACCACCTCCGGCCTCCACTGGCCTCCACCAGCTCCGGCCTCCACCACCTCCGGCCTCCACCACCTCCGGCCTCCACCAGCTCCGGCCTCCACCACCCGGCCTCCACCACCTCCGGCCTCCACCACCTCAGGCCTCCACTGGCCTCCACCAGCTCCCGCCTCCACCACCACTGGCCCTCTGAGTTGTTGACTCTCCTGTCGTTTCTTGGAGTCCCTCAGGGACGCCTCGCTGTTTTCTTCTTCTTTCCCTGGAGAAGATTTGCTGCTTCAGCAGAAGCATTCAGTGCAGCAGCAGATTAGGTTTTAACTTGTGATGAGGCAGCAGCAGCCTCCTCTAAACGCCGCCTGAATCCTCCTGAGGATGGAGGCGGATAATCCAGAAACAAAGCGGCGCTGCGGCTCGCAGTGACAGATTGCAGCTCCGCCTGCCGCTGCTGCAGCAACACGGAGCCTTTATGAGGAGACGCAGAGATTTACATCAACAGCAGGACATGTCCTGCTCTGAGACGCCAAACTGACAGGAAAAAGGAGCAGCAGTGACGCCTCCATGTCCTGAACGGCCCTCTGGTCCTCCATTAAGCCTCAGACGTAATTAACCCGAGTCCCGCTGAAAGGAGACGCTCTTTCTGCTCCGCTTGAAGGTTTTCTACAGGATTTAGGTCTGAAACCAACAAACATCTGGGAAACGTTTCTGTTTATTTGGACTCAAATCCTTTTTCTGCTCAAAGTTTTTGGTTTTGTGACAAAAACTGTCCAAGTCCTGAATCCAAGGCTGACAAAATAAGGAACATCAGAATGTTCTAACTTTATCCTCACATTGTTATTGACGTCATTCACAAGATATTACGACTTTATTCTCAGATGAGTTTATTCTTGTAATTTAGTAACTTTGTTCTTGTAATTTTATTTTTTATGAGTTTTTCATTCTGGCCTAATGCTCCCTATGCTGCAGGTCTGAACTTTGACCTTTTTCCGTGTCTCATGCCTCTGGTATGGCACAAACCACCCAGTGGACTGGAGGATTTGCTGCATCAGAAAATGTTTCCATCTTTTTAGAGCATGAAGTAATTATTAGAAAAAACGAGCGTAAAATTATTTTTTATTATTATTTAGGGGATTATTTCAAATGTTTTTGTTTCCATCAACTTTTTCTATGGCAATACTTCAAAATGCGCATCAAACTGAACGTGATGTTTTGGAGACTTAGAGTGAAAATAAGAGATAAAATAGTTGAAGTCGTTTCATTGAAATAACCAGAGCTCTGTTCCCAGATTACAGGCTGGATTATTTCACATCTTGACTCAAAGTTTTATGAATTTGAGCCTTTTTTAATTCAAATCACCACATAAAACCAGATATTTCCATCCAATGAGCTCTGCCTGCATTTCTTTCCTTCTTCGCCTGCAGTGATGTTTGATGTGCGAAGCGATTCTTCAGACTCCAGCACGACTCAGATTAAACTGTGAGGATGACGGACTTTAATCTCCGTTTGAAGCTAACAGGATTAAAAGTCGAGAAGAGTTTTTTCTTTCCGCGTCCCTCGATTTCCACGTTCAAACTTCTTGTCATTAATAAAAGAGTCAAATTCAATCTGGAGCCAAAACAAAGCCGAGAACAAAAGGAATAAGTTAAAGGTGTCAGCGTCCTGTTTTACTTTTGGATTTCCCTCCTGATCATCTGCTGTGGGACTTTTTATTATTACTTCAAAAACTTTATTTTCTGTCTCGGATTCCTCCCTGCCTGATGCTCCAGTTGTACCTGTGACAGCACACACACCTCGTCTTTACACACACACCTCGTCTTTACACACACACACCTCGTCTTTACACACACACCTCCACTTTACACACACACCTCCCTCTGCAGTGACTGAATCGGAGCCAAGTTGGCGTCGCTACAAAGAGGCAGCCTCCAGCTCCGACAGCGGCACAGATACGGCGGGGCGGGACAGGGGACGGGGGGACAGAAGGGGGGGACACACTTTGAGTCTAAGAGCCTCTTAAAACCTGCCACAGAAACACTGGGAGTGTTTGTAGTCATGCAAAATTCAGCTGAGGCGACAAATGATAAAAGTGATGGACAGGGAGGCGACACACACGTCCCCTATGGACCGAGACACACACGTCCCCTATGGACCGAGACATGCAGGACGGAGATGAGATTTTAGTTTGAAGTTTTTAAAAGCAAATTAAAACCCAAACAGACTCAGGAAATATCAAGATATGAATTAAGAGAGAAGAATTTATTTAAAAAAATACAAACAAACAAAGATCAGTCAGGACAAATATTACAAATAATTGTACTTCATTACAGCAGGGTGTCCAAAGGGCGGCCCGGGGGCCCCTTGTGGCCCCAAACTGCAGTTAAAAAGACACACATTTGGATACAGATGGAGATTTTTAATTTGTAATCAGAGTAAAAAATGTAACCAACATAAAATGTAAACTATCACAAACTATCTGAGTTTTTCTCAGGAATCTGGTGGCTGAGCTTTGAGCTGGAAACTTCAGCTCAGAGGAGGAGCTGCGCCTTGTGGGCGGGGATAGGCCCACCCAGGCGTTTTGGACATGGTTGCCATGGAGATGAAAGGATTTCTTAAATCAAAGCAACACTCCAGGCATGTTTACGCTGAGCGAATGTCACATGATGTGAAGCTCAGAAAGTCTTTTATATAAGTCTGCCCCTGTAAGAACATCAGAGTCCTGATTTCAGTGACAGGAAGTTTGTTACACACCTGACCCAAACGCTCCGGTTCTGCCAGGAGAAACGGGCCAGAATGAGAGCAAACCTCATTAAATGACTTTAACAGGGGATTAAATCAGGGTTGAAGTTTTTACCGTTTCTCTGGTCATCAGTTCCTTTAAGGAAATCTAGTAAATTTGCAGAGACTTCATCCGGACCCGAAGAACCTCGGTCCCACCCATCAGGATGTGGAGAAGGTGATCCAGCACTGCGTTTGAAGCCCAGATCTGATCCTGAACTGTGTCAGCAGCGCCGGTGATTCCTGGCGAACAGGATCGTCTGATATTCTAATTAGTGCTGCATGAAAACAGGAAGGAGGTCTCCCCGCTCCCTGAGGACAGGAGGCCTGTCCAACAGCGCAGCGCTCTGTCTCTCTGAGTGTTTACCAGAACTTTTCCAGGTCATTTCATCTCATTTCAGCACCAAAGTCTGTTTGGTTCAAACGTTCGCTAGATTCACACAAACAGCTGAGAAACTGCAGCCAAAACCAGGTTTCTAGTAGGAAATCATGGTGACTGATTGTTCCTCATATGTTCTATAAAGTATTTACACTGAAACACGGTTTAATGTCCCCAGGCTTCAGATGGACGGAAGGACTTACAGACAGTTGAAGCTTCAATAAGAAACTGTCATGTTGTGACAGTTTATGAGATAAACTGTGAAAAATGGAGTTTTCTGCCTCCTCAAAGCGCTGCAACCAATCAGAGCGCGGGGGCGGGTCTTAGCGCTGTCAGTCAGTCTTGTTGGCGCTGCCAGATTTTTCCCATCAGCAGATCCAGCTGTGAATGCTAGGCTAGTTAGCATGTCACCATGATGGCAGATAAATGGGTTTCCTGTAATAAGTTGTTTCTCCACCAGTAGACATTTAGCAGTGAGTACACAGGGATGATGGACAGCGCTGAGACCCTCCTCAGGTTTTGCAGCATTTCTTGAGATGGACAGAGCAGCTCAGGGAAGACAGATCAATGTTTTCACAGATTATTTCTCATTTGCAGCATGGAGAAAGTTTCAACAAATATTTAAAGAACAGATTTTCTCTAAAAGTTAAAACCAGTTTGCATAAAGAGCCAAAAGCTGAGCAGGAACTCAGGATGAAGAACAAGATCAGGTTAAAACTCTTGAACTCCAACGGAGAAACAAACCCAAACGCTGAAACGTCTGCAGCCGACATGAAGAAACTGGAGGAAACGCCGCCGCGCCGCAGATCAGATAAATGATAATCATTTTGCAGCCTGTTTTCCAATAACTGGGTTCAAATGTTTTCTATAAGCTTCATAAAGTCAGTGAACATCATCCCACATCTCAGGTTCACATTAAAACAAGATTTTCTACTTTTCCTTTGACTTTTGACCTCAGAAGCTTCAGCTGCTTTTTCAGCTGTTGATCTGAAACCTGGAGCTTCTTATTCAGTTATTTCATCTTTTTCAGCTCCAATGTGAATCAATATTTTCCTCAAATCAAAGGAAAAACATAAATAAATAAGTCCAATTATGTTTCCTGTTTGTCCAATCATGCTGAGCTGCAGGAGGAGTCAACGGAAATAAAAAGCAGAACATGTACAAAGCTCAGATGAGGAGGAAACGTCCAGAGATGGAGAGGAGGAAGAGGAGGGAGCGCCGATCTGGAGAGGAAGAGGAGGAGAGAAGATGAGCCGTTAAACTGGAAGAAAATTAGAACAAATATTTTATTCAAGAACATTTCGAAGCAGTTTTACGTTTATCAGCAGGAACAAAAAGGTAGGATTTTAAAGGACTTTATACAAATATGACTTTATTTCTGTTTCAGCTCATTTGACTGTTTGTAGAATATTTTCTACATTATTTTTGTCCTGCCAACATGAAAAAATGAGATTAAAATGAAATTTAATTTAAAAATGAAAGTTGGATTTTATTCTCACTTTTACAGTAAAATGAATCAAACAGGATTGATAAATGAAAATGTTGCAGCTTCATTTGTCTGATAGTGAAAGTAAATTTATAGAAACTCAAAGAAATTCAACATACTTTAATTTTATTAGTTTGAATTAATTGATTTTAGACACATTTTATAAAACCTTCATGTTTGTTAAATTATTTAGTTTGAACTAATTAGCCTCATATTAATCTAAATCAGAGATGTTACAAAGCGTCACTAATTAATCCACATTATGTTTCGTTTCCAGCTGAAGGTGAATTTCCTCTCTGACATCTGATCTGTTGCGTTTCACTCTGCAGGACGAAGGGATGAGGATGAGTCCAAACGCTCCGGAGGTAAATAGATTTGACTGAAATAAGTTTGTTCTGTAACTTGACTGAAGGACAGACGCTGTGTGTCCGTCAGTCCGTCAGGTGCAGCGTTTCGTCCTGCTGCTGCGCCTGCTTTAAGCCCGGAAAGGTCAAGCTGAGGTCATGTGATGGCTGTGGACACGGCTGGGTGGAGCACGGTAAAAACACGCAAACTTTATCCCAGGTCACAAAACAAGAAAAAACTCAATGTTTTCAGCACAACAGAGGAGAGAAATTTTGATTTCCTGCTGATTTGCTTTAAAAATCCCTGCAATATTTTCCCAAAATGCTTTAAAACATCAGAACATGATGGAAGTTATGATGAAAACTCAGAAATAAACACATCTGAAGGTTTTCAGAGGCAGATTATGTTGGATTATGGATGTAAAACTTGTAGATTATTTTATTGAAGGACTTTAACTAGGCCACTGTGGATGGCTCTGTTTTTTATTGTTCAGCTGCACATTTAAAACAAACATATTGAACCAAATTTAGTTGCAAGGCTCCAAAAATAATAAATAACTAAAAATATAAAGTATTAATATAATAAAAAAGATTAATGGAGTTTATTCATCTTCTGTATTTCTGAGTTGTTTCTAAAATAATTTTCCGTCTCTGTATTTATGAATGACATGTTTAATTAGAATCTGAAGCATTTTGCATATGTTGGAACTTTATGGCTCTGAGAATCCAATGACCTGGAAACATCCAGCATGTGAGAGAGAAACAGAAAACATGGAACATATTCAGGTCAGATTCTTCATCTCCTCATAAATCTGACACAAAAACCTGCTGAAGAGTTTTTGACTGATTCAAATAAACCCCAGAATCGCCTGCAGTCTGCAGAGCGTCTCGGCTGGGATTCAGGCCCGGTTCTGATTCTGATCCGACGAGTCCTTCCTTAACCAAAGTCCCAGCAGTGACGCTTCATCCTGCAGCTGCTGGGACTCGGAGGTGACATGGAGTCAGGTGTTGCTGTCATCGTGTCGGCAGGAACATCTGGACCAAACATCTGCGGTCATGCGAACGCGATCAGGTGTCAGGTTTATCAGATCTGCTCCCTCCCTCCTCCTTCACATGGGTCCGTTTGTCCTCTCAGCTCTGCAGAAGGTCCAGGCCGCCCCGCCGACCGGCTCCGGCCCCGTGGAGGTGGCCCTTCCTGGGCTGGTGTTTGACCTGAGCTCCCTGGTTCTGTTCGGGGCCCAGGCCGTTCCCGTCCAGCTGAAGATCTTGCTGGACCGCCTGTACAGCGTCCTGACCCCGGAGCAGGTCCGTTACACGCTCAGCTGCCTGTCTGGTGCTGGTCGGGTTTTATGGGTTTGCTTTGCTCCCAGGTGGGTCCGATTCTGAACGGTCTGGGCTGGACTTTGGGTGACTACGTCCGAGGATACATGCTGCAGGTAAACCCAGTTAAACCTTCTGAAAATGGACTTGAGGTCATGTCCAGCAGCGACTGGCAGGTTTCCTTTCCAGAGGTGAAGCTGAGGGTAACCCTAACCCCTAACCCCAACCCTAACCCCTAACCCCTAACCCTAACCCCAACCCTGCAGTGTCCCGGTGGGGGGCCGCTGGAGCGCTGGGACATGGCCGCCCCCGAAGAGCAGCTGCTGCTCCTCAGACAGTTCCTGCGCTTTGGAGAGACCCGGCCCATCGTGGAGCCCATGATCCTGCAGCACCTGCAGGGTGAAAGGCTCCTGCCAGACCAGCAGCCAAACCTGCAGTCAGGTTCCAGTAAAGGAGCTTCAGGTTTGAGAATCGGTTCTCTGAGAGACGCTCAGCTGGCGGAGAGCGTCCCAGGAACCGTCCCAGGATCCGTCCCAGGAACCGTCCCAGGATCCGTCCCAGGAACCGTCCCAGGATCCGTCCCAGGAACCGTCCCAGGATCCGTCCCAGGACCGTCCCAGGACAGTCGGTGCTCCTATCCTTCCACTTCCCACATTCAGCCGTCTGCTGCTCAGCAAAGGTGATGCTTCACGTCCCTCCTTGTATTTTCATGTAAATATTCGGAGCATATTTTAAATCTCTTCCTGTTTCCTTCCACTGAGCCACAAAACGTCCTGCAGGATTTCAGAGGAAACAAACTGGTTCAGAAACACGGCAGACATCGATGTGAGGAAGACGACGGCTCTGTCCGGCAGAGACCAGAACCGGCCTTCTCCATAAAAACCGACCCGGACAGGTCAAATCCGTCACCGTGGCAACAGAACCCTGTCCTCTACCACGACCAGGTTTTCCTCCAGAAGAGACTGATCCAGCAGGACAAAACGGCTTCCTGTTCCTCTTCCTTCAACTTCTCACTTTCAACTTCCTCCCTGATGGGGTCTCCAGTCTCCTCCTCTTCATCCTCCTCTTCATCCTCCTCCTCTCGCCTACATCACCCTCCAACGCTTCCCTCCTTCTCCTCCTCTTTCCCAAGGCCTCTTGCCTCCTTCTCCTCCCCTCTCCTCCCTGTTGCTTCGCCGTGTTCGTCCCTCCGTCCTCTCCCGACTTCCCTCTGCTCCTTCCCTTCCCTCCTGGCTGCTGGGGGCCGGAAGGGCAGGGTCAGCTGTGCCGTCTGTGGGAAAAGCTTCTATGACAAAGGTGAGCAAACGTGACCTGGAGGTGAAGAATTTATAAAAACCAGACAAACTGAGGTCAGAGGTCAGCTTCATTTATGTGCTAACTAGCATAGCTTTCATGACGGGCTGTGCTAGCTGCAGCGTAGCATAGAGAGAGAGCTGGATAATGATTGGCAGCGCTAAGACCCGCCTCTTGGCTCTGATTGGTTGTTTCTAGTTAGGAAGACAGAGCAGCAACATGCTGACAGCTTCAGCAAATATCTAAAAAACTGAACAAATGTCCTGACGTGTTTGTGCTAAATAAAATGATCGATGCTAACAGTGAGGGGGCGGGGCTCCAGGGGGCAGGGCTCCAGGGGGCGGGGCTCCAGAGGGCTTCGGGCCCGGGTCTAGACGGGGCCACGAGGCAGAACATGATGTCGGGGATCCAAGCCTTCATCACGTCAGATGAGAGCTGGAGAGGCGACTCTCTCCTGTCGAGTGTAGATAGAACTAAACCACATGTTTCCCCAGGCTTTGTTGACTCCTGGTTGCTAAGAACTTTACAAGGCCGACTGATTTGAGTCAGTCTTGCTCTGCTAGTGCTAACAGCATTTCACTTGCTGTGTTTGGACAGGAACCCTGAAGATCCACTACAACGCCGTCCACCTGAAGATCAAGCACCGCTGCACTGTTCTGGGCTGCTCCATGGTGTTCAGCTCCCTGCGCAGCCGCAACCGGCACAGCGCCAACCCGAACCCGCGGCTGCACACGGCTCACAGCAGAGACCCTCCGCCGAACCGAAACCCGCTGTGTGGACAGAGCAGCGTTCAGAGACACGAAGAGAAACAGGAAACACAAGGAAGCAGGAACCATGATTCCTGTTACAACACACCTGAGAATGCCACCTCCCCCGCTCCGCCTCTCGTCCCTCCAGCTCCGCCGTCAGGGGCCTTCCTGCCCTCAGGGGCCTTCCTGCCCTCCGGCTTCCTGCCCTCAGGAAGCTTCCTGTCTTCACTTACCGACCTGCAGACTGGCCAGCAGTGGGGGCAGGAGAATCAGTCCTCACTAAAGAAGAAGAAACCCAGGAAGTCGAGCATGCCACTGAAAATAGAAAGAGAGAATACTCAAAGCAGCAAACATGAAGGCGAGAGCTGAAAGACTGAAATATTGTTTTCAGTAATAAAACCAGAGCAGGAGCTTTAGAGTCACGGCTTTGAAATGATTCTGAATTCACACATTTTTGCACTTTTACAAATATGTTGTACTTTGTGTCCACTGTTTGTATTTACTAGTAATTATTCAATGATAAACTTCATACATCACACCTGAAACTCATTTTATAAACCATCCATCCATCTTCTTCCTCTTATCCGGGTCGGGTCGCGGGGTCAGCAGCCTAAGGGAGGCCCAGGCTCCCTTAGGAGCCTCTTGTTCCAGCTCCTCCAGGAATCCCAAGGTATTTTCAGGCCAGTGAGACACATCGTCCCTCCAGCATCTCCTGGGTCTCCTCTCCTCCCGGTGGGACCTGAACTCCTCACCAGGGAGTCTCCATCCTGACCAGATGCCCTCAGCTGGCTCCTCTCAACATGGAGGAGCAGCAGCTCTGCTCTGAGTCTCCTGGATGACTGAGCTTCTCTCTCTAAGGGAGAGCCCAGCCACCCTACGGAGAAAACCCATGTCGGCCGCTTGTATCCAGGACCTGATCCCGACCCAAAGCTCATGACCATAGATGAGGGTAGGAACGTAGAGCGACCGGTAAATCGAGAGCTTCGCTTTTTGGCTCAACTGCCTCTTAACCACGACGGACCGGTACAGCGCCGCTTCACTGCAGAGGCTGCACCAATCCGCCTGTGGATCTCCCTTCTTCCCTCAATAGTGAACCCAGAGATACTTAAACTCCTCCACTTGGGGCAGGACACCCCCAGATCCCCCCCTGACCCCCCCAACCCGGAGAAGGTTCTCTACCCTTTCCAGCATTTGATAAACCTTTCATCAAAATACCAACCGCTGGCTGAATACTAAATATTACATTTAGGATTTAATGAGAAGTAAAAGAGCAAAGAGTTGTCTTTGTATTTTGATTGTTGTTACCATGGCTACCATCGATGCTGTCAGTAATCTGCTGAGTTTGTTCACAAATGTATCAGCAAATAAAACCTAATTATCAACCAATCAGCTGCTCTGCCTCCCAGATTTAACCAAATCTATATTTAAACGCTGTTCGTGATGCTGATGTTCTTCGTGGGAAGAGGGGGCCCTAAATCAGATTCTCCCTCAGGCCCCATTCAAGCTTGGGCCGCCCCTGCATGGTGAGCCAGAGCCGCTGCACATCTGCTGGATGCCAGAGAGAAATATGGAGATTTGATTTATGAGTCACTGGCAGCAACAGGCCAGACGAGGCTTTTCTGTTTCATGAGTTTATAATCATTTATTTTTCAGCAGGTTTGGTGGGACCAGTTTTTCTGTTCTTCATGGGCTTCCCAGTAGCGCAGCTGGTACAGCTGTTCCCTTGCAGCAAGAAGGTTCTGGGTTCGATTCCCGGTCTTTCTGCATGGAGTTTCATGTTCTCCCTGTGCATGGTGGGTTCTCTCCGGGTACTCCAGCTTCCTCCCACAGTCCAACAACATGACTGTCAGGTTAATTGGTCTCTCCAAATTGTCCCTAGGTGTGAGTGTGTGTGTGTGCATGTTTGTTTGTCCTGTGTGTCTCTGTGTTGCCCTGCGACAGACTGGCGACCTGTCCAGGCGACCTGTCCAGGTGACCCCGCCTCTCGCCTGAAATGACAGCTGGAGAGGCACCAGCAGCCCTCCCGACCCCAGTAAGGGACAAGGGTGCAGGAAAATGGATGGATGGATGCTCTTCATGGTTAGCGGCGGTCCTGCTGGGATCAGTTTACAGCTCCGCTGCTGAAATCTGCCTGACTGGAAGCGAGGTCACCTCACTTCCAGTGGAGGGAGCGGCCCGCTGGGTGACATAGAAAACATTTGAGGTCATTTTAGTACATTGTTATTTTGTGAATTGTTGTGACTCACACAACAAACTGAGTCACACCTGCAGTTTCTTGGAAGTCCACCTGTTAATTACTAGGTGTGGTTATTGCCTTCATTATTCTGCTCATCTTCCTCATATTTGCGGTGTAAATATGAGGCAATGATGCATTTTTAGGTTTTATAACACTCGTTTATAAAACCTCGTTTATAACACATTTTCCTGAAACTGGACATTCAGCCACAAAACTGGACTACTGGACAATCCTCTATAAATGTCCTGTGTTTTTATGACAAAAAAGTGGAAAAACAGTTGAAGCCCAAAGAAAATGTCGTGAGATGTGACTGAATTATTAGCGTCTGACTTTTATGACTGTGTTTGTGCTCAGTGTTCTGGTTCAGTGACATTCCGTTGGAGTTGTTTCTGTCTCATCATTAGGACAAATGATTGATTTCCTAAGAACAGAATGAGCCCAAGGACATATTTGTGCTAGACCACATCAGTCTCAGGTGTTTGGCCAATCATCACTGACAGCTCCTCCTCTTCAGGTGGGTTTAATCCAGTGATATCAGCAGAGACAATCAGAAGCAGCATCACTGAGACGCCAAATCGGTCCAACAGCTCCAGTCATCAGAGAGCCATCTTCATCATCCTCCTGTAGAAGGTAAGACCCGCTGGACTCTCTTCTGCTCATCCATGGGGACATTTCTCACAGAAAACCAAATTCTCTGAGGGGGAAAGATGAAAGTAGACATTCACAGCAACAAGTGTCTAGCAACAGATGCAGGTTGTTCAGGTCCAGGGTTTAAAGGTTTAAAGGAGATTGATTGAGTCAATCAGTCAAGAACACACTAGTCAGTAGGCCCGTCATGATAACAAATTTTGCTGAGCGATTGTCTCAAAAAATTATTACAATAAACGATAATATTGTCTGAAGACCTTTTTACACTGATTTAATGGAAATGACATAATAATGCAGCCGTATCCTGCCAAGAATAGATCCACGTTATTTTCAAAAGGACATTTAATGCTGGAACTGAAACAAAGAACCAAAAACTAAAATAAAATCAACCTCAGTCTAAAAATGCACTTTAATAAAAACTAAACAACATAAAGTGGAAATAAAAACTACATTCAACCAAAGAGTGCAGATTATGAAGTCTGTATACTATATAGGTAGTTTTGAAAATGGGCCGACAATCAGCCGACACATGGTGTAGTGTGATCTGGGCATTAGGCTAAAGACATGAGGGACGGAGGGTCAGCGGACAGCAGGAGTTGATCTCATCCAGTGTCATGGAAACATGCAGGGAGAAACGATAATGACGATAAATTACATTTACTCGATAGCTTTTTTTTTAATCGTCCGATGAATTGATTTATCATTTGGCCCACTAGTCAGACGTCTACTTTAGGTTGATTGTTGCCATGTCATGAAAGTTTTTAGGGTTTGGTTAAGCTGTGTTTCGTAGGAAGGTGAAAACTAAATTCCAGAAGAACCGAGGCCTGAATGCCAACACAAACCGCTGGAGGAGGCTGTGTTCATTCAGGCTGAGCTCTGAATGAACACAGACACAGCAACACGAGCAGATTCTGCCTCAGAGGAATTCATACTGAAATAAAACAAGACGTTCAGACTTCAACAATAAACTCAACAGAAAGTAAAAACTAATTTATGTTCAATGTGATGTTCTGTTTTCCAGGTCTCTGATTGGTCGCCTCCAACATGCTCCGCCTCCTGCTCCTCTTCCTCTCTGCTGCCATTTTGCAGCCAGGTGAGTTCCTGCAGGTATCAAGTTTCTGGTGAGTCAGAAACTGGTTCTGGCAGTGGTTCCCAAAGTGGGTCTTGGAGGCCCGGCACCCTGGATGTTCTAGTTCTCCCCCTGGTGGAAGAAACAATGTTTTCAGCTTGTCAATGTTCTTAGACCTTCTAATGAGCATAATTTGATCCAGGTATTAAACCAGGGAGGAACTAAACCATGCAGGAAGCCGGTCCTCCAGGACCCACTGTGGGAACCACTGGGTTATGGAATTTAGATCAAATACAAAAGCGGTAATCATAAGAAACTATAATATAATGAATAGAAAAGAGGAAATATACATAGATACATAATTACCTGAGAGGATTTAGTATGTGTGTGTGAGAGTATAAGTTAGTGTATAATATAGTTATTTTACGGTTTGAAGATATATATATATATGATAAAGTGAATTTCTGAATTGCATCTCTGTCCACTTGATGGCGGTATTACACTAAGTATGTAAACTGCCAATAAATGCCATAGAACAAGAAGAAACTGGCTATAGTTTCTTCTGAGCCAGAAACCAGTTGATGGCAGTGATGATGGAGGAACGGAGCTCCTGCTGCCATCTGTGTTTCCAAACAGACCAACTGATCCTGGTTTATTCATCTACAGATTGTCTCTGGTTCTCATCTCATGTGTCTCCATGTTTCAGGAGCTGCTCAACAGGATTACACACTAACTAATAACAAAGAGGTGAACATCAGCTCCTGCCCCATCACGTATTTTGGACAGAAGTATGAACAAGTTTATGTGAGTAAGATGATGGATGAACCTCTGCTACTTATTGCTTAGTCAGCAGGTTTGTTAGAGCTGCTGGTTGCAGACTGAAGGTGATGGTGATGATGATGATGATGGTGATGATGGTGATGATGATGATGATGATGATGATGATGTCTCTGTACGTCACTCCATGTCTTTTCTTTGGTTTAAATGTTTGTTTCCTCTGCAGCTTCAGAGCTCTGAGTCTGTCTGCTTTTATTTTGAAGCAAACACAGGAAGTAGGAGTAAAGAGGATTTCTGCTCATCTACATCAGATTTAATCAGAAGCTGGTCTGCAGAGTTTTATTCCTCAAGACTTCCAGACTCTTTTCCTCAGTGAATCTCTGCCTGATGAATCT
Organism: Phalloptychus januarius; assembly: GCA_902982915.1. Lineage (NCBI taxonomy): Eukaryota > Metazoa > Chordata > Actinopteri > Cyprinodontiformes > Poeciliidae > Phalloptychus > Phalloptychus januarius. Next base: position 47,610 of record CADWAE010000150.1, read on the forward strand.
TTGTGGGTCCGTTTTTCTGACTTGTGTTTCGGTTTTTTCAGGTGAACTTCACCAGTGAGAACTTTGTTCTCTGCTTCAACGGCTTTTATGACCCTCAGAACAGAGGAGACTGCTTGGTGAATGTTAAAGCTGAGACAGCAACGTATGCGTTTTTGGAACCGACTCCTGATTTAGAAGAACTAATGCTCACGAATCTGCCAACCCTTCACCCCCCCATGGCATGCATGATTTTGTTTACAGACTCTATAGTGAGTTCTGTTCAGTGATTTAAATTTGTTGTTGCTGTTCTGTATTTTGTTAAAATAAATAATATCTCTAATATTTTATTCACTAGTATGTAATTATACTTCATGTAAATATATTTTGTGAAAACCTTTTGATTGGTTCAAACCTGCTTCTGGTTTATGTGTGTTTTTTTAGGGAGGCATTCTTCTTGCACCCTTTGGATCACAAACTGGTTTAATTAGTGCATATGCAGAGGTGAGTCTTTTCATTCTTTATGAAATACCAGTAAAGATTTGAGCTAATAATTAAATGCCATAAGGTCTAAAAGTCTTAAGTTTTAGATCTGATTATTTTCTGTTCTTATCAAGACGAATCGTATTTAATAAAATCAGTTCTTATTCTGTGTTGAGTGTTGTGATTTGAGTTCTCTGTGTATTTATTTTAGGTTTTCTGTGTGTTGTGAGCCCCTGTGTTGTCCTGTCTGATCCCCTTGATTAGTCCCAGCTGTGTCTCGTTCCCTGATTGTCCTCCCCGTGTATTCAAGTCCACCTGTTGTCTTTGTCTCTTGTCGGATCCTCGTCGCGTTGTGTTACCCTGTTTCGTTGTGTCTCCTGGTCTCATCGTGTTCACCCTTTTTCTTCATTAAATTCTCCATTTCTTCCACATCCTGGTCCCGCCTGCGTTTTCTCACCATCACCAAACCACACCTCATATCAGAGGGTGAGAAGCATGGCTTTTCTTGACCGGGAGGAATGGATCCAGCAGCAGCTGGAGTTGGCACAAAGGGATCTCTACAAGGATGTGGAGATCTTGCCTTCTCCGCTGCTGCTGGAGGAGTTGGGACTGGAGTCGGACTACGACATGGTTGTGAGGTGGAACCACGGCCATCGTCGCCATTCCCACCGCCTTGAGCCGCCGGAGATCCCGGCCCCTGGGCAACGGAGGTATGGTGGGGAACACGGTTGGCGATTGCACCACGGCCGCTAGTCCCGACGCTGCCGCCGGTTCCCGCATCACGGCAGCGGGTTCCTGAGCTGCGGTCCGAGTCCGTTCCAGAGCCTCCCTGCGCTCCACCGGAGTCCACTCCAGAGGCTCCGCCCCCGGAGCTTACGGACGTGGCTCCAGAGCTTCCAGGCGCTGGCCCTCCACACCCTCCAGTTGGCCCATCGGCCAGCCCTCTAGAGCCTCCAGCCGGCCCTCCAGAGCCTTCTGCTGGCCCTCCTGCTTGTCCTCCAGGGCCTCTTGCCTGCCGGTCCTCCAGAGCAGGTCCTTCAGCCGGCCTTCCTGCCGGCCCTCCAGAGCCTCCTTGCGCTCTGCCCGTGTCCTTGCCTGAGTCTCCGCCCCCCGAGTTTGCGGACCTGGCTCCAGAGCTTCCTGCCTGCGGCCCTCCAGGTCCTCCTGCCGGCCCTCCGGAGCCTTCGCAGCCTCCTGCGCCGGCAACGCCCGGCGGACCTCCCCGGAGAGGACCGCCTCCAGCGCCTTCGCCCACTCTGTCGGGTTGTTTTTTGTTATTTTGGACTCGAGCCCCCCTTCCAGCGCCCCTCCATCCACCCTGTTGGGTTGTGTTTTTTTTTGTTGTTGTTGTTATTTTGGGGGGTACTGTTATGATTTGAGTTCTCTGTGTATTTAGTTTAGGTTTTCGGTGTCTGAGTCTCTGTGTTGTCCTGTCTGATCCCCTTGATTAATCCCAGCTGTGTCTCCTTCCCTGATTGTCCTCCCCGTGTATTCAAGTCCACCTGTTGTCTTTGTCTCCTGTCGGATCCTCGTCGCGTTGTGTTACCCTGTCTCGTCGTGTCTCCTGGTCTCATCGTGTTCACCCTTTCTTCATTAAATCCGCCATTTCATTCCTCATCCCGGCTCAGCCTGCGTTTTCTCACCATCACCAAACCACAACTCATGATATTGAGTCTCTGTGGTTCTGACTCTGTTGTTCTGCAGATCACTGATGTTCTGGTGGATGGAAACAAAGTTTTCACCATGAATTTTACAAACGGGCTTGGATTCGCAGATGTGAGCAGCTGCAGATCATCAGGTCAGGGAACCTATGAATCCAAAAATGAACTTTCAGATTCTGTGAAGCAGTGGAATTTAAAAAGTTTCAGTTTTTCCTCAGATGAACTGAATCGTCTCTTGGTTCCTCAGGCGTTCTGTTCAGACCCGGAGATGTTGTCCACTCTGATCCAGAAACCTGCTCCACTCTCACCTGTTCTCAGACTGCGGTCCTCCAGAGCGTCACCTGTGGGCCTACAGAGCGTTGTCAAGGCAACGGAATGTAAATATTTTGGGTTCAAACAATGAGGAAAAAACATATTTCTAAATTTTGCTCATGAAGTTATATTTCACTGGAGCTGTAGTCTGTTTTACAGCAGACATTTATTTTTTATTGTAGCAGGAAGTGTTACAGAGTACTTTTATTGTGAAGGAGCAGCAGGAAGTGAGCAGAGCTCAGCTGCAGCACTTGATGGAGAACAGATCAGAGATCAGTGAGGCTGAAATAAGTCTTTCTGCACAGCAGTTGGTCTGAAGCCGAGTCCTTCACATCAATCAGACCTCAGTAACATACTGACTACTAATCCGGAGATCTGGAAGAGTAGAGCACCCCCTGGTGGCTGTGGCCCTCAGCAGCAGGTATTGATGTTTGTTTCTGCCTCCAGCTGCTCCTCTAAGTCCACGTTGGGCTCAGTCTGCACGGTGACGGGTCCGGCTATCGTGGACTTCCAGGGCCAGCAGAACTCTGTGAAGGACCGGTGCTGGTACTCTCTGCTGAGGATCCCATCAGGCCCAGACTTCCAGGTTCTGGCCCACTTCCAGGAGCGGCGCCGTAAAGACGTGAGCTTCCTGGACGGCGTGACGCTGCGACTGAACGGGTCGGCCGTTCACATTCAGCTGAAACAAGGAGGCAGAGTTCTGGTGAGCCGCCTGCAGACACTTCCTGGCTTCCAGCAGGGCCGTAATCTGGATCCTGTGGGCCTGGGGGGCTCAGCCCAGGAAACTCTGGATTTATGAAACGGATGCAACTTTTTCTGCTGTTACAGAGCAAACCGATACTGATAAGAGACTGACATGAAGTTGAAATAAAAATAACTTTAAATGTTCACAACAGGAAAAAACTCTGGCAGTGAATTTGACGACCAAATTTCCTAATTTAAAAGTTTTGAGTAAAAAAATTTTAGACCTTTTTGTTTTTGTGGTTTTTATCTCCTAAACCCAAAAGAACTGAAACAGTTTGGGATTTTTTTCCATCAGGTTTTGATCCTAAAGACGATTTATAAAAAATTCTTTGAGATTTAGCTGAAAACGAAAGTCGGATTCAGTTTCAGTTGAACTTTTTCAGTTTGTTCAGTTTTGAGCACTAAACTTATTCCAGTCATTCAGTGGGTGTGTAGCATGGTTCTTCATGCTTCAGAACCATGTCAGAGCTGCTGAGTCACAGGTCTGCTGGAGTCTGAAGTCTCTCTGCTGCTTCACCAGCAGGGGGCGCCGCCTCCTAAAACCCCTCCAGACTCGCCTGCAGCTCCTGTTCTCAGTCAGACCTCCAGGTTTCTGTGGCTCAGCCTCTGACAGTCCGCCGTGTCTCTGTGGGTCGCAGCTGAACGACTCGCCGCTGACCCTCAACGGCTCGGTACATGCCCAAGGACCCAACCAAGGACCGAGCTGGAGTCACTGTCCAGGTGTCCCTGTCCAACGTCTCTGCTTCTGTCTTCTTTGACGGCTCAGATCCACCTGGAAGGTACACAGCATCAGATGAGTTTGGTTCCTGAGGAACGCTGCTGTCGACTCTGGGTCCATCCGGTCTGAACGTCGATGCTGATTGTCTCTCGTTGCGTCCTGAACCTGTCCAGGTCTGGATGGACTGTCTCTGCAGGGTCTGTGTGGTAATGCCAGCAGGCCTCTGAGTGAAGAGCGGCTCTCTGAGGACGGCTCCACCAGGTCAGACCTCCATACTGACTGCTGCTGCTGGACGGACAGACTGCAGGTAAACTCAGGAACCAGTCCTGACCTTGTGTGTCGCCCCCTAGCTGTGAGATGCAGTACACCGACACTAACGACGCCACGATCAACTGCACCAAGATGGCTGAACGGTGAGCACATTGATCCAGGAACTTCTGTCTGAGTTTGTCTCTGATCTCTGGGGGAAACTTCTTGTTTCGTCGTGTTTGATGCCATGTGGCGTCAGCTCTGATGGGAGATAAATCCCTTTATTGATCATTGATTGTCTCCATGTGGAGCAGCTGTAGCCTCCTGAAGGAGGCGCCCTTCTCCTCCTGCGACGTCGACCCGGAGCCCTACATGGCCGCTTGCACTGACACTTTGTGCCACTATCCGGATCTGGACGGCCTCAGCTGTCAGTTCCTGGAGGCCTACGCCAGAGCCTGCAGCCTGCAGAGCAGCGCCGCACTGGAGGGCTGGAGGTCCAAGGCTCAGTGCTGTAAGTCCTGCTGCCCTCCATCTGAATCTGCTGCTGCTTTTCACATTAATGCATCAGTGTTGCTCTGCAGCGCCCCCTGGGGCCGTCTGCCAGGATAGGACCTGCAGCGATCACGAGTTCTGTGGGGAGAAGACGGCTGGAGGAGAAACTCGCTGCTTCTGCCGGCCCATTTTTGCCTCCAAGTACAGAGAGACGAACTCTTTGGGTAGGACAGCTGTGACCTGAGAACAGGCTGAACGTTTGGAGGAAACCCTCTGACTGACCCTGTAACCTCCAGGTGATCCGCCAGTCTGCAGCCAGAGCTCTGCTTCTCTCTCTCTGGTCGGGTGTCTCCTGGAGGACAGAGGCATCGACTACTCTGTCTTACAGCTCAAAGATCCGACCTGCAGAGGTCAGATGGACCAGCAGACCCACATGGTGACCTTCAGCGTCAACAGCACCAACCTCTGTGGGACTGAGGTCACGGTGGGTCCCGCTCTGCTTCGGGATCTTCATGCGGAGGCAACTTTCACAGGTCACATTTTGGAACGGAGTTAATGTTTCTGTTGCAGGCCAACAGCCAAACCGTCTACAAGAACGCCATCATGACTCAGAACCTGACCTCTGGAGGGATCACTCGCCAGGGCCAGGTCTACATTGAGGTTTCCTGTGCTGAGACCCAGCCGGACATAAAGACGGTGGCTTTCAAGGTCAAAGACAGGTGGGTGTGGCGGCAGCTGACCTCGTCAGGTGAACTTGTGGTTTTAGTTTCAGACACAATGAAATGAAAAAGATTCAGGAAAACTTTCCAGAGCAGCTTGGTCAGTTTTCTTCCCTCCAAATAGAAAAGATCAATATAACAGAGTCCAATCCTTTCTCTTTGAGATTCGGGTCAATGTGATTTTCCAGATTTTGTCAAAAGCTTAAACACTCTATGAAATACTAGCTGCAGCTAAGCTGTGCTATCATAAATATATGTTGCATAGAAAACATGAATCTGAAGCGATGGAAGCTTTTAGACTCCTGTAACTCGAGTCGTTCCTTCATCACCGTGTCTGAAGCGTAGAGTTGAACTGAATAAAGTTTGGTTCCCCTGAAAGACGAACCATCTGATTCATGGTCACATCCTGACGGCCCACAGTGTCTGCTGATGAGAGCAGTGATTGGATGAGGCCTGTGAACAAGCAGGAAGCAGAGAGGAAAGCAATGGGATGCAGGAAAAAAAACCAACATGACAGAAACAAAAGGAGGTCCGGTTAACCTGATGTAAAAACTGAAACATAAAACAGAAACGCCAAGGAGACGACCGCAGTGATCATCTCCAGTCAGCGGCTTCATGTAACAGTAACAGAAAGTGTGCAGAAAGAAAATGTTCGCACAATAAGCAGTAAAGCTGCGTGTCCCCTGCAGCTCTGTGGTTCAACTCGTCTCATCCGGACCTTGGAATTACTCTCTGACCATGAAGGCCTACACCGACGCCACCCGGACTCAAGTTGTGGCCTCAAACACCGAAGTTCACCTGAACCAGAAGATCTGGGTGGAGCTGGACACCACCGGCCTGGATGAAAACCTGGTTGCCATGGTGATGGACTCCTGCTGGGCGACCGACCAGGAATCGATCAGCGCTAGCCGCAAATATTACCTGATCAGGAACGGGTGAGACTGCCGCCAATATTATTCAGCCTCCGTGACCTTTCTGACCCCTCTGACCCTCAACGTTTGTCTTGACCCTTGTGAGCAGCTGTCCAAACCCTGAGGACCACACGGTGAGCGTGGAGGGAAACGGAGAGGGAGCCTCCATCTCCTTCTCCTTCAACATGTTCCAGTTCTCTGGGAGCGCTGCTGAGGTCTACCTGCACTGCAAACTGCAGCTCTGCGTCAAGCAGGAGAACACCTGCGTCAAGGTGCGGCTTCTTTAAACCTCACTGACCTCAGGATGTTTGATGCTAACACACTATGAGAGACAAAGTTCAGCTGCTAGCTTTGACAGGCATTAAAATGCAGACATGCGTGTCCTTAACTTCCAGAAGTGTGATGGAGTTCGGAGACGCAGATTTGTCAGGTCCAAAGATGAAGCAGCTGCCTTCATCAGCATGGTCTGGACTGCCTAGGTAAGACTGAAGGTTATTCTGACATATTATTCCTCAGATCCATACTTGTTCATTCCCATCCATCTCTTAGCGTTTATCTCTGGGGTTGATGGATCAGTAGCTTCGACTCTCCACTAGGGGCAGTGCCGTGTCGTCTAGTTTATGGTAACACCGGTGGATTTTTTGACACAGTTGCAGGAACATGAAAATGAAAAACTAAAACATTGACAGTTTTTTTTTTTGAATGGAGACAGAAGTAAAGATGGACAAAGTTCCTGATCAATGGGAATGAGCCCAAGCTTTAACTTTTTAGCGTTTGTTTATGTGACTAAATGTTGTTGAGCATTTTTAAAGGAAGATTTCCCTAGTTTTACACATAATGTTTGAGTTACTAAAAATATGAGGGTAAAACTTTTCAACATCTTATAAAGCTACTGTTCAGATGAACCTCAGCAGTTTGTCAGGTCAAGGTTCAAACTTTGGTTCTGTTGTGTTTTCAGGTGGGACTGAAGGACCTCAAACCTCCATGAAGACCCCAGTCTGTGGACCGGTTCTGATCCAGACCCTGGATGTGATGAGGAAATCTCTGACATAGCGGCTCTATTGCTGAGATTTTCTTTGTTTTAATCAAACCTGGTGAAGGGAAGTGAGTGAAACACTAAAATAATCAGAGTTTATAATTAGTCTCCAATGAAAGAAGCTTTTTGATTCTCGCGTGTCTGAGCTCAACATGTTAGATGTGAAACCATCCCAAGATGCACAGAAGAAAACGGAGGCTGCAGTGATTCATAATGAGCTGTAATGTTTGGTTGCTTCTACCATCAGGAGAAGGAATTTGGTTTCATTTCTCGTCTAACTGGTCAGTAAAGATTTTGCAGGGATTGGTGGCTCTTACATTTTTTTTCTTCTTCTGAAGCTGCTGTTTACAGAAACTCCAACATGACATTTGTAGGTTGATGTTAGATTTTAACATCAATTAAATTATCAGGTTGAACTTTTAATTCAAAAAGTTAAAGCAGAGTTTTAACTCTTTAAAATGTAAAACTGGAGCAATTCCCCCTCTTATGGCTACAATTTGTATTACATACAAGCTTTAACTGGCAGTAATTTAGAATAAATTTATAAAGTAATTTATAAATGATTATTTTTTGCCATCCAGCTTTAGGCCTTCTGTAGTTTATATTCAGTCTTTGAATGAATTGTTGTTGTTTTGACTTTGGACATCTAATGTGCAGCAGTGACACAAAAATCAGCATTTTAATTTTTAATCAATAAAATATTGAAGTGTGCAATGATGATTATTAATCAAACATTAAAATGTTTTTATAATTACCCTGTATCTTCTCTGGATGAAGGTGATTAAAGTTATAATTAATCTTTTAATCAGCAAATAAACATTAAAAATCAAAGTCTGTATTTGGTCTTTTATTCTTTCTGAATATTCAGGACGGACTGAGGTGACTGTCGATTATTTATGTATTCAGCTTTATTTGACAAGCTAATCAAAGTCTTTATTACAAAACGTTTTGGTAAAATTTGATCCTTTTGATGAATTTAGATGAAACTGACTTGTGTTTTTTTGTGTAATTATTAATCTAACCAAATGTCTAAATGCTCCAAATCCCTCTGAGTTAAGACATTGAGTTTTTCAGATGCCAATCAGCTGATTCAGTCCCGAAAGCGGTACTTTGTTGCCGTGGTTACTCATGACAACAGGAAATCCTTCCAGCTGCTCAGCATCCAGAACCAGGGAAGAGGAGTTCGATGGGTGATGTCCCATCACAGGTCTGGAAATGGCACCATTGCACTCCGGAACTGAAGGGGGCGCTATTTCCGATATTATCCACAGGTTACTTTTTTTTCTTTAGAAAAACAAAATTTAATTCAGTAGCTTAATTCACTCAGTAAAATACATTTAGAATGTCATCTATTTTGCAGTAAATCAAGTTTTTAACACTTTATTTCTGTTCATGATGAAGATATTCTGCTTGCAGGTGATAAAAGATTGGAATATTGCATCAGATTAATAATTGCTACATTTTGCTCACCTGCCACCAGCAGAGAGTGCCTGGGTATTCACTGAAGAGGAACATTTTCAGTTTGCAGTTTTTCTTTGACATGGATCCCAAAATTGAGAAGTCCACATGAGACCAGAGCTGTGTTCATGACCTGCTGTGACGAGCAAGAATAACCTTCAGATTTAGGTAAGAGGTCATGTGAGAGGTCACAGTACTGCTGAAGCTCGTGACGAGTGAATACAGGTGCTGGTCATAAAATTAGAATATCATGAAAAAGTAGATTGATTTCAGTAATTCCATTTAAAAAGTGAAACTAGTATATTATATTCATACATTACATACAAACTCATATATTTCAGATGTTTATTTCATTTAATTTTGATGATTACAAATGAAAATCTCAAATTCATCATATCAGAAAATTAGAATATTACTGAAGACCAATAAAAACAAAGGATTTATAGAAATGTTGGCCAACTGAAAAGTTCTTCTATTCCTGTAGACTCCTGGTGGAGCATAGGGCTGCAACAACACCCCGCCAACGAACTCTGTTTTGGGCGGCTCTCTTCAGCTGGGTCCACGTCATTCCGGCGGTCTTCGCCTCACTCTCGACAGATCTTCTCCACGTCTGCTTTGGTCTCCCCACTTTCCTTTTTCCTTGTGGGTTCCAGTCCAAGGCTTGCCTTGTGATGTTTTCTGCTGGCTTTCTCAAGGTATGGCCTATCCAGCCCCACTTTCTCTTTTTGATGGCTTCACTGACCGGGCTTTGGCTGGCTCTTTCCCATAGTTCTGTGTTGGAGATCTTCTCAGGCCACCTGATGTTGAGAATGTGTCTCAGACACTTGTTGATGAAAGTCTGGATCTTGTTGGTGATGGTGTTGGTTACTCGCCATGTCTCGGACCCATCACCACAGGAGGACTGCTTTCACGTTGGTGTTGAAGATGCGGATCTTGCTGCGCTGGGATAAGGCTTTAGAGTTCCAGATGGGTCGCAGAGTGTTGAAGGCGAGCCTTGCTTTGTTGATCCGGCTCCTAACATCTTCATCTGCGCCGCCGTCTGTGCTGACCACACTTCCAAGGTAAACGAAGCGGTCAGCTTCCTTGATGTCGTCTCCCTGCAGCTGCAATGGTTCTTTCTTCTTGTTGTTCAGTCGCATCACCTCTGTTTTCCTGGTGTTGATCTTCAGGCCGGTCTTGTTTGCTTCCTCGGCGAGACGAATGAGCTTGGACTGTGCATGCTGTAGCGTGTGGGACAGAAGGGGGACGTCGTCCGCAAAGTCCAGGTCCTCCAACTTTTTGGTGAAGGTCCACTGGATGCCGGTGTTGGTGCCCTCTGTTGCTCTCCTCATGATCCAGTCCATGGGATCAGGAAGATTGTCGGTGACAGCATACAGCCTTGCCTCACTCCGGTCTTCACTGTGAAGGGGTTTGTCAGCTTCCCGTTATGGATGATCTGGCAGGATGAATCTTCATATAGCTGCTGGATGATGCTGATGAGCTTCTGTGGGATTCCGTAGTGCTGCATCAACCTCCAGATGGTCTCCCTGTCGACGCTGTCGAAGGCTTTCTCGAAGTCGACGAAGGTCGTGTACAGCGGAGACTGCCATTCGATGGACTGCTCGATGATAATGCGCAGGGTGGCGATGTGGTCTGTACATGATCTGTCTTGCCTAAATCCTGCCTGCTCTGTTCTAAGTCTAATGTCTAGCGCCTCTTTCAGTCTCTCCAGGATGATTCTGGTCAGCACCTTGCTGGGGATGGACAGCAGCAGGATTCCTCGCCAGTTGCCGCACTGGGAAAGGTCACCTTTCTTGGGCAGCTTCACGAGGTAGCCTAACTTCCAGTCGGCGGGTACCTGCTCCTCCTCCCAGATCTTCAGTAGGAGAGGATGTAACATCTCTGCTGCTGCTGCCGCGTCTGCCTTGAGAGCTTCTGGAGGGATGCCGTCAGGACCTGCTGCCTTGCCGTTCTTCAAGGACTTGATAGCCTTGGTGATCTCTGCCTTAGTTGGTGGGCTGGTGTTGACACGAAGGGGCTCCTCCGCTGGAGGTATATCAGGGGTCACTGCTGGTGGTGGTCGATTCAAAACTTCTTCGAAGTGCTCCACCCATCGTGTCCTCTGGTCTGCATCACTTGTGGCGGTTCTTCCGTTCTTGTCCTTGACTGGCTTGCTTGGGTTGAAGTTCTTTCCTGACAAGGCACGTATTATTTTGTATAGTCTTTTCATGTTGTTTTGACTTGCTGCTGTCTCTGCCTCCTCTGTCAAGCTGTGTACAAACTCTCTCTTGTCTTGTCTGGCACTCCTCTTTACTTCTCGGTTCGATTCCCAGTACGCTGCTCTACGTTCTGACTTCTCTTGTTGGTCCTGACATCTGTTTATCTGCTGCTTTAATTCTCTCCTCTTTTCAATCTTCTCCCATGTTTCTTGTGACAGCCAATCTTTCTGCTCCCTCTCCTTCTTCCCCAGAACATCGGTGCAAGCGTTCTTCCAGGTCTCTTCGTTCTTCTGATCTTCTACTTCTTTCTTACTGTCTTTCAAAAACTGTATGTTGAACTTGTGATGTGGTCTGCCGGATGAGTCACAGAAGGATCGCAGCTTGGTCTTCACTGTTGCCACAAGCAACTGATGGTCTGAGGCTGCGTCGGCGCCGCGCCTTGCTCTGACATCCATCACACTCCGTCTCCACTTGCGGTCTATGGTGAAGTGGTCTATCTGGTTATCAGTCTTTCCATCTGGTGAAGTCCAAGTGGTCTTGTGGATCTTCCAGTGTGGGTAGATGGTGCCCCCTATGACGAGATCGTTGTATGAACAGAAATCTGTAAACAGCTCTCCGTTCTCGTTGCAGGTTCCTACGCCATGCCTGCCCATGATGAGTTCTCTGTTTGTGTTGTCACTTCCCACTTTGGCGTTCAAGTCGCCCATCACGATTTTCATGTCTCTTCGTGGTGTCCGGTCTAGAAGAGACTGCAAAGCACTGTAAAAGTCTGCTTTATCTTCTTCTTCGCTGCGTTTGTAGGTGCGTAGCACTGGATGATGGTTGTTTTTCTGCCCTTGGAGTTGAATCTTGCTGACATCAGTCTTGGTGAGACAGGTTCCCACGCCATCAAAGCCCTTGTAGCCTCCGGCGCCAACAGTAGCGCGACTCCTTGGGTGTGGTCGTGGTCCACGTCTTCATGTCCGGAGTAGATGATAGTTTCCCCAGAAGACAGTCTGGTCTGGCCGCTTCCATTCCATCGGGTCTCACATAGTCCGAGAACTTTGATGTTGTATTTTCTCATTTCGCTGGCCACCTGCGCTGACTTTCCACTTTCGTATAGGGTTCTGATGTTCCAGGTCCCTATCCTGGTCTTGGCCTTTGTCGTAAGAAGACTTGTCGGCGAGCTGGCTTCCCGAAGGCTTTCACCGGCACGCGTCATGGTCCCCCCTGAAGAGGAGCCCTCCCGTCCAGGCAGTTGTTGGGTTGAAGTTGTCGTTGCAGTTTCTGTAGCAATAGTTTGTTTTCCGGGGTGGAGTTGCTAGTCCCACGCCCAACCCTCCTCCTTTTTCAGCCGGGCTTGGGACCGTCCTTGGCGGAGTTAACTGAAAAGTATGAACATGAAAAGTATGAGCATGTACAGCACTCAGTATTTAGTTGGGCCTCCTTTGGCCTGTATTACTGCAGCAATGCGGCGTGGCATGGAGTCGATCAGTCTGTGGCACTGCTCAGGTGTTATGATAGCCCAGGTTGCTCTAATAGTGGCTTTTAGCTCTTCTGAATTGTTGGGTCTGGTGTATTGCATCTTCTTCTTCACAATACCCCATAGATTTTCTATGGGGTTAAGGTCAGGAGAGTTTGCTGGCCAATTAAGAACAGGGATACCATGGTCCTTCAACCAGGTACTGGTAGCTTTGGCACTGTGTGCAGGTGCCAAGTCCTGTTGGAAAATGAAATCTGCATCTCCAAAACGTTGGTCAGCTGCAGGAAGCATGAAGTGCTCTAAAACTTCCTGGTATGTGGCTGCGTTGACCCTGGACCTCAGAAAACACAATGGACCAACACCAGCAGATGACATGGCACCCCAAACCATCACTGACTGTGGAAACTTTACACTGGACTTCAATCAACGTGGATGAAGTGCCTCTCTTCTTTTCCTCCAGACTCTGGGACCTTGATTTCCAAAGGAAATGCAAAATGTACTTTCATCAGAGAACATGACTTTGGACCACTCACCAGCAGTCCAGTCCTGTTTCTCTTTAGCCCAGGCAAGACGCTTCTGACGCTGTCTGTGGTTCCAGAGTGGCTTGACACAAGGAATGCGACAGCAGAAACCCATGTCTTTCATACGTCTGTGTGTGGTGGTTCTTGAACCACTCACTCCAGCTGCAGTCCACTCTTTGTGAATCTCCCCCACATTTTTGAATGGGTTTTGTTTCACAATCCTCTCCAGGGTGCGGTTATCTCTCTTGCTTGTACACTTTTTTCGACCACATCTTTTCCTTCCCTTCGCCTCTATTAATGTGCTTGGACACTGAGCTCTGTGAACAGCCAGCCTCTTTAGCGATGACCTTTTGTGTCTTGCCCTCCTTGTGCAAGGTGTCGATGGTCGTCTTTTGGACAACTGTCAAGTCAGCAGTCTTCCCCATGATTGTGTAGCCTGTAGAACTAGACTGAAAGGCCATTTAAAGGCCTTTGCAGGTGGTTTGAGTTAATTAGCTGATTAGAGTGTGGTACCAGGGGCCATCAATTTTGAACCTTTTCACAAGATTCTAATTTTCTGATATGATGAATTTGAGATTTTCATTTGTAATCATCAAAATTAAACAAAATAAACATCTGAAATATATGAGTTTGTATGTAATGTATGAAGTTTCACTTTTTAAATGGAATTACTGAAATAAATCTACTTTTTCATGATATTCTAATTTTATGACCAGCACCTGTAATTAGGGGAGCCAAAGAAACTGCTGAATTGTGGTGTACTGTTCTGATGAGGTTCTGATGTGGAGCTCCAGCCACTGCTGTAATGCGAATTATTCACCTGGTGGGGGAGCAATTCACCCGAGGGCCCCGGGACCTCCCCTGATGGCTGTTCTCATTCTGTAACAGTATACATAAATACATACATACATCAGTATGAATTCATTTAGTTGTGCCATTCCTGTCCTGTAATTTAACTTTGTTACCAAGTTTTCATAAAAACAAGTTTAAAGTTTTTTGCCTTCACATTTATTTGATAACCAGCAACAAGAACATAAGAAAAATTCAAACACATTGAAATGGTTCTGTGATAATTCATCAACCTGAGAAAGACTCAACAAGGGAAGAAAAATGCATATTTACAAATTGAGCTTTCCTAACATGTTAGGTCAGTTGGTCACTTCCTGCCAGCTGCAGGCGTTTCCTCGTTTCTCCGTTTCTCAGCTGGTTTCAGTTAACGGACGACTAACCGGCCTCCTGAATGAGGAGCCGCTGTCCTCTCCTGAGAACCGCTCAGCCGCTCCTTCACTCGCAGCCGTTTGCTTTGGTAGTTGACCAGCAGGCAGGCCACTGTAAACAGTTTGTTAATGTTTCCAGCCGTAGATGAAGGGATAACAGAATCAAGCAGTTTGTTTCCTTTAACTCTTCGGGTGACCTGCTCAATGCGAAACCGCAGACGGGCGACTTTCTGCGTCTGCAGGACGGTTTGAGACGCCACCTGTGGTTTTGTGCTGAGGAAAGGTGGACAGTAGACCTTACACTTCACACAGTCAGAGATCAGGAGTCCTTCATCCACCATGACGGCCGTGTCCTCAGTCAGACGGGCGGCCAGGCCCGACCTCAGGAACAGCTCTGAGTCACTTACTGACCCCTCATACAGTGAAGACACAAAGGTCACGGCACCGTGGGGAGCCGCTCCCATCAGGCCTCTCAGCACGCAGTGAGACTTGGATGTGGAGGACGTCTCCGTCTGGAGGAGAGCAGAAGCAGGAGTTTGGCATCTGAGCTCAGAGAATCCAACGATCACCTGAGTGTCTGGAAAATCTGTGAAGTCGTCCGGGAGCTGAGCCCGGACCTCGTCTGCACCGATCCAGACACACAGAGAACCCAGGAGAGAGTACAAATAATCCGTCCAAGAACAAATAATGCGGCTTGCAGTGGAAGGGTGAATCTGGAACCGGTTTGCTAGGTCTCCTTCCTTCAGACCTGCAGCCAGGTACATCTGGAACAGGAGCAGCTCGTCGATGGGCTGCAAGGAATCCCTCTGGTGAAAGAAAAGGCAAATATTTAAAATATGTATCATACAGCTTCACTTACTTAATGATTTATTTTAAAAACAAAGAAAACAGGAAAGCAGCAGATCAAGAGAAAACATGAACACAATAATTATCTTCCCACCACTTTTCTGTTTGAAAAGGAGCAAGAAGAAGCAAAAACGTCTTATCTCAACTCAATGAAATGCATCACTTCACCACTGAAGACTCAGAAATGTGAAGCTGAAGATGAAATGCGCGCAGCGCCGCCTGCAGACGCCTGCAGACGCCTCCAGACGCCTGCAGACGCCTCCAGACGCCTGCAGACGCCTGCTGATGCCTGCAGACGCCTCCAGATGCCATGTTTCTGTTCAGCTCTGATCTGTGGTGAAACGTCAGTTTCCTGTCGCCTCGCCGGGTTTCTGTAGTTTGGAGGCTGCAGATACGAACCGCGTGTGTCGATCGGGCTGCAGCAGGTCCTGCTTCGCTGCTTCCTGATGAACCAATCATTTTATGGACAGACGGTTCAATGAGCCTCCAAAACATCAGGAAGAGACGATAACTCGCGAATCTGATGGTTCACAACACAGACACAGATTATCCAGCAATGCACTAAACACAGTGGACTTTTATTGTATGTCATGTTAGAAATAAAGATAAACTCTTCTAGTAACATTACAGAATGATTCCTTACTTTAAAACTAGAATAAGTTTGACTTTAATAAACTTAATGTGTTTACTGCATGTTTGGGTTAAAATATAATTCAGTTAAGAACCAAAACAATATAATAATAATAATAATAATAATAATAATGATAATAATAATAATGTGCAGTGTTGAGTTTACCTGGTGTAGAACCGGATGTCGTCATCGGACCCTGCGAACCTTTGTAATCCAAAACTGGACGGGGTTTTCAGTTCTGCCACTTGTTTGTTTAAGGTGTTTATTTCTTCTTTTAATTTCTGGTTTTCGTATCTCGCCATGTCCAGGTCGGCTGGTTCTGAGCCTCCGTCCGGCTCGGGGCCGCCGCCCGGGTTCTGGGCGGTTCCGGGCGGCTGGATGCTGCGGCCCGGGAAACCGGGAATTGTCGCCGGCTCTGGGCTGCAGCAGCTGATCCGGAGCGAAGTGAAGGCTGCACACTTTGCTGTGCTTCGTCAGCTTCAACTTGTCCCGCCGAATATTCCCAAGCCATCGCCTTCTTAGCTCAGGATGGGTTGGGAATCCGTGGAAACTCAGCAGCCCGTTATACTTGGAGGAGGCTGAGCAGTGAGGGACGCAGCAGTGCTCGTTGTATTGCTTCATCTGCTTCTGAAACATCACTCTGTCCTTCCTGGCCGTCATGGCTACTCAAACCGGAAACGAGGAAGTCGCATTTCGCTCTTGCGAATGTGACGTTGGCACCGCACTCGCGTCACATCCGCGGGACGTGGCGGATCTGACGTCATGGGATGTGTCTGAGTGGGACTCGCTCAAACAGAAAGGAGTCTCCGGGACGTGCACAGGATGTGAACAGGTAGTCAGTTTTCTGCAGGTCATGATGTCTGAGGTGTTGATGCTTTGGTTGAATAAACTGGTGCTGGAGAAAACAGCGACCCGTCCTGCTTCACAAGCCTGAGACGGGAAGAGACGACGGACTCCAGGTCCAGGTCCGGTCTGGTTCCATCAGGTCCGGTCTGGTTCCATCAGGTCCGGTCCAAACGGTGACCGGTGACAGCGGCCTGCCGCCTGCAGCTCTGCCCGGTCCCGGCCCGTCCGGTCCCGTCCCGTCCCGTCCCGTCCCGTCCCGCCTGCTCGGGTTCTGCTGCGACGCTGATCCGGTCAACTGCAAAACAACCTGAATATGAACCTCTAATAAAACCCATTTTAAAATCTCTATATGTTTTATCCGCAGCATCTCTTTTATATAGTTTTATAATCATTTAAAAGTAAAATTGAAAGTTTTATAATGTAGAACTGAATAAAATCATGTTAAGCTTTAAAATGTGCGTTTCTCTAAGAACAAACCAGTTTATCTAATGCAGTTTTAAAATAACCTGGAGGAACTGGGATCATGTATTTACACTAATACAGATTTATAGAACTAAACTGGGATTAACTGGCTTGTTGTTTCTAAGCTTGATGCTGAGAGGCTTCCTGAGTTTTATGGAGAGAGAATAATGCCAAATAACAGGAAATAATTCTTTAAATATGTTAATAATTTATTACACTCCTCTCTCCATAGATCCTGGTCTTTTGAGCCATCTTTAAATAATATATGTTTATTCATGAATTGCTTACTGAAAAATGTGCAGTAATGCTTTCTGGTTTTTTATTTCTGATTAATTTATGCAAATATAAATGAACAAATCTTAATTAAATGTTCATTTTGGATTGAACTGAAATAATGAACCTCCTGTGAACTGGCCCGGCCGGAACCAGGCCCGTTTTCTCCTGGCCTGGATCTAGAGCTGCAGATCATCAGCATGTTGAGGGGGAAGAGGACTGGAGCAAAACGGACAGACAGCAGGACCAGATCATTCCTGGTTCTGAGGAGAGGACGGGATGCTGGCCCACATTTCAGGACCAGAACCATGAAACGTTTGGAGGAAGAGAGAATTCAATGATCCAGCAGGGATCAGGATGAGATGAAGGTTTCATGTTTCCCTCAGGTTCTGGACCTTCAGAACCGGCTGGTCTGGACTCCAGGTCAGCCACCTTCAGCAGCCGCTTCGTCCAAACTATGAAGAACCAGACGGAGAACCGCAAATGAACACGTCTGTCATGAAAAGCAATAAAACACAGAGTAACTAAACTACAGCTGCTCATTGATGAACTGCTGACCAAGCAGAGCGAAGCTGATTGGTCCAAACCCACCAATCAGCTGAGGCTGAGGCCTCTCAGTGCATTCAGACTTTATGAAAACACATTGACAAAAAAGGAAAAACTAAATATTTATACATCCCTTGATGAAAAATAAAATTGATTAATTTTTCTTTTATTCTTAATTATGTCAGTTTTGGTTCTCCATAATCGTTCCCCTAAATCATTGAAAAATACTTGCTTAATATTGAATATACTTTAATATTATTATTATGATTATTATTATTATTATTATTATTATTATTATTATTATTATGCCTTCAATAAATAGAAGTTTGGATTTAGTTTGGATTTGCAGCAGATTTTCAGTGTTTTATGCAAAAATGATGCAGATTCATCCCTCTCTCTCTCTTTCTTCTCTCTCTCTCTCTATGTCTCTCTCTCTCTCTCTCTTTCTATCTCTGTCTCTCTCTCTGTCTCTCTCTCTCTCTCTCTCTCTCTCTCTCTCTCTCTTCTCTCTCTCTCTCTCTCTCTGGGCGGAGTAATGGAAAGAGGGAGGCGTGTCCGTCTTGCTCTTCACGGAAGCTCCTGAGTCCGGATCGTCCGACAGGCGCCAGGCCGATCCGGGATCCCTGCGTCCGGAGCCTGAGGACCCATCGCGGCCAGAGGACGGATCAGGACGGATCAGAACCGGTTCAGAACCGGATCTTCTGCCCGGCGGCGCAGCGACATGCCAGCCAGGCGCACCTGAAGCGGCGCAGACAGCAGCGCAGCTCCGGGAGGACAGACAGACGGGAGACATGGCCCACGTCGGCAACGGGGCGGCCGCCGAGGAGGAGGTGAGATCCCGCAGCTATTGCGTTTCAGCCGGTCGCTTCCCTCCGGAGGCTCCGGTTCCATCCCGGCTGGTTTCCTCCGCTGCCCTTTAAATCCTCCCAGAGCTGCGGAGCCGCGATGGCATCCTGCTCCTGAAGCAACCTCCACTCTGTATCAGCTGCACATTTTCTATCAAATATGATGATTAAATGTAAATAAGGAGGTCATAAACGAGGCTGATTAGAAAACACAAACTCCTGGACAGGCTGAAAACCTTTTGCTTTAATGTCTCACCTTTAATTCACATGGAGAAAAATACAGAAATCCTTCTGCACACTGTAAAAACACTGAGACAGTTTCACACTGTAAAACACTGAGACAGTTTCACACTGTAAAACACTGAGACAGTTTCACACTGTAAAAACACTGACATAATTTCAAATTTCACCCGATTTAAATGAAGTTTGGATTAAAGGTGCTTTGTGACAGATGTAGTGCCCTCTAGTGGTAAAACGGCGCATCACTCCAGGTTAAATTCCCTCCAATGTGGCGCTGACTGAATAGTAGAAAAGTTTTATTAGATAACAATTGAAAATGTTGCTGCTGAGTCACGTTTTGGTTGTTTCTGTTGTTATTTTAATAATTTATCTTTAACACCTTTCTGTCATCAACATCTTACAAAATGGCTGCATGAATGCTAATAATGCATCCATTCGAAAAGAAACATGGTCAGGTCTGACTCAGAGTTCTTCTGCAAATGCTGACATGTTTCTATTAAATGTAATAAATTCACTTAAATTGAAAGAAAATCAACTTTTCTCTCTGATTCACTTCCTTCCTTTTCGTCAGAGTCAAGTTTCTTCACTTCCTTTTGACCTACTTACTATCTGCTCAGCTCTTCATTGTTACATTTAGAGCTGGAGTGTTTTCTGTGGTTGCTGCCCGTCAGAAGCAGCAGATCTTTGCTTCAGTTCGTCTCCAGTTTTAATGTTTGGTTCTGCTCAGCTGCAGCCGCAGGTCTGAAATGGGAAAACCCAGGAAAACCGACCCAAGAGGTTTTCCTTTGTCTACTGAACCCGGTTCAGACCAGAGCAGAGTTTCTGACCACATGAAGCAACGTGCATGCAGTCAGTTTCATTCATAAATCCTAAATATATGTAACAAAAACCCACAAAAATACTGGACATAAAACTTAAACTCAAAATAACCATAAAAGAAATAAAAACAAAAGAAATAATAAAATGTTCTTCATAAAATCACATGAATGCACTGAAAAACACAAAAGTATTTTCTGGTGCAAATGTCTTATTACACTTAAAATAAGACAAAACTAACTTATAATTAACTTTTTTATTAAGATGTAAGATATTGCTTAAAGAAAGAAAGAAATTCTGCCTGATATCTAATTTTTTGTTACTTATAGAATTATTGCCATTTTTGTTCTTAAAATACCAAAATGTAACTTTGTTCTCTGGTTCGTCTGCTGATGTAATTTTAAAGGTTTAATGGCAGCAGGAGCAGCAGTTCTACATGCTGAGTCGGCTCTTCTGTTCTGGAGTGCAGAATGTTTGGCTTCTCTGTGAAACATTGTGACGTTTTTTGAAAACGTAAAACATGAACAAACTTAGTGAGGTGATTTTTATTTCACTTCTTA
The DNA here is from genome assembly GCA_902982915.1 of Phalloptychus januarius. Taxonomy (NCBI): domain Eukaryota; kingdom Metazoa; phylum Chordata; class Actinopteri; order Cyprinodontiformes; family Poeciliidae; genus Phalloptychus; species Phalloptychus januarius. Next base: position 67,832 of record CADWAE010000150.1, read on the forward strand.
TTTAATGGAAACGTCACAATTATCACCGGGACAGAGACAAAGATCTGCTTGTGTTTGCAGTGGGAACTCGCAGTGGGAACCCCAGTGGGAACTCGCATTGGGAACCCACAGTGGGAACTCGCAGTGGGAACTCGCATTGGGAACCCGCAGTGGGAACCCGCAGTGGGAACTCGCATTGGGAACTCGCAGTGGGAACTCGCAGTGGGAACTCGCTTCTGGTCGGGTTCCATGTTTGTGCATCGATACTCATAAACCTCTGGCAGGAAGTCTCATGGGCTGAACGAGGTTCCTGCCGGAGCCTTTAGGTTTTATTACAGAGGACCAGCTGCTCCTCGTCTCCATCAGGATCACTTCCTGTGCTTCATTTCTCCGTCTTCTTCTTCTGTGGCCGTTTATCCCTGTTTCCACTGGGAGCTGCTGAAATAAATCCAGCTCAGGTGAGCAGTTCACAGCCAGCAGCTTATTAAACTGATCCATCAGCAGCGTGTAATCAGCTCTCAGTGGCGGTGTCAGGTCCTGTGTGTGTGTGTGGGGGTGTGTGTGTGTGTGGGGGTGGGGGTGCCTGCGTGTGTGGGTGTGTGTGTGTGTGTGTGTGTGTGTGTGTGTGTAAACACCAGACCAGCTGTTTGCGTCACAACAGAACACCATGTGGACTCCTTCCTGCTGTTTTTCGGTTCATTCTGTCAGTCTGAACCTGAGGAAACGTTTGAAACTGAAGGATTAAAGTTGAACTGGTTTGTTCTGTTTAAACTGGTTTAAACTGGGTGTGGCAACTTACATCGAGGCCACACCTTAATGTAGAAAGGTGTCTACATTTCTGCATTAATTATGAACCAGAGCGAGTGTTTCCTGTAACATGCTTCCTGTTACTTGAAACATTAGGGAGATATTTAAAGTTGGCAGGAGATTTTTAATATTGGTTTTTATTAAATCTGTACCAGCAATTATATTTTGTCAGGAATGTTAAAATCAGAATAAATATCAAGTAATGAGGAAAAATTTGAATTCAACTTATGCTGAAAATACAAAATGTAGTTTTGAATTGAACCAAAACCAGCTAAAATCATAAAATCCTCCATAAGCTGCATACTAAGAGTTTTAGTTGATCTCTTAGTATTTTATTCCATTTGGATTTTCCACGAACTGGAAATATTCCTGATACGTTTTGTGGCTTTAACTGCAGAAAGTCTTTTTGCTGCAGGTTTTCTGGTATTTTCAGTCTTGGATTATCTGGTGATCTCAGATTTCATTTTGTTAGGATGAAGTTTATTTTATTTGCCTGTGAAGTGAGAATAGAAAACCTCTGAGCAGGAGCCAGAATGGCATCTTGTTCTCCAGCTGGTCTCTCATCGGGTCCCTGGAAGCTGCGTTTGTGCTCATCGCGTTTCGGAGGAACTCAGCTGACGTTGGTTAAACTCTGAGGAATGTGAGACTAACTGGGTTTATAGAAACTGGGATAAAGGTTCTGGCTGCTGCACAGAAACACCATAAAAACACAAAGAGACCAATTAGCTACATGCACAAAACGCTGTTTATATATAGCTCAAGTGTGCAGTGCCATGACCTTTGACCCTGTGCCAAGCCAGGCTGAACAAATGTATACAACTGATTTATAAACTAAAGAATATAATGAGGATGGAAAACATGATTACTCATTAAAATGAGTTTTATTTTAGGGACCCAGGTGCAAAATTATTGAAAATTTTCTGAATGTTGTTAATTTACAAAGATGTTTAACAGTTTTAGCATTCAGTGAAGTTCAGCCGTGTTTATTTGGATTCCATGAATAAAATGTTTCTAAAAATGATCAATTTGGTGTTTGTAGAGATTTTCTACCTGTTGGTAGAAAGACTTTAGTTTCATCAAGCAGGATCATTAAATTCTGAACTAACATTAATTTGTTATGAATTTAAGGAGTAGAAAATGATGCGACAGTTTGACGCGTTTCTATCACCGTATTTATACACAGTTTGACGTGTTGCTGTGGAAACGGCAAAATCCAAAAATAACTTCCTCAGTTTTACAGGGTTTTCAGTGTCGCTTCTGATGTTTACTGGGTTTTTATTTTTAACTTCTCAGAAAAAGAGTTGAGACAATAAAGAGAAAATGCAGAATAAGTTCTGATGTCGAACTTATTGCCTTACCAGAGACACGAAATAAGATGAAATGATGTTTAGCTCAGCTTAACTTTTACTTTACATTCTCACATAAAACTTTATCAACGTTCATTAAAAGAATTGGAACCCATTAAATGTTAATCATTTTTATGTCTTATTAACAAAAGGAAACTCGAGCTGATTGTCAGAGCCTGAAGTGACGAATGCTGACAGATTTTGGTTTCTTTAGCGAAACGCCTGTCAGTTTCCTCTGGGATGTTTGATTGTCTGAGTTTCAATCAGTTTTCTGTCATTGAACAAAAGCAGAACTGGATGGTTTTTAAACACAAGACCAGGTTTTAACCCTTCAAATGGGTCAATAAAATCCCACCACTCAGGGAAAAGTTTTCTCAGGATGTGCAAAAACGTTTATTGCTCTTTTGGCAAGAATGAAAAGCTTTGTAGGTTTTCCTCTGGGCTTTTGAAGTCTTTGTTTCTGGTCCTGGGTGGTTTCTAGTGCATGTGGCTGGTAATCAGACACAGCATGAAGGTCCTGACTAATTAATGAAAGGTGCAGCTGCTACTGGAGAACCTGTCTGCTCTCCTAAAGCCTGGTTTGATCCGTTTCCTCTGGTCACAGGAATGAACTAATATTTACCATCTTTCTGTTTGATAGTCAATGATCCAGTTGATGTTTAGACACTGTAGGAGGTTTACTGAAGCTCATATGTAAATTTAGACGTGTGAATTTACTGTTTCTGTACTTTTGTATAAAGTATTGCTCAATAAATTATGGCTGTAATTAGAAATGTGTTGCCTACCTGTCTATTGACTGGCTTTCTACCTGCCTATCCTACTGGGATATCTAGTTAACTATCTATACTTGCTAATCTACCTGCACCAGCAGCTAAGTTAGAGCGACACCGTCTCCTTCCTGCCCTTCTGCTCTCTAATGTGCTGTGTTGCAACATGCTGCTGTGGCTCATTCAACAACAGTTGCCTGTTTTTAGACGCACACAGCAGGAGCTTGTGGTGCAGCTCTGAGGAATGCTGTGATGCTGCAGACAGACTGAAACAGAGTCTGCTTTACCAGGCAGGACGTGATGCAGAACGAGGCAGGAAGTGATGCGGAACGAGGCTGTTTGGAATCACACTGAATTATTATGAATGCTTCCTGAAAGTATTCTGAGTGAGTGTGTGTGTGGGGGGGGGTGTGTGTGTTGTAGTTGTTTTTAATAGTCAGTCCAACAAAATAAAGCTCATTTAAAATCCGTATTCTTTCTACCTGAAAATAAAACATATTTTATTTCTTTCTCATCGGTTTTAATTTGCTTTGTAAAACCAACATATTTTGTCTAAGATGGAAAATATCATTTCTGCTTTCATTTCATTTGTCCCTCTGTTATTTAGAAACCTTTTGAGAGCGTGGTTTAGTTGCTGTTGCTTCACTTTGTTTTCTGGTTGTTTTGTGTCTCTAACATGTTGGCCGACTGACTTCCTCCAGCTAGCATGGAAAGCTAAAGTTAGCCTAACTGCTACGTTTAGCTTGTGGTTTACTGGTATGTTGATGGGAACAGAGGAGCTGACAGGTTTTTTAAGTAACTTTGTAGAGATAAATCCTTTATTTGTTGATCTATAGAGCTGTAACAGATTGATTTCCAGGTTTTAGTTTTTTCTTTTGCTTATCAAAATGTAAGTTTTGTGTTTATTTCCATTTTTGTAGCTTTTGAACCTTTTTATGAGACGTTATTCTTTGTTAAATATTTTCTGTCTCTCTGCAGTTGATTTTCAGAATTTTGTGTTTAATCTTGGCTGAGCTCAGGTTTATAAATGCTCCCATCATTTCCCTGCTCACTGCAGTTTGACCTTCTTATGCATCGTGAGCGGATTCATATCCTCCTGCGATGCGCGGCTGAGGCTGCTGTGCAGAGCGGCTGCTCTGGACGTTGGAGGCTGGATGGCTGCAGCCTGCAGGCAGAGATCATGTTTATGAGGCTGCAGCTGGATGCGGTTATGTAAGGAGCTATTGGGCAGCTATTATTAGCCTGTTACTGAGGCTCTAAAGAAACACTGTGAGGTTTGTTGAAGCCGCACTAATATGCTTTGGGAAAATCCATACAGATGGAGACGGGCTGGATGGTTTGAAAATGAAATGCAGTTTAGTTTTGAGAAAAAGGGAATATTTTTTGTGAAACAACTTCCTCACTAAGAGTGAAAACTCAGATTTGAAAGGTGAGGCTGGTTTTCTGAGCACTTTGTGTACAAGTTTGCTAAATTAGCATTTCAGCAGATCCTTTAGCGGTTAGCTTTCTGGACAAGGCCATGTCTCCAGCTGACATCCTGCACTCCCACCAAACTGTGATGAGATGCTGCAAAGCAAAGGGTTCACTGCAGCCCCACAAGGAAACGCCTTGGAAAAAAAACTGAATCAATGGCAACATGGAGAAATTCAGTTTAGAAAGTTATCAGACTGACTATTCTAATGCTGTCCATCCGGTGGAAAACCCAGAGGTCTTCAACCTGCGGCTCCAGATTTCAATGGAATCTATAGCGCCCCCTAAAGTCGTACATCGTAGAGATCTGAACTCTGGTACATAGGTAGATCCCTGCTAATCAAGAAGAAAAGTCTCTAGAAGTTTAACATGTACAGGGAGGCGGCCATTTTGGGTCAAGTCCTTATGTTTGGTCATTTTTGACCATGAGGGATTAAAAGTTATCAAATTGTGACACGTGTTTCACCATTTCACCAACAGAGGGTTTGGGTTGACCTGTGATGATCCTGTGTTTAAATGTTTGATCCGTTTGTGAAGCAGAGCAGCGAGCTCAGCTGTGTGTTTCTGTTTCAGGACTGCTTCGAGGATGCTTTCGATCGGATACCTTCGTAAGTACGCACATCCTAACACATTGTGTTGTTAGAGCTGAAAACGTCTCTGCGTCGTTGCTTTCACTTCCCGTCAGGCTCCAGTTTCTCCGTTTGTCACTTTCAGTGTTGATTGGTCAGCATGTGTTCGTCATGTAGGGACCAGAACTTGACCGCATGAACTGGGCCACTTTATTAAAACTGTTTTCTTGTAATTTTGTTATTTTATGGTGAAGTCTTGAATTAAATGTAGGTTTAATCCTACTGTTAGTACAAATAGATATGTTCAGCACACATATTTTCCTTTCACACATTTACAAAAGCCTGTGTCTCAGTATTGTTGACTGAGTTACGCATACAGTGGTCTGTGGGGCCCCCTGGTGGTCTGCCAGGTACTGCATGTAAATGATGCATATATCAGTGAGAGCTGTTTTTTTAAACATAAAGTTTTAGTGTTTAGTCTAACTCTAAAACTTTATGGTTTTGTTTTAGCCAATTTATCCTAGAATGTTGCAGAAACAGAGAGCTGCTGCGTCCCGAGTGCAAAAAGACGCAAAGATCGCAGATCCTTCCCCACATCCACTGTTAGAAAACATTAGAGAGAGAGAAGGTTATAAAATCTAACAGACTTTTCTTGTGCTGTTGGTTTTATTTTCTGTGTGTGTGTGTGTGTGTGTGTGCGCAGGGCTTGTCAGATGGACCTGCAGACTGCCATCCAGGAGACTCAGTGCGCTCTCAACCTCGTCCTCAACAACAGGTTCTCTCAGGCTCTGGACCTGCTCAAGCCGTGGTGAGGCTCTTTTCAAACCCAAACGTTTCAGATCATCAAACTCATGTTGGGGTCAGAAAAATAACCTCAGTAAATTCTAGATCTAGATGTTTTTCTAGGTTGGATTCCTGTGTGAAAATAAATTTCCCCTAAATCTAATTACGGTTTCAGCTGACGACCAACAATGAGGCTTTTATTGTGTAGGAATTTAAACACATTCTTCTTCTTCTTTGCTGAATTGTTTTAATTCATCCACAATGGAGGTTTTCAGGATTTAACTAGACACCCACCTTCCATAATTATAGATAATTATTGTCTACATTTGCTTCCTCGTTTCCTTGTTCCCTCCTTCCTTAAGTCATTTAGTTTTATTCCTTGTGTCCTTATTTTTTCATCTTTTTCCATCCCTCTATCATTTTATCCTAAATCTCTTATTTATCCTTATTTCTTTTCCTTGTGTCCTTCCTAAATCATATTCTCCTTCCTTCTGTTCTTTGTTGTTTATCCTTGTTTTTTCTTCTTTTTCCATTCTTTTCTTCTTTCTTTTCACTCTCTTCCTTCATTCTTTCCTTTCTTTTTTCCTTCCTTTCTTCCTTCATTTGTTGCTTCCTTCTGTCCTTCTCTTCCTCCTATCTGTCCTACCTTCCTTCCTTCCCCCTCCTTGTGTCCTATCATCTCCTTTTCTTCCCCTGGTTGGAGTCGAACCAGTTCCTTCCTGGTTCCTGCCCTCCATCAGAACTGGTTGTAGTTCCGTCCTGACCCGGCTCCGGACCTGTTTTGGGTCGCTGTGTTCTGGTTCTGCGGTTCTGACCGACCCGTTGTGTGTTCAGGTGGAAGCACAGCATGTACCACGCTCTGGGCTACAGCAGCATCCTGGTCATGCAGGCCACCATGACCTTTGACCAGAAGGACATCCAGACGGCCATGGAGACCATCAAGCAGGCGCTGCAGACCTGCCACCGGTAAGATGGCCGACAGGAAAAACGCCACAATTACATCAGAAATGTGGGTCAGTTTGAGCTGAACTCTGTTCTAACAAGGTTCTGAACTGGTTTCCTGATGGGTTGGTACCGTGGAGTCGACCCAGTTTGGTTGAAATGTCCAGGACGTTTATGTGCCTGGAACTTTTTCACATCTTTGGTTACAAAATCAAACTTCACTGCATTTCAGTTGGATTTTGTGGAACCAACCAACACAAAGTTGTACATATTTATGAAGCTAGGTGGCGCCATTTTCACTCAAGCTCTGTCAGATTGGTTGGATTAGATTGGTTTAGACTTGGACTTTAACTAGACCGTTCTTATACATGAAGATGTTCTGAATTAAGCCATCCAATAATAATCTCCACCAGTTGTCCTGTGGAAATCTAGACTCCATGCTGGTCTACAGTCAGTTAGCAGGTTTTCCTCAGCATGATGCTGCCACCACCATGTTCAGGGTTAGGGTCGACTCCACTTTTCCTCTGAGTATCAAGATAAAAATGTTACATTTTGGTTTCTTGTGATCAGAAAACCTTCTTTTAGACTCTGAAATGTTTCTCCAGGTTCAGAAAGAGAAACTCGGTGGTCGGTTCTCTGTCCAGCCTGATCAGCAAGCAGTCCAACCTGCAGGAAGGTACGAACCCTCATCTCTGACTTTAACTGGGCAGTAGAAGCAGGAAGCCGTAGAAAACCAGGCCTGTCTTTGTGTTGCAGAGGAAATGCATGCAGAGCTCTGCTATGCCGAGTGTCTTCTGCAGAAAGCAACGCTCACTTTCATACAGGTCAGAGTAACTGTCATTAAATCAGCTCAGTGTCTTTGAATTATGTTCATTCCCCAATAAAATAACTGCATTTTTAACTTGTGCACCAAAATAGGCTTGTTTTCTGCAACTGCTCTGTAAATATTATATAATAGACATGAGAAAAGGCTCTATATGACAACATGTTACCCCTAAATAAATATATAAACTATGTTAATTGTTTTGTGAAAGTTTCCTTTGCCTCATCACTTGTTCTGTGTAGCGTCTCTTAAATGTTTTTGAAGTTAAAGCCAACAGGTGTGAAGTTTCTGCCAACTTTAAATCTGACAGGAAAACCTCAAATTTAATGGCTACTGATGTAAATAAACTTGTTTTTTTCTGTCTGTATTTTCCAGGATGAGAACATGATCAGTTTCATAAAAGGAGGAATCAAGATTCGAACAAGCTACCAAATCTACAAGTGAGTGACTCACAAACAGCTGAAGGTGCCTTTGACCTGAGGCAGAAGTGAAAGAATAATAGGTTATAACATCCGGCTGTTTCTCGTAGGGACTGTCAGAACGCGCTGAGCATCAGCCAGGACAAGGTGCAGCAGTTCAGTTCGTTCAGACAGTTTGAGGGCGGAGTCAAACTGGGCATCGGCTCCTTTAACCTGGTGGGTGAAGAAAATAGTTCAAGTGATTTAAACTGATGTGTTTTCTGAAGCGTTTCTGTTTGGAAACACAGAAAAGTTGATATTTTGGGTTCTGCTGCGTTTAGCGCTGCATCATCAGCATATCGGCAAACATTCCTAAACCTTAACAATAAAAAAGATACAAATTATATAAAATAAATTATAATTAGGTGTAGTTTTTTAATGAATACCTTCAGTTTGATTTCCTTGCTTGTTTTAGGTGTTGTCTCTCCTTCCTCTGTAGATTTTAAGGCTGTTGGAGTTTATTGGGTTTTTATACGGGGTTTTTAAATGTTGCCCGTTTTTTGGGTTCTGCTGCGTTTAGCGCTGCATCATCAGCATATAGGCAAACTTTCCTAAACTTTTACAGCTACAAAGATATAAATTATACAGAGTAAATTATATTTAGCTGTACTTTGTTAATGAATCTCCTGAGTTTATTCTTTGTTCCAGATGTTGTCTCTCCTTCCTCAGAAGGTTTTAAGGTTGTTGGAGTTTATTGGGTTCTCAGGAAACAGGGTGAGTTTTTGTCCTCTTTTAAACCTGGTTGCAGATATTTTATTAAAGACAGGAAGCGGATGTGTCTGCTGTTCGATTGGTGGCCGTCTCACTGCCCGTTTGTCCTGCAGGGTTTTGGTTTGTCTCAGCTGAGGGACGGAGCAGCCAGCCAAAGTCTGCGCTCGATAATCTGTGTGCTGACTCTGCTCTTCTATAACACATACGTGTCTCTGATCCTGGGTAGGAGATTTCTACAAATCTGTATTTGTTTGTCATTCTAGCCTGAATATTTCACTTCATCGTTTCTGTTTCTGATGTAAGGAACGGGGGAGGGGAACCTGATGGAGGCTGAAGCTCTGCTGGAGCCGTACCAACAGAAATACCCCAAAGTGAGAGACAGAGACTCTGTTCGATTGATCTGCTGGGGTTTATAGATGGATTATCGTTTCTTTCAGGGCTCCATCATCCTCTTCTACTCCGCTCGCATCGCCACCCTGCGAGGAAACTTTGAGAAGGTTCGTTCATTTAGACTCTCATAGAGAGTAAACCTTTGTTTTTACAACATTTTGATCCGTTTATGGCAAAATGACCAGAAAAACTGAAAGTCAGAATATGACAGAGCTGTAAATCGGTCACTATTAATCAGAGGCAAAACAATAAACCAACACAGTTTTAAAAAGTATCAATTTCAATCCCTAATTTTTATTGATACTTTTATGAAGCAAACAGGAAAAAAACACTTGACAGTAAAGATGTTTGTAAAAACTCTAAAGTTTTCTAACACAATCTGTTCTAGAAATTACTTATTCATATCATGATGCATTTTTCTGCGATGTTCCCCATCACTGATATAATCTTTAACATAAATCTAAATAAAGTATTGCATTTATAAATTTAATCTATTTTCTGTTGTATTTTCCATTCTTACATTATTTTTGTCTGAACTGAGAACAAAACAGAAAAAGTTTGGAATCATCTGAGCAGATTCAACATTTCCATCTTTGTGAGCTTTTAAAAGTTTGTTACATTTGATTTTTCTCTAAATATTAGATGTTTGGTATTTAAAGTCTGATTCTATGTTCGTTCAGCAGGCCACTGTTTCAGCCTGAATGGCCCGAATCGTTCAACAAATCCTTCTCCACATGTGGAATTAAATTCAGTTCGTATCTTATGGTTGACATTTCATCCGACTTTTACAAAGAAATATTTAATATTAATGAGACGTCATAATTCTTCACCAGAAAATCAGGACATGGAAACAACTTTCTACAAATATTAAAATATTTACTTGTATCATCGTTTTTACCAATATTAAAATGTAAAATCCTGTTTCTAAATAAATATTGATTCACATTCATTTGTTCTTTCTGCATTTTTGTAAGATTTCAAGCTGAATATTTGCAGAACGTTTCCTGCGTCTGATTTCTCTCTGCTTGTTGTGAAACTTTTTGCAGACATTAAACTTTGAAAGCATTTGTTTGAAATGTTTGAAGCCGAGCCGTGTTGTTTAAAGACCCGCTCTGCCTGCAGGCTCGGTCCCGGTTTGAGGAGTGCATCAGCAGCCAGCAGGAGTGGAAGCAGATCCACCACCTGTGTTTCTGGGAGCTGATGTGGACTCACTCCTTCCAGCAGGAGTGGCAGCAGGCGTACCGATACGCTGACCTGCTGTGCAAAGAGAGCCGCTGGTCAAAGGTCAGCCCTGCTGCAGCTCTGAGCCCGACCAGGCTGAAAGCTGCAGGGCTTCACCTGCCTGCTGTCGTTGCTTTCAGGCGATCTATATGTACCAGAAAGCAGCGATCCTCAGCATGATGTCAGAGGAGGACGTGAGGAAGACTGGAGAAGACATCGTAGAAGTCTTCAGGTAGTTTTTATTCCTGAACCTTCATCATGTCCATCGTAACAATGGTGGGACGATTCAGTCCATGAAGGACAAACATGTTGGGAAATGAACTATAAAAGTTTTTCACATGAAATCATTTTTCTAAAGATTAAATAAAGAAAAAGATATTTGGTGTAAAAACTTTCAGTGGATGGAAAAATTAAAATAACATAAAAACCATCCTGAATATTTCTCAAAGTTTGTGGAACTGAAGGTTCTGTTGAGGTTCTGTTTGCTGTCAGGCCGTTTGGTTCCGGCTCCGGTTTGATTCCGGCTCCGGTTTGGCTCCGGTGTGGTTCTGGTTTGGTTCCGGCTCCGGTTTGGTTCTGGTTTGGTTCCGGCTCCGGTTTGGTTCCGGCTCAGATGTGTGAAGCTGTTTGTGTGCAGGCAGGTGGAGGGGCTGAAACAGCGGCTGGCTGGAAAGTCCATCCCCATGGAGAAGTTTGCAGTGAGGAAATCCAGACGCTACAAAGCTGCTCGGCCCGTCCCGCTGGTCGTCCCTGCGCTGGTCCGCCAACATCACAATTAACTGGAAATTCATGGGAAAATTCAGCCAGAAAAGATGAATGTGTGTTTCTGTCTGTAGGAGATGATGTACGTCTGGAACGGATTCACCATCGTCGGGAAGAGAGCCGACTACACCGAGTCTCTGCTGGTCACCATCGAGAAGGCAGAGCAGCAGCTTCGCAGCGACACAAGTGAGCTCAGCAATCCCCCTGTAGTCATGTAACAGTTCCACATGCAAACATGAGGGACAGATCTGCTCTCTGTAGAGAGAGACGAAAACATGGAGGCCAACAGATGCAAACACACGATGCAAAGTGCAAAACACCCAGAAGAACAAGTGCAACAGGAAAACACTGCAGCTAAAAATGCAATAAACAATAAATCCGTTAATCACATACAAATTAAATGAACTAATTTCCTTTTGCATGGTTTATTAGTTTTCTCTTTTCTTTCTTTCTACCAAAACTGGATGATAAAAGTTTTCAGTTTAATGTTTTGGTCTCAACCAACTTTAACAGTGAAATCAACTAAATAAAAGTGATATTAGCTGGTCAACGTTTGAAAAGCATGTTAGCACGCTAACATGCTAACAGCTGGTTTTTGTCTCTCAGATCCGTCTGAGTTCCACCCAGATGACAGCGGCCTGGTCCAGATGTTGAAGGGTCTGTGCCTGAAACATCTGGGCAGGTTGCTTCAGGCTGAGCTCTGCTTCACACAGGTCCTCTCCAGGTAACACACACACACACACACACACAGATAACCTGGCTCAGCCTCTTCCTGCTGCTTCTCCTGGTAAATCTGTGTGTTTGCAGCGAGAGCCGCATCCGATACGAACACTACCTGATCCCGTTCTCGCTCTATGAGTTGGGTCTGCTGTACAAACAGCAGGGCGACTTCGTGAAGGCCGCCACTTACATTGAAAAAGCCAAGTGAGTTTGTCTTTAATTCAACACGTTAATTAAACCTGTTCACAGTTTTTAAATGAACACAAAGAAATCCTTGGTTTGCCTTAAAAAGACTAACATGAGCTGCATTTCCATTACAGATGTTTCACTAAGTTTGTAAAACAAACAATTTCACAATTGCAGTTTCCATTAAATAAGAAACTCAATGAAAATCAAACGTAATAAGTTTGTTTACCTGATGAATCTTTAAAACCTTCATCCTGAAAACTACTTCCTGTTGTCTTCTTTGTGGTTTTCGTCAGAAGCAACATCTGCCTGTTGATTATGTGATTCATGATGTAAATAAATGTTTCCATTACCGTTTTGTTAAATAAACCAGTTTTGATATGTTCAAAAATCGCCTACAACATTAATCAAAAAACAAGAGCTTTTTTAGGAATAAATAAGCAAATTTAATTTTGAAATGTCAAACTGCTCAGTTTTTCGTGAGTCTTTCATCTGAGGCTGTTTTCCCACCTCACAGTCCAGTTGAGTTGGTTCGATTGGGATCAAAACTGCAACATTTGTTCCAGTCCAGATGCTCCGTTCACATCCTCCTGCAAATAATCAAATATTCATCGAAACTAATTGACCGACCTGTTCCCTCCCTCACCTGTGGGGGCGCTGCACCGAGAACTGCTGAAGGAAACCCTAGAAGAAGACTCTGAGCTCAGCTTCCTTCCTCCATAATGGAAACAAAAATGGAGTAATGTCAGATTTTACCTGAGGATTTCTCTTTAGTCTTTGGTAAAAACCACGAGCCATTTCTCCCGCTAGCGCTAAGCTCGCTAACATTTGTTTTAGCTTTATTTACCCAGAATGCCCTGCTCTGTAGTTCACTTCTGGTCCATTTGGTGTTCACATTATGCATTCTGGGTTCACTTTAATCAAACCGAGACCAGAGTTTGATTTGTTAGTTTGGTTCTGCATCCAGACCTCATCAAACGAACCGGATCTTCTAGATAACCGAACCGGAGTTTGATCAAAGTGGACTGAACAGGGCTGTGTGAATGTCCTCCGTCCTGGGCCCCTCTCCACTTCGCTCCCCTCAAACACCGGGACAGTTAGACCGTCTGGCGTAACGCCACCTCTGTAGCTTATCTTCTCATGCTGCAGGTGTGTCCTGCAGCAAACCGCCTGGTAAAACTGATTGGCTGCTGTAAAAACGCCAAAACTGAGACATAAAAGTTATTCATCTGAACTTTGACCTGAAAGAGTCACTGTGCAAAGCAGCAGCTTCAATGCATGTTCAGGATTCCAGAATCATCTGCAGTGATGGTGTTTGTTCTCCGTCAGGACGAACTACAAGGATTACTCCATGGAGTCCAGGCTTCACTTCCGGATCCACGCGGCGCTCAGCAGCCTGAAAGGCTCGCCTGTCAGCACGCCGTGACCTCACGCTGTGACCTCATGCCGTGACCTCTGGTTCACGCCACGCTTCCGCTTCAACATTCACACTAACAGATCGCCTTCAGCTGCATAAGCCTCGTGCAGCAGATTATGCTTCTTCCTCACTGTCAGTTTATTCAGAATTAATGATCCTTGAAGGAAGTCAGGTTGGATTTGTCACAAATGTTTCTGCTGCATCTTTGATTCACCAAAAAGCACAAAGTAAAAACCAAACTTATTATCCCAAAAAAGAGAAAACCTATGGAAAAAATGACAAATGGGATTTTCATTTCCCGTCTTTGGCTTTATTTGACTTAAATTATTGTTTTTGAAAAGACAAATCATGACACTACAATAATAAAATGTGTATTTGTAGGATAAACTGCTAAATACAAACAGTGAGACCCTGAAGTCGCTAAAACAATCGTTCATTATCTTTAGTTTAGTGAAAACGCGTCGTGCAGCCGCAGCCTTTTCACCACTGGTGGCCTAAACAAACACAGCAGCTGAATTCACTCATTCCAAGCTCACACACACACACATGCACCCCCACACACACACATGCACACCCACACACACACCCCGTTGTGAAGGAGACGACACACACACACACACACACAGCGATAATTGCACATTTTTAGCAGCAATAGAACTTTTTTTTTGTTGTTGGATGATTTGTCAGGTTTTTGTTGGGTTCATGCTGAGAAGCCAACAGGTTTCATTTATTGAGTTTCTCAAATACAGAGCAGCTTTTGATTCAGTGAAGGTTTTCTGCACCATTAGTTAGCTTAGCATCTGGCTAAGCTAGCTCAGCTAAAGCTAGCTGTAGAGGTGATTTACACCAATTATTGGTGTTTGCCACCAGGACGTCTAAACACGGCGTTCCACAAGGTCGTGTTCTCGGTACGCTGTTTTAGATTTTGGCTAAATAAATATTTACGTTTTAATTACCTCAATTACAGAAGATTACGAGCTCGTTAGGAAAATGCAGTAAGTAATTAATGGGCAGACCATGAAGAGCCGGTTAGACAGACGAGAACGAGAGAAATAAAAAGCATCTCAGTTACAATCCAGAATGTCTGTCGATAGCAGATCAGTTTTACAGTCAATCTAATCAGCACATTGAAAACAATGACAGGAAGTTTGACTAACGAGATTAAAAAATTATATTTTCAGGAAAAAAAAGAAACTCAGAGGAAATTTGGAGACATTTTTATCGTCTGATTTAGATCAGGAAGCAACAGGATGTTGGTTCTTCGTCACTTCAGAGACATTATTTTATTAAAGTTCACACAAAGCGGCTCTGTCTCTGAGAAATAGCAACCCGCCTGGCTGCTCAGCCCCGGAGGATTGAAGCTTTAATTTTCTCTTGTTTTTGTAAACTTTGAACAAATGAACTCTGCCTTTTTGTTTTCTGTTTCCGTTGCTTTATAGCCTGATGCTGTAAATCCTTCAGACATTTAGATCAAAAGTATAAATATAGGGATATGGAGAGCGACTTTATAGTGTATCGTACATGTAAGCACAATCTATTTTCTCCAAATGGATCAAAAATAATAATTATGTATATTTTAGTTGAGCTTTGAGAGTTTTATGGGTTAGTAGAAATAATGGAAATGGAGTTTTTGTCCTTTTCTGAGCTTGAAGTCGTTTCTGCTTCCATTGAACCATCAGACCAAATCCTGCCGTCCGTCCGTCTGTCGTAAACGTCTGGATGTGTTTCTGTGCAGAAAACTTTGTTTGTAGTGATGATGAAGGAGTCGTGGCAACGAACAGAGTCTCAGTGAATATCGTGAGAAAGGTCAAAGGGCAAACTGCAATTCTTTTATTTCTAGTTTTTAATTTGGGTGGTGATAAAACTGATGGGATAAAACTGTCTGCTTGTCTTGATTTAATAAGATAAATGGTGTCATAAAATCCTGTTTTTTAACAAAATACTAAAACAGGATTTCTGTGGTTAAATGTTGAGTTTAGATTTATGGTTTATGAGAAAATGATGAAGTTAACATTTTGACAAAGCAAAAGTTTTAATCATTAATCGCCTCTTTGTTGACAGAAAATGGTTTTAAATTATTACGCAGGAAGTGAAGTGAAACGTAAATAACTGCATTTTGAAAAATAAATATTGTTCAAAGCTGAAAGCTGCAGTGGTTTATAAAATTATATTTTTACATATTTGATGAATTTGTCTGAGTTTGTTATGAGTCAAATGATCTGTGAAAACAAGATGCTTAAAAACAACCAATCAGAGCCAAGAGGCGGGTCTTAGCGCTGTCAATCACCCTCTGTGTGACGCTGCTCATCCGCCTCTCTCAATGCTAGTTAGCCTAGCCACCTATTGCAACAGATGAAAAGGTTCTCCTGTTTCTCTGCCAACAGTGCGTACATGAGGATGATTGACAGCGCTAAGCCCCGCCTCGTGTCTGCGTTTCTTCAGATAACAGCTCAGAGAGGAGCTAGAGGAGATCAAACTTTTCACAGATTATCTGTCTCATGTAAAACATTTTAATAAATGACGTACTGCAGCTTTAAATGTTTTGCGGTTTTCTTCCTGTTTGACTCGTTTTGTTGCCACGACCTTTGACTCCTGTCGGTGTCTCTTGGTGTTTTGTCCCGGCGATAAACGTCGGTGCCTCTGTGTGTGTCTGGTCTCCGTTTCCAGGATGTTGCATGTTATTTAATATAATCTTTGGTTTTTATTTTCCTGTTCAGATCAAGACCTTTTTCT
Source organism: Phalloptychus januarius (assembly GCA_902982915.1). Lineage (NCBI taxonomy): Eukaryota > Metazoa > Chordata > Actinopteri > Cyprinodontiformes > Poeciliidae > Phalloptychus > Phalloptychus januarius. Next base: position 83,916 of record CADWAE010000150.1, read on the forward strand.
CTGGTGATCATTTGGTGCAATAAAGTGGAAACAGGAATATTGTTCAGTTCGTGTGTGTTGGTGTTTTTATTTTACTTTATTTTGTTTGTTTGTCTCATTTTTAGAGGTTTAATTAGAGCAACAGCAGAAACATTTATCTGAAAACAAAAACCATCCATTTTGGTTCCAGAATTATCTTCCAGTAAAATCCCTTTCAGGTCCATGATTTGGGACAAAATCTAGATTGAAACAAAATCTCTGAATGATTATAAATTAAATTTCTCTTTTTTTGTGGCTCTGATAATCAAACACATTTTATCTGGTTTCCAACGTCGTTTCAAGACCTTTCCGTCAGCAAAGCGTCTCCGGATCGGAGCGTCTCCGGATCGGAGCTCAAACGTCTCCGGATTGAGCGTCCGATGAGCTTCTCCGGTCTGTGAGCTCTGTCGCAGCGATCATTTCCTCCGGGTTCTGTGAAGCTAATGAGTCGTCACTATCCTACGCCGCCTTTACTTTGGAAGAAGCTCGGTTCTCATGTTTTGTTGAGAGCGGGCCCCCGTTTCCAATACTGAAGACCGTAGCAGCAAGATGGCCGACGCCCTGCTCCCCTTTTCCCCCTGTGGTCGCCGCCATGTTTCTTTGTCTTCTGTTTAAGGAGACGCAGGACGACGGCGCAGTGCACAAGGAACAGATTTGGCGTTCGGGAGCAAAATTGCTTCACTGACAAACTTCTGTCATAATTTCATAATTATAACTTTTAGCCATTGTTTCCATCCAGTTTCACCGTCTGGCTGTTTCTGCTGCAGAATTTCTCACGTCTGACGTAAAAATCGGATAAAATGCGATAAAATCTGTTCAGATGAAACACTTTGAAAACTATCGGGAAAGTAATGATTTAGAAATGAGGTTCAGAAAGTTTCTCTCCTCGTCTTGCTGATGCAGCAATCTCCGGTGGGTAAGCTACTGACTGCTGACACTGACTCCACAGAACCGTTGCAGCTGATCCTCGAAACATAAGCTAAATCAGAGGTTCTGTTCTCAGATCGAGAAACACGAAGCGTTTCGTCTTCAGGGACAGAAATGATCTGCAATTTTAAGGAAACATTATGCAGAAGCTACCAAAGAAACTTTAGTGAAGCTTTGTTGACAATGAGAACCGACTGATTAAAAGTTCCTTTTATCTCCATCTCCCCAAAGTTAGAGTTTTATTCTCTGTAAATAAGAAATTATTTATCAGATATTTAACATTATAAACATACAAGCCATCATTTTAACCTGCTGCTTTTGTATCTTGTAATTAAACAAAATGCTTCCTTCATTTTTATGTTTTTCTTTTATTAGTTGAACACAATTGAAATAATAGTATTATTAGTTTTTTGTGTTTTCTTGTAGCTTCATCTCATTTTCTGCTCATTTTGTGATTTTTACACCTGAAACAATATTTTATTCTCTAATTATGTATCTTCCTTCAGTCTGAAGAGGCAAAATGAGTCTCATTGCTCACAACTGTGGTAAAAATCAGCTTAGATAAACTTTAGAAAAGTGAAATAAAAAACTCTTCAAACATCAAAGTTGAATAAAGACTCCAGAAATGTTCTGAATGCGTCTCTTTTGAAAACAGGATGTTTGCTTTGGCTGAAGCATCTCAGTGATTTTGAAATGTCTTTATTTATTCAGCGTTGGACGTTAACCTGCCTGTCAGGGTTCAGAAACGCTGCAGCTGCACACAAACATTTCAGACGCAAAATAAGCAACAAATGTGAAGAAAGTTGATGGTTGAAGATGTTTCAGCCTCATGTTTATGAAGCATCTCTGTCACTAAATATGTTTTAAAAACATCTCAGTAACCGCTAATCAGCATCCAGCTGATTAGCGGTTAGCTGATTAGGACCCAGCTGATTAGCGGTTAGCTAACTTTAAACAAAGCAGCTCTGAAACTTCAGAAACTCCCGGATGAAATCACCAGACGTGTTTAGACAGGAAATGTTTGTTCGCTGCTTGCGGGAATCTGAGTTTCCCCACATCCTCTGCCTGTCAGACGGATCAATCATGTGTTCACAGTGACGGGGTGAGCTAATGATTGATGGTGGCTCCATGAGCCGGCAGAGGAGGCGTCAGATTGTAATCTGAGTCCGAACAGGACGGATCTGCTGCTGGATCCTCGGAACCATCAGGATGAGGTCGGACTCCTTCCTCCTGCTGTTTCTCCTCATCGCTGGCTCCCAGGCGGTGAGTTGGACTCATTTCCTCCCGTTCAGATCAGACAGAACAATTATAAACCAAACCAACAGATTCATGTTTTAGAAACTCCACAGAGAAAAAAAACATTTTATAGCTTCATTTGTCCTAAATATTAATAACCTTTAAAAAAATGTCAGAAAACTTTGATTCAGTGAATCATGTAAGTATTTCACTCCCGTTTTGCCACATCTAAACCAAAAACCTGATTTATTTAGTTAGATCTGTAAGGGAATAAAAATGATAATAGACTGAACTTCCTGTCGCTCTGGCTGTTAGTTTAGGGTCGTTGAGTTGCAGGGAGGTGAACTTTGACCCCAACCTCAGGTCCTTTGCAGACTCAGAGGTTTAATTACGGGTTTTGTCCTTTAATAGACCCATTAATTCATCGAACCGCAGCATAATGCCCCCATGTTTCACTGTGGGAACGATGGGTTCAGAGCACAGGTGGGCTCGCTAATGCGCTAATGCGCTAATAGTGGAGATAATTTGTTAACATGTTATCGTTCTCGCTGACTTTGAAAATGTTTAGCTCACTTAAATGGATTTTCCAGATGGATAGTTTAGTAAATTTCAGTAGATTAAAAGTTCAACATCTGTGTTGAAGTTTGTGTCGAATTTTAAGGAAGAAAAAATCTGCTTCAACTCAAACTCTTCAGTTCAAAGCTAAAAAAAACTTCCAAAATATAAAATATACATTTTGAAAACAACCAACACAAAATCAGTTGTATTATCTGGACTTTTTGTCTTTCAGTCCTGTAAAATGTATTTAGATGCTTTATTTAATTTAAATACTGATTAACGAATTATTGAGAAAGATAAACTGTTTTTCAGAATAAGAATATTTATTTAGTTTATATTTCTATGAAAAGAATTGCTGAAAGTGCATCTAAGCTGCTTTCAAAAATAATCTAATATCATCTGCGTAAAGCTTAACATTTAGCTCCTGTGCTAACCTGTTGTTGTGTTGGTTTGTGACTCTGTTATCTTTAGAGTAATCCATCAGACTCAGAGCAGCCAACGGCCATAGAGCAGCAACCCGAGCAGGTCCGACAGAAACCGACGGTTCCAAAACCAACTCTAGTGGCCACGACGCCCATCACAACGCCCGCTACGACGCCCGTCACAACGCCCGCCACGACGCCCGTCCCAAAAACCACCAAAGCCCCCGAAACAGACGAGTTTTTGGGTTCACAGGAATGTCTGGACAAAAAGTAAGTTAGAAAGTTACCAAAAGTTTCTGCAATCTAACGATGGTCTCGATCAGTTCGTCAGGCTTTCTGGGTTTATCGGAATAAAACGAATGTGCTGACAGGCTAATAGTGGAGGGAAATGTTGTGCTAAGTGCAGTAGCACTTTTGCTAACTTTAAAAACATTTAGCACATGTAGCTTCTACAGTAAACAGTTTAAAACTTGTTTAAACTGAGATTTCTGACCACAGAATTGGCAAAAAACTGTAAAACTGACCAAGAATGAAAAGTCTGTTTACCTTTCTGAATCACAAACAGCACATATTTTACCCTGTGGGGGCGCTATAACACGTTTTACTGACACAAGTTTGGTTTAGCATTAGCTTCTGCTAAATAACATGTTGGTGTAGCGCTTAGCATTAGCGGGACTAATGTTTATGTAGTCTTTTAGGGTTAGCACAGCTAACTTTCTAGCTAACAGAGCCCAACACTGGTCTAGCTGAACCAGCTAACAGGGAAATGTTTGCTAGCAGTCTCAGGTGAGCTAACAGGAAGCTGATGTTCCTCAGGTTGACTCGCGCGTCGTGTAGCCTGGTGTTTTGCCCTCCGTGGCAGCGGTGCGTTGAAGGTCAGTGCACCTGCAAACTTCCCTACCTGTGTCCCACTGAGGGCGTGGAACCGGTCTGTGGGCAGAACCACAGAACCTTCACATCGTACTGCCAGGTAAAACCAGACTGAGACCGAACTTTACGGCTCATTGAAGACGCAGTGAGAGACTCTTTGCTTTAAGAAATGCTGATTTGTTTCCAGGTAATGGCTGCCTCATGCCGGACCAAGAAGCCCGTCATGTCCCACTTTGGAAAGGACTGCAAAGGTTCTGTTTCACATCTACAGCCTTACCTCGCCTTGTTTTCATACTAAAGAATGATATTTTCTTTATTTTGTGCCTACAGAAAACATTCCCAAGTACCAGAGCTTCCTGGACAAAGACACAGGACTGATCATGATCTTCCTTCCTAACGCCACCAGACCAGGAGAGAACTTACTGCTGTGCCAGGAGAACTGGGACATGGCGGCTGCTAACGTGGCCTGCAGGGAACACAAACACCCACTGTGAGGAGATTTATCTATTTACATCCATGAAGGACACAACAAGCCAACTGAACAATCGTTTATTATGACAGAGGTGCAGCGTCTGCAGACTCTGTGGACTACAACTCCCTGATGCCCAACACTCATCTCCCCAACCGCTGCGTCAGCGTCCACTGCCAGGGCTACGAAATGTCTCTGGCTGAGTGTGAAATCTACGACAAGATGGCGGCTGAGGGGGGCAAGGTGGCCGCAGTGACCTGCTATAAGGAACCACCCAGAGGTCAGTGTGAGAACATGCTGAGGTCATAAAGGCTCAGGAAGCTGCCTGAGAGAGGAGAGGGATCTCAAAGAAACACGCTGCCTCGCTCATTAAGGAGAAAGAACGGTGACTTTTCTTGTCTGTTGGTTTCCAACGTTAGTATTGTTTGAAGAAACAATTTGGTCATTTCTTCTTCTTCAGGAGATAACCAGTCATTCAACTCTGTCTGGACTTTCAAATCCACTCGGACTTTAACTAGTATTGCTATAAACAATAATCATAAAACGCTGAAAACTCACTTCACAAAATGGAAGTCCTCCTGTCCACTAGGGGGAGCCTGCAGTCAGTAATATTGAGCATGTCTTTTGCAATCCTGTCTCATTTTTCATAATATTTAGGTGAAAGTTTGATGTTACCGCCTCCACTTCCTGTCCGTTTGCGTTTCTCCTGCAGAATGCGGCGGCTTCACCTGCGCAAACCAGAAATGCATTTTGCGCAACCAGACGTGCGACGGAGTGGACGACTGCGGCGACCGCAGCGACGAGATGTGCTGCAAAGGTAACAACCAAACACAGATCTAAACAAACATGCAGAGGTTTTCCCTGAGCGACGCTGTTTGTCAGGCTGCAGGAATGGCGCTTTCCACTGCAGGTCCGGCGTCTGTTTGCACAGAAACGCAGTCGGTGACAAACTGATCGACTGCCTGGACGGAGCCGATGAATCAGAGAGACGAGTGGAAGCTTTCAGTAAGACGACAAACCAGCTTGAAACGCTGATACAAAAGTTTAATTTAAAGCTGTGAAGATTTTAGCGCACATCCAGGCTCAAGCATTTATCCCTGAGGAATCAGAGTCTGACTGGATGTCTCAACGTTTCTGTTTCCTGCAGCTTCAGATAACCTGAACTCAGCACCAAACCCTTCAGGTAACAACTGTGTTCATAGATATTCATCCAGATTCCAGTAAATCTTTCTAAGTGATAGAAATCATATTTCATGTCTTGTGCTTCTATTTCAGAGTACATCTCTCGTAAAAACGGTAGGTAACCCTCAGCTGGTTGTTACAGGTGGGAAACTTTAAAAACCAGAGGATGCAACAAAATGTTTAAAAGTTAAGTCATATTTAAATCTCCAGTATTTTTCTTGTCATGCAGTGAGTTGTACAGCTGTTTTTTGCAGATCAAATATTTTAACATGAAGGAAACATTGAATTTCCTGACTGAGCCTTTTCCTCATCACTATAAACATCCAACAGTGTTACAGCTGAGATGCATTATTAATGTAAATAAAGCTCATAATCGGTTTTATAATCTGTCAAAAACACAAATTCTTTACGTTTCCATTCATTTTACCAACCATTAAAAAGATGGAAAATCAAAATTTAATCAGGAATGTAAAATAAAGATAATTTTATCATTAATATTTAACAAATATTGAGATATATAACCCTAACAATATTTTACAGACGTATTAAAAGTGAGAGGATGATAAAAATGGATAAAACCTTCTGGTATTTAGAGTTGGATGAAGTGAGTCTCTGTCCGTGGTGCTGATTCTGACTTCACCTGAACCTCAGCAGAGAATCTCTCTGAAGGTTCATCTGTTTCTGTTTCCTTTACATTATTTTACACAGAGAATTAGTAAAATATCCTAAAAATTATAAAAAGGCCAAAATAAAATTTGTTTTGTGCCAAAATTAAGGTTTTTATTTGACCTTAACGTTGAGTTTTGATTTTGAAAATGAGTTTCTACATAGAAACATTTCCTCAAGCTGAAGCAGAAAGAGTTCCCATCGCTGTGAGTCTGTTGAAAAATTAAGTACACCCTCCAAGAAAGAATTAAGTACACCCTCTAAAGCTAACCATCAGTTAGCAGAGCTAATGCTAAAGCGCTAACTTTATATCTGCCCTCTAAACACTACAAACCTCAATTACCAAATGAATTTTGACTTAATTTGCATGTTTTATGAAACGCTACACATAGTATTGATGTTTATGTCGTTCTGTCTGGTTTTATTCATTTCTCTTTTGTTTCTTTTTTTAAATAAAGTTATTGGGGAAAAACAACCAGAAAGGAAACGGACTTCAAAATAAGAGCATGAATGTAAACATCTCACTACTTGAAGAATTCCTCACAATCAAAACTTAAACACAGATATTAAAACTTTACTCAACTACAAGTTTATAAAACTCTAGTAAATTATTGTTCCATAAATATTAATTTAAGGCATTTTAAATGTGCAAAACTGAACAGAATAAAAATGCCTTTATTGTCATTGTTGTACAGAAGAATTTCACTTCAGCAAACAAACTATTAGCTCTGCTGTTAGCAGAAAGTCACCAAACGCCTCAGTTTAAAAGTAACTTAAATGAAGGTTCATTTAGAGACGATTTGTAGTAAAAACTGAACTTTCTCTCTTATTTAAAGTAAAACTGCAGCTGAAGATTCTTCAGTTTTCATTCTCAGACGTAGCGCCACCTACTGGAGCAATTTGGTACTTGTTCATAATTAAAACACAAGTTCAGCTTCTGGTGTTGCAGCTGAACAAACATCCAACCATCAGACCTGAAGTCCAGCAGCTGAAACGCGTCATGTTTGTTTGTTTGTTTGTTTGCAGAAACCAGAGCCAACAGGAAACATCTGGAGGCCCAGCTGTCCTGTGGGATTCCCAACAAGGACTTGGTGGACGACACGGAACTGGAGAACCGAGGAAGAACGAGGCGGAGGAAGAGGGTGGTGGGAGGAATCCCGGCCAATCCGGTCAGTCACAGCCCGGGTTGCCAGATCCAAACAAGCACAACTGGCAACCCGTTTGTAAACAGGACAAATTTATAAAGAAAAAAAAAAGATACAACTGAAATTAAACAGTCAAATATAAAATATTTATGTCCACAGATGTTTTACACAAGTAATGAAAGGAGATCAGTGATGATGAAAGTTGGTTAATAGTAAAAAACAAAAAAAAAAAAGCACTTTAGGAATTTCACCTTTCTGTCATCTAAGGTGAGAGTTTTAGAGGTCAATCATGGCCGTCCCAGTAATGATTGAAAGTGACCTGATGATTCTACTTCCTGCTGGGCTGCAGACTCAGATCCAGTGGCAGGTGGCGCTAGAGGAGAACCGCAGGATCGACTGCGGAGGAGCGTACATCGGCGGCTGCTGGGTCCTCACCGCCGCTCACTGCGTCAGGTCCGACCCACAAACACCAGAACATCTGGTTAAAGTTCAGCAGCATCCAAACGTAACCCAGTCGAACTGTCAGTCATTTGGCTCAGACACGGAGGAAAAGAAAACAGCTCAGGATAAAACTGACATCATCACCAAAAGTTCAGTGGAAGCTTTTAAGGACAAAATGGCCATAATTCATAGAAACATAAAAATAAAATCAGGTAAAATGTTTTTTTCCAAATCAGTTACTTTCTGTCAATAAAAAACTTCAGAAACTTTAAAACTGCAGCAAAGTTTCTGTGTCTGAACTTTTGGTTAAAATATTTTTATCAATCATTCAATGGGAAGAAAATCCAAAAACACTTCAAAATAAAATGACTCAAGTAAAAAGTACATCATAGTAAAAATACTCCTGTAAGTATTTTTTAAAGTTTGTGAAGTAACTGAGTAGCTGGTTCCTTCAACAGGCAGAATCCTTCTGCGTTCAAAGTAAAATTTTCTGTCTGGAAGAAATTTCGTCCTCAGGGAACGACGGACATTGTTCCTGTGACGGACATCCGCATCCACCCGAAGTACGAGCCCACCTGATCGCTGACTATTGATCGGTCTCACAGGAAGCTGAGATCTGCTCTCTTCCTGCAGCTACGTGGCGTCGACGTATGAGAACGACATCGCGCTGGTGCAGCTGGAGAAGCTCCCGTTCACGGACAAATGCCTGGAGGACAACCCGGCGGTCCGGGCCGTCTGCATCCCCTGGACCACCCAGCTGTTCCCGCCCAACCACACCTGCAGCATCTCCGGGTGGGGGCGGACCGCAGGTGCAGCAACACGCACTGCAAACACCTGAAACGTTTACGACAGTCACAACTAAACCTGTTGGTCCATTTCAGGAAGTCAGAACTACCTGGACATTTAAGACATTTGGATGATAAAATATGTTTTTAGGTAAAGGTGGAAGGGATTGAGTGGTTCTCATTTCCACCAGTTGGTGGCAGCACTAAGCATTAAGTTGTTTGCTAACATCAAACAGAAGAAGATGAACCAATCAATAGATATTTAAATGTTTTCTAAGCTTATTGGGCCTGAATGTGAATTTCTGTCTTATAACAAAATGCTGCTGAACTTCCAGAGACAAAAATAATCGTTTGAATATTTAAGGATATTTTTTTTTGCCTATAAGTTATTTTTTTTATCAGATGAAAAGAGACAGAATTGGGAACAAGAACCAGATAAAAAAAGTTTTAGTTTTAAACAATTTTTTTAAATGAAGCTTTTCACTGATATGAATCGATGATGGAGTGTAAAATATTAGTAAGAATAATAACTGGAGGTTGTTTAGGTTGATGAACAGCATTAAGTTTTATGAAATGTTTGACAGAAATGACTTTCACATGTTAATCCAAGATAATCTCAGAGATAATCTGGTTTCTAGATGTTTGTGAACCTTTAGTCTAGATCAGTTTTAGTTGTTTCCTAGACACTCCTGTGGTTTTCGGTGCAGTGAATGAATATATGAATGGATCCTTCCTGCTTCTCGTTAAGCTGATGTTTCTGCGCAGACGGCCGGTCGGCTCAGGTGCTGCTCTGGGCCAACGTGTCGCTCATCTCCGGCTGCGAAGCCTCCTACCAGCATCGCTTCAAACCGGGGATGATGTGTGCAGGTGAGTGCGTCCGGCGCCCGAGCCGACCCGCCGGGTCGAAGGCCTGAACCCGGTCCGTCTGTGTGCAGGAGACCTGGAGGGACACGTGGACTCGTGTCAGGGCGACAGCGGCGGCCCGCTGGTCTGCGAGGACGAGCTCGGGGTTTCCTACCTGTGGGGCATCGTGAGCTGGGGGGAGCGGTGCGGCCACCGGGGCTTCCCGGGGGTTTACACACAGGTAAGGCCGGTTCTGTTTCCAGTTCACACAGCAAAGACCCAGTTAACCGGTTCTGTTCTCGGCAGGTGGCTCATTACTTTGAGTGGATCCGGCTTCACACCGGCTGGTCTGCAGTCACCAGATTTAACTCCTAAAGACACCGACTGACTTTACTGTGACCCCAACCATTATCTGTAATAAAGACAGAAAAACTTGCCTCTGCTTTGCTGTTCAATGAGACAGAGCTGCACAGTGGTGCAGCGGGTAGAGCTGCTGCCTTGCAGCAAGAAGGTTCTGGGTTCGATTCCCGGCCCCGGGCTTTCTGCATGGAGTCTCCATGTTCTCCCTGTGCATGGTGGGTTCTCTCTGGGTACTCCGGCTTCCCCCCAGGTTAATTGGCCTCTCTAAATTGTCCCTCGGTGTGAGTGTGTGTGTGCATGGTTGTTTGTCCTGTGTGTCTCTGGCGACCTGTCCAGGTGACCCCGCCTCTCGCCCGGAACGTTAGCGGGAGATACCAGGACGTCCCGACCCACTAAGGGACAAGATGTTAGAAAATGGACAGATGGTCCTGAGACAAAAAGGTGGATTTTTCTTGTCGAGTTAAATCTTGTTTTCATGTTTTGAGATTCACAAAATAATTCAGTGCCAGAACATGAAGGCATAGAGAGAGAAGCTGGAAGCTGCTTTCCCAGCGTTTTACTTTATTTACCGAAACCAGAGCAAAACTAAACATCTTTTATGAAAATAGAAACGTAGAAAGTGTCAAGTCGCTGCTTCAGCAGATTATCAGGAGCTTCTCTCAGGTTGGATGTGCTGGACGGGCAGCTGCAGCTGGATGGAGCTCCTCAGCCTCCGCAGGTCGTCCTCCACCTGGAGGCAAACGGATCGGCTTAACGGAACAGCCGCACCGTGTCGGGTTACCATGGCAACAGAGAAACAGGATGCATCCAACAGATTTTAAACGGTAAGCTAGCGCGTCACCTTAGCTAGCTCGTCCCTCAGCTCGTTGTATCTGGCGACGTCGAATCTCTTCCGCAGCGCCCTCTTGTGGAAGTGAAGCAGGAACTGACGGTCCAAAACGTCGGTCATGACGAAATCCTGCAGACACAAATTCACTGTGATGCTCAAAGAAAGAAATGATCCAAAACATCCAACTGCCAGACAAAAATACATTCAATAACATTAAAAACCCTGACATGCGACAGGCAGCAGCTGACTTAGACTTAAAGTTTAGACGTTGGCGCACTAATTTTGCTCTAAGTCATTTGTTGCTGCAAAGCGGCGAGGCGGCAGGACGCGGCGGCCGGACCGACCTGCTTGGTGAGCAGGTAGTAGCCGAAGAAGAGCATGCTGGTGGCGCAGGAGATGAAGAAGGTGACGGGCTCCATGACGTCCCAGGCGAACACGTACCTGGAACAGAGCCACACGCTGAGGGAGGCTGCAAGACCTGATGCTGCAAGACCTGATGCTGCAAGACCTGATGCTGCAAGACCTGATGCTGCAAGACCTGATGCTGCAAGACCTGATGCTGCAAGACCTGATGCTGCTGCAGCATAAAAGCTCAGTATTTATCAGTATTTATCACAATCAATCCTAACATTGTCTGAGACGTTTCTCAACTGATGCCTCGATAAAAATCCTCTCAAAGATCAATAAAATTTAAATGAACTTTAAATTTGTAACAAACGCTCCACATTGGAAATGAAAGAGTTTTAATGTCCAAAATAAAACAATAAACTATAATGTTGTTTTAAGATCATTTTCAACTAATAATGCTAATAATGGAACATAAATGTTAATTAACGGGCTTCACTAAATAAAATAAAAACCAAAGCTGGAGACGTTTGTCACCCAGATTAGACGTCAGTCGGTTTTCATTTATCGTTCTTTGGTTGGTTTAATGCGAGATGCAGGTGAGGCGGCTCACCAGGTGAGGTATCCCAGGAATCCCCCCTGCAGCGACAGGTAGGCGAGCCCCGCCCACCCCAGCAGCGCCGCTTGGCTCTCTGCTTCCTCCGCCAGCTGAACTCTGACCTGAAACCAACGACATCATCAGCAGGAGAAACAAAACTAAATTATGTTTGAACACATCAGGAATCCAACATTATATTTAGATGCTGTGACTCTCATAGCGACGAGTTGGAGAACCAACAGAATCCATAGGCTGATAAAATGATATCATTACTGTAAAATATGTTTTATTTTTTGAGTTGGGAAAACATGATCATTGATTCAGATCTCACCTGATCCCTGCTGCAGGTTAAAAAGCTGCTGGCTAACGATGACTAGCATCGGCTTTAGCTGTTATCAGTTTTATGCCTGATACTTAAAACTGAAAATCACACAGAGCTTTGATACCGACTGTCAACATTACGACAAGTTCAGAAAAAACATTCAGTTAAGACCAAAAGCAAAGGAGGGAAGGAGTTCTGCTATGCTAACTTGACTTTGACAACTAACATTTAGATGTGCTGTGTAATAACATGATCTATATAAAGTCCTTCACGCTAAAAATCTTTTAAAATGCATTTAAAATTACATGTTTGAACTATTTTAGGAAATCATTAAGCATATCCCCTACTCCAGCATCTTTCCAACCAGAACTCACTCATGTTTGGAATAATTTGTAAATGAACGTATTTTTTTTTACGGTTTTTACTTGTATTATAAATGTTTACTGTAAATTATATTACTTTTAGCTACACCTTGAAATCTGTCGTGAATCACAGCTCAGGTAATCTGCCATGCATCGACCTGCTGGAGGATTACAGATTAAATCTGTAATCCCCTAAATCCAGCATCTTTAGAATTCCTCTCTGTGAGGTAACTGACAGAATGAGGTAACTGACAGAATGAGGTAACTGACAGAATGAGGTAACAGAGAATGAGGTAACAGAGAATGAGGTAACAGAGAATGAGGTAACTGAGAATGAGGTAACAGAGAGAATGAGGTAACAGAGAATGAGGTAACTGAGAATGAGGTAACAGAGAGAATGAGGTAACTGAGAGAATGAGGTAACTGAGAGAATGAGGTAACTGAGGTATCTCGTACGTTCTCCAGCGGCTGCAGCTGCTCTGCCAGCGTCTCCTTCCTCGCCAGCAGCGCCGCGTGCTGCAGGTGCAGCTGCTGAGGGAGGCTCAGGGCGGAGTGGAGGAGCTGCACCGTGTGCTTCATGTCGTCCAGGCCCAACACGTGTTCGTTGGACGAGCCTCGTGGACAAACAGAGCACAAAACATTAGCTCGGTGCCGCTGGCGCCCCCTGCAACCCGGAACAGGCGCTACCTTGTCCCAGCGAGCGAACATTGTAGATGACGTCATCGATCTGGATCTGGAAGTCGCTGTTCAGAACCGTTTCCATCAAAGTGCAGGAGGAGATCCTCTGACCGTCTGAGGAACAAATCAAACATTTAGTTTTACTTCCATCAGGAGTCTGTGGCGCCCCCTGCAGGTCAGACCGATGGACCTGAGGGAACATTTTCTGGGTGCGGTGCAGCTGGAAGGACTTCTTTACAGTTAGACAGATGTCAGCATGCGTAACCATGGCAACGGGGTGTTGTTTTTGCAACCAGGAGTCGATTAGCATCTGGAACGCTCAGGTAAAACCTGAACTTTGACCCCAAATCCCACAGAATCATGCCGAGGGCCGCACATGGCCCCCGAGCCACACTTTGGTCACCCCTGATGCAGGACATGTGGAGCATCGTCTCTGCTGCCTGGACGCTGTTAGCATCTCCTGACAGAAATAAGATCATGTCGTCTTTTCTGCGATCGACATTCAGTTAAACCTTCGGAGTCATGAGGATCATTTCCAAATGACCAAATACTTCAGATTTGAATATTTTATAAATAACTGGAGTGAATCGAGCTTCCAGCTTGTGATCAGGAGCGCTTCTTACCGCTGTTGAAGAGCGCGGCGTTCCCCACAGAGCCGTCTTTGGCCTTCAGGTCTCCCAGCAGGTCGCCCACCGTGGTCAGCATCGGCGTCAGCGTGAAGCGGCAGACCCGACCCGCCGGCAGCCGCAGAGACAGAACCGGCCGCCCGAAGCTGTAGCGCACAGAAACATCTGCAGCAGGAAGAGTTCAATAAGATACAAACATTCACATGATAACAAGAAGCTTCAGTCGTGTTTATTGGATACCAGAGGAAAAACATTAAGACCTGAATCATTTTCAGTTTCAGGGAAAAATGAAAACATTTTCAGGTGTTTTACTGAGTTTTCCTGCTATTTAGAGTCAGAATGAACTCTAATAACTTATTGTTCTTTATACAGTCTTAATATTTCAGGCAAAGCGTAGAGAGAAGCTGGTTTCCTACGTTTATTGGAGCACCGTCCCTTTAAATAAAATTCACCTGCAGACAAAATGTTTGACTTTATTAAATCGGGATTGACTTCAGTAATTCTGATGTTTCTACATTTTTAACCTTCTGCATAATTGAAACCTATAAAGTACGTCTAATAAAACATGCTAACTCATTTAGCTGAGATGCAAACAATACCACAGTGAGGAAACTGTTCTCATTGGTTGCTGATGTCACTAAAAGGCATTTAATTAGCTTTGGTACTAAATCATGACCCACTAAATGTCTCCAGAGCTGATCTGTTGTCTCTATTTAGGAAAAACTGAGTTTCTTCTCCAACTCCTGAACATGAGGTCAATCGTTACGCAGATGATGTTGTGATAATTGTCTGATCATGTGTTTACTTTACCTGTGGATGTAGATTTACTGCTGAAGCAGGAAGTGATGGAGGCGGACCAGACCGGACTGGACTGATGGACGAGAAGAGTTTATGAAACTTTGCAAAATAAAATCAAATGTCATTTGTTCAGCACATTTCAGCAGCAACGCATTTCAAAGTGCTTTACATCATAACAAACACAAAGCAACAGAAGCAGCAATCACAACATGATATTAAGTCAAATGTCATCATTAAATTCGTAATCGATTTTCTTTCAAATTCAACTCTGAACATTTAGTGTAACTGCAGTTAATTTGGTCTGTAACCTGAAAGATTTTCTGTTTGTTTTTAGACGTAGCAACAACGATGTAAACTGTTTTTATTGGTTCTCTATGAGGACTTCTTGTTTTGGGAGGAGAATAATCTACATTATTATTCAGTAAGTCTGAATTATAAACCTTAAACAATAAACATGTTTTATTTTGGAAGGTTTTCCTCTGAAGGGTCAGACGTGTCTTTCTGTGGCGTCACTTGGTGAGTGGGAATGACATGTTGGAAGACGGTTGTTTGGTCTGACACCATTGGAACAGATTTGACAGATTTTAATGTTTTATATTATGATGCTGCTGTTAGCATAACAGCAGCTAACAGCTAAGAGATTAAACAAAAAGTCCCTGGACAATAAATCAAACCACTTTCACCAAAAAACATTTCACTTTGGCTCAATTTCACCTGTTTCTATAGTTCTTTATGGGACTCAAGTCCCAGATCACGAGTCCAAAGTTTTATTTTTACTCAAATGAGCGTCAGATTCAGATCACACTCAGTGCAGCGTCAGCGAGAAACTTCAGCTGGAAGCAACAGAGACAGGTGTGTTAGCGATGTGCTAACCCTGCAGTTACCACGGCAACATGAGTCACACAGTTGGGAAACGCCCGCTTCATGTCGTAACATGAGTAAAACATGCATGGTGCCATGTTTGTTACAGGCAGGAGAAAAATAGATGCAGTTACTGAGTTCCTGCAGTCAGAGCTGAAAGGTATCAACAACCTGATTTAACTTTTAGAGACCATAGATAAACCAAAAACATGTTTTATTGGGATTTTATGACACAGATCAACACAATGTAGGTCAGAAGTCTGAAGTAAAAATATACAGGACGTTTCTACAGCTGAAAACTCAAGCATGTGGAAGTAAATGAATGACTTTGTGTGGATCAAACTTATAAAATCCCATGGAAGTTTATGAACACAACATCAAAACATGTTAAAGCTCAATTTGCTCAGATTCGGTTCTGAACTCTAAACAGAAAAGATGAAGCTAACACTTGTGTAGTAGTTTATAAAGTAAACGTCGCTGACGCAGCGTTAGCTGCAGACAAACTGTCCTCACTGTAACACAAACAGCTTTCTGGAAGTTTACGACTAAAACTCCTTTCAATCAAACTGCTAGCAGAGAAAGCAGCTAAACTCACCGTGTAGACTCTGGGTCGCGCCCTTTGACAGAAACTGACACCGAATCTGCAGAAAACAAACATGATCAGAGGTTTAACCGGCTGCAGACACAAAGCCGAGTCTTTCACAGGAAGATGAACTGCAGGCGTTCAGGAACCGGTTGGTGCAGCAGGAGGACGGTTAACTCTTACCCTGCTGATCCAGCGGGAACATCCCAGGGAGGTGCCTGAGGAAAATGGAAAGGTTTCACAATGAGTCACAGGAGGAAGGCAGGAGATAAGAAAAAGTCTTACAGGCTCTGGAATGGGGCAGGAATGTTCCTGACAGTCTAGAACGTCCTTCAGGCAAAGAAAGACGGATTTCAGGATCTGAGAGGAATGCGGAAATACCTTTAGGATAGTATAACAGACAAATCCAAAAATCAGGTTTTCCTTGAATAGCAAATAGATGTCCTCAGGGACAAAGAGGAATGAGAGGCGTAAGACTGCAAAGGTCTCACGCAAATGATTAGCTGATAACTAATAACACTCAATTAAATCTTCAGGAGGATGGGCTTTCTTCAAAAACAAACAATCCAGTCAGAGCCGTAATTTAACTGTAACTAACTCCCAGTGTTTCCTACAGTGTATTATAAGCCTGGCAGGACACCAGGCTTTACTTGCATCCCCGCCAGGCTTTACTTGCATCCCGCCAGGTTTTACTTGCATCCCCGCCAGGTTTTACTTGCATCCCCGCCAGGCTTTATTTGCCTGTCCACCAGGCTTTACTTGCATGGTTGATTTGCAGTGTGGACAGAATGGATTGGGTCTCTTCTGCTCTGACTGAAGGTCTGGTGCTAAAGAACAGGTGACTGTCAGACTGACTGCAGTGTTCAGGAACCAGGAAAGGCTCACTGCAGAAGGTTGGCGCCAAAAACGTCTCCAGTCACACGGGAAAAAGTCGCTAGAAATGTCACTTTTGATTAAAAGTGGCAGTTTTAGCTTCACAACTTTTTAATCAGCTAATCCACAAATGAGTAAAGTCAACCAGAAACAGCTGAAAGTTTCACATCTTAGAAGTATTTAGCTGCAGATTAATTCTTTGCTACAAGTTATGAAATGTTCCTAAAGGAACGCCGTTACTGCATTTTAAAGGAACGTTGTTTGAATCTGCAGAATGTAGCTTTTCTACCTCTACCTGGTGACTAACTGGTCCTGTGGTTAGTTGTGACCATGTGCTGTGCAGGCGGGTCACAGGGAACGGCTGCCTGGCTCAAAGGCTCAGGAATGTGACCACAGAGACGGCACCAGAATCGGGTCTCAGAGTTACAAACAAACAGCTGAAATAGTTTCTCCTTCCCCTCAGCAGAGTCACTTTAACAGGTTTTAACCTTCTGAACTTCAACAGCAGCTAAAGAAAATGGAAAACGTTGGTGATAAAAGTGTTTTATTGATTCTGCCAACGTCCCGGAGCAGCCGCTGGTTCAGGGTGTGGACATGGAGCCAAGATGAAAAGTCAACATTAAAATATGACAGCCTGTCACTTCCAACTGATCCAGGTGTTCGGTTCTACTGACAGGTTCTGGCTGGTTCTCACCGGACCCAGCTGGAGGTTTCTGTACTTGTTTGGTCCGACTGCCATCAGCTGGATTGGATCGTTTCAGCGTTTTCTCTTCAGTCTGAAACGTCTCCGCTGATGATGCTTCTGCTGGAATAATTACTAACTGATGATGAAGGGAAGGAAGCTCTGCTTACGGCTGGACTGGATCCCAGACGGATCCGCTCTCCGGAGGGATTTAGTGCCGGTGGGGTCCGGTCCGCTCCAGAACCGGATCATCCTCCATCAAACGCAGCGAGTGTCAGCTGCTGCTAACGAACTCTTCCTCAGTCTTCAACAGTGAGTCGCCATCTTCATCAGCTGGAGGATGTTCCTCCTTCAGGCCGCTCCCTCCTCTTCCTCACTTGGCCCGTTGTTTTTATCTCTGTAATCTAAACAAAGTCACCAACCCAAACTTTAAATCTGCCGCCACCTCTGACCCTCGGATGTCTTTAATGGCGTTTAAATCCAAGTGCAGTCAGTGGAGATATAAATAGCAGCAGCCCTGCTGCCTGCTGGGCTGCAGCCTCTGACCACAGCTGGAATTTTCCTCAATAATTTGTGATGAAGAGCCAACAGACATGATGTGAAAGCGGCTTCTTGTAAAGTTATGTAGCTTCTTCAGACACAACAGACCCGATCCCTCCTGGTCCCTCAGAAACCCGGATATTCAAACGTTTCACCACGTCAGCGATTAAGGCGAAACAAACGCGTATCCGATGAAGATTTCTCCTCTTCCTCACCAGGATTTTGCTCCGTGTTGCATTGACATTCACAGATTAGTGACTGTTGGGATTTTTCCCAGAATCCCCCTGAACTGCTGTCTGATGGGCTGGGGGCGCCGGGATCCGCACCTCGTTTTGATGGGATCAAACGTCCAAAGGATCCATCAGAACGAGCTTCGCTTGGTTCCTCTGTTCGGCTGCGTTGGGATTTTAAAGGTTTTATCCTGGACTGTAGATTTTATGATGCTTTTCAGAGTTTAAACCAACATATCATCTCTCCCATAACATTTACAAACTCTGGATTCAAAAACTGAGACATGATGAAAAATTTGAACACCTAATCATTTGCTTTGAGGGGAAGTGATGTCACCACTGCAGTAATTAACCATCAAAAGGCACTGCGTGCTACAACAGCGTCACATGGACACGCTGATGGTTCTTTAGGTTATTTTTACACATCATGCTGGAGCATCTGTCACAAAGCAAACACCAACATGATGGGTCTGCAGCGATGATCAGGTTTTAGCTGCTAGCTAACCGTTTCTCAGAGTTTTAATGTTTTCCAGGCACAACTGTTTAAGGAAACAGAAGAGTTGAATCCTGGGTTTTCCATTGCAGTGCTGCCATCCAGACCGGCAGCTGAAACGTGCAAAAGCACCAAGGAAAATCACCATCAGCGGTTCTTCACAAAATCGTGCAAATTGGAATTACCAAAATACATTTTTCCAATGGTAACAAACCAATTTTGAGAAAACTGATGTTTTTTGATGAAACGTTTTTGCGCTACGATGATGTCATTTTCCAACCATTTGGGAACTGGTGCATTTGGCAAAAACAGCAATGGAAACATTTTTTATCGTGTTACACGAGTTTCTATGCTAGTTTGTGAGCAGCAGCAGCGATGCTCTTATCGGTAGGCTCCAGACTCTCTGGACAATTTGCAGTCGTCTCCACTAAAGTTGGACGATTGGACAAATTTGTCAATCATCGATGAAAAGCTGCGTCTTTTATCGGTTGTTTTTTAAGAGCAATATTTTGGCAGGCCTGTGAGTTACTCTATTAACTACGGTAGTTACAATGCTTTATAGAAGCCAAAAGATGCAGTTCCTGGAAAAAAGTATGATGTTTTTAAAGTGCACACAAATTCCTCCCAGCTGCAAGCAAAGGTTTTATTTTTCCAAGTGCAGCAGCGACTTATTTAGTTAAATTGGAAAATAAAGCCGGAATCCAGAAAAAACATTTAATCAAATAGTAACAATATCTCTTATTTAATGGAGACAACTCTGAAATTGTGGAGAGGTTTGTAATGTCAAAAGTTTTATGTACATTTGTAACAGAAACAGAAAATGACACCAAACATACCAGAGGAAATATCCTGATAAACGGTGCAAAGGTTTATGACTCCAGAAAACTGTCATTAGAGACGGATTATCAGCTGTGATTACAAGCACAGCTGATAATCCGTCAACTGAAGTTTGTCTCTGAACAATCCCAGAATGAACTACAACGTACTTCTCTGTCACATCAGCTTCCTTCTAACAGAAAGAGGCTTTACAACCAGAGGCTCTTCGCCTCCAACGGGGATCAAATGGAACAAAGGAGGGACTTAGACGTTTGTGGGTTTCAAGGACAGGAAAAAACCGTTATAACCTCCCTTTCTTGCAGTTTCAGAAAAAGAACATCATAATTTTTAATAAAATGTCATCACATTGTGGAAGCATCGCCATCATTCAGTCTGTAAACGCTGCCAGACGGAAAAAACAATCGCAGGGTCCCCAGTTTGTGCTGAAAACCTGCCAGTCCAGCAGACAGCAGCTGGCATTCCAGGCATTTTCCAGGCATAACGGTCTCCACATTTCACCTACTGAAAAACATACAAGCTACCTGCCATCCGTCCTGGATACGCAACCATTTTCTGCAGTAACGGTTCGTTTGCCTCACTTGACCATTGATAATGGCCATTTCTATGTGCTCTAGCTCTAGGTGTCCATCCAGACTCCAGAGGACAGCAAACACCCAGCACAGCGGCCTCAAGTCGATACCAGCCTCTGTTTTCAATTTGGTACAAAAATAGCTCATGAGAAGAAAAACACAAACCTCACATTTCCAGTTTAAACCGTAAACCTTCCAGTCCAGCAGTCAGCAGCCAGAATCCAAACTATTTCGACTTCGATAATAAACATATTACGCATCCAACTGGGAAGGAAGTCTGTGCTCCACATAAAATAACGCCAGAAAGAAACGATTCACTTTTAATCTGCAAACAATTATACATCTTAGAGGAGAAAAAAGTTTTCTGAATCTGCTAAGCAACAGTTTCAACCCCAAAAACCACAACTCTGCATCAAAAATAAGGTCTGGGATAAAAGGCACAAATATTTCTCTTGAGAAAAATCCCACATTTCGCTCTGTTTAAATCTTTTACCTGCATAAAACAGCTGCGATTTGCATCAAACGACTTCCAAGTTCATCTTACAGATATCCATTTTAAATGGATGATTGTAAAGTATAACATCATAAAATTATAATCAAAGAAGTTCTGGAAAAGCAAACAAGCTTAATTCTACCAGATGAAAACAAATATATGGAAGGAGAAGTGTCAGAAATACTCCCTTTGGTTTGAAAGCTGTCAGGGAAGAAAATCTCAGTAATCTAACCTCAAATTGTTCCAGTAAAAACTTTCCACGCACCATGTTGGATATTTGATGCTGTAATTTATTTTGTCTTTTATTTTAAGATCATGTTTTTATGTTGAAATAACAGAGGAAAAACTTATATAAAAGTAAAAAGTATGGATCCGAGCACACGGCCCTGTGGAACTCCATCAGACTGATTCTCTTCAGATGCATAGATTTCTTTTCTTTCCATAATTATTGACTCCATCTGAACAGTAAAAACTCTCTGACAAAGAGTTCACGAGGAATCTAAGGTCAGTGAAACAACCCAACTACCAGGCCTGAACCGAACTTCTGCCGATTTGCTCTGCATTTTAAATGCTTATCAGTTGTGGAGACATTAGATACGTGCGTCTACGACTTGTTTACTGGCAGCTGCGCCACCACGGAAGTCAACAGGAAACCAGCGGGGTTTCTGCACTTCCTGTGGAAATACAATGTTCTCTACGCTCCTTGGGTCCTGTACTGTAAGCCTCCTCTGGTGTGTAACCATCAGATGCAAGAATGAGACGCCTCTTTCATGGTTGTTGTCTTCTGGGTTTGACTCAAACTTAACATGAACAGACGACGTGGGTTTGTTCCAGTTCAGGCAACCATCTGACCGCCTTGATAGACAAAAACAGAGGGAACGACTGTAGATCTGCCATAACTTTGGCAAAAGTCCCAACAACATGCCGTCTGTGCCCGACATTGGTGTTAAACTCCAA
Source organism: Phalloptychus januarius (assembly GCA_902982915.1). Taxonomy (NCBI): domain Eukaryota; kingdom Metazoa; phylum Chordata; class Actinopteri; order Cyprinodontiformes; family Poeciliidae; genus Phalloptychus; species Phalloptychus januarius. The sequence continues at coordinate 105,514 of CADWAE010000150.1, forward strand.
TCCACAGTGGGACGAAACTGCCTGGATAAAATAAAGATTTGGTTAAACTTTGAATCTGGAACAAGCAAAGTTTAACACTATATGTGTAACTGATGCCTTGGAAGTTGAAACTCATAGCTGGGTTTGGCGACAGTATTCCAGTGAACACAGTTGGGATTTCAACATGGTGATGCCCAAAAAGACATTGATCACAATCTCTCTTCCGAAGATTTACCTTCCACAAGCAAACGCCTCTTTTCATTTGAACAGTTTAGGGTGGCAGGCGCTACATCTAACATTGATTTTAGACTTGTGTGTGTCATAAAATAAACTTCTTTCCATCAAAGCTTACTGTTGACATGAGGAGTGGCCATATTGAAACTCCATGCCACAACGTCGCAGATTGAAAATGCTGGTTGAGATGTTAACATAAATCCACGGGCCGTCAACAAGTGCTGAAGTACGTTCACCCTGAAGGAGGGGCTCAAAGATGCTAAAAGGAGTCTCCAAAAACCCAGCAATGTGACTGTTGGTAAAAAAAATCATGACTGTCCAGTCAGAAAACGAATTAACAAGTTTCATCGTCTTTGATGAAAAGGTTTGAGCCACAGGGTTTGACCTTGGAGCTACTCATCTCGCCAAGTACGATGGTGTCGCTGTGGATTGAATATATTGGAGATGTTGTTGATGTAAATCCATTGGCCAGCCAATCAATACTCAAGTAAGTTCACCCTGAAAACTGGCAGCAAGATGCTGAAAACTGGCTGCAAGATCCTGAAAACTGGCAGCAAGATGCTGAAAACTGGCTGCAAGATGCTGAAAGCAATCTCCAAAAGCCCAACAGTGTCACCATGGACCTACAACAAATAAATCATGACTGTCTAATAAAATACAAATCAACAAGTTTCATCGTCTTCCACCACATTTGATGAAAAGGTTTGAACCTCAAGGTTTAGTCATCCCACCAGCTACGGTGGTCTGATCACAGATTGGATATGCTGGTTGAGATGTTGTTGTTGTAAATCCAGGGGCTGCAAGAGGCTAAAAACAGTTTCCAAACCCCAATAATGTCACCATGGACCTGCAACCAGGTCTTGCGACTGTTGATGCAAAAATTCACGACTGCCCAATAAAAATACAAATCAACAAGTTTGACCTTCATAAAAAGTTTTAAACGAGAAAACCTTTGCTCTTGAAGAGACACACAAACAGACAAAGACTTCTGATTCTTTGGACAGGTGAGTCTAAACCTGAATTATTTGGACACCAGGACAGAGGCATTCCAGGTAAAGACTGTGGTTGGAGGTGGAAGTGTCATGGTTTGGATATGTTGAGTAGAAGCAGGACCAGCTTTCCATCACAGGACCCACCATGACTCTACCAAAAGCATTAACGCTGAAGCAGAACTGGGCTTGAAACAGAAAAGGCTCAAAACAACCAGTAGATCCACCAAAGACGGAGCGAAAACTGAGCAAAGGAAAGTCTCAGTTTCTGTGGGCTGAAAAAGCAGAACGGTCCTCAGAAATCTCAGACTAGAAAGTGAGAAGTGGGGCCAACTTTTCTCACACGTCAGAGGTGTTGACAACAAACATCTGTTTCCTGTTCCTGTTTGAGCCTACAGGAAAGCCTGTGCCTCTTCTTGGCCTTGGAGTCCAGCTGCTGTGTCAACAGCAGCAGCAGCTCGGCGTCTCCCCAGAGACTGAGATCAGTTTGGTCTGCTGACAGGAGGGCGTTGTCTCTAAATCAACACAGACTCATTGTGTGATCCTGGTTGCTCTGTCTCACTCACTGCTGGCACACAGCTAACAGCTAACTGTGTGTGTTTGTACTCGTTTGTGTTGCCTAACCTTCTGCAGACCGGTGAGCCCTAAGGGGACGAAGGCCTGGTTCTGATGCTTCTCTAGTGGTGGTGGTTTGGATTGAGAATAAGATTATACTGGTAATAAATGCACTTGAAATGAATAAAGTCCAAATATGGGTAGAAATACAAATGTTAGTGTGCAAAGTCTTTATAATTCACTTTAAATAATTGAGTTTGGAACGTGTGATTAAACTGATCACACACATTTTTTGTAAAGTGCTTTCAGAGTATATTTGTTGTAGAAATAAACTAAATTGAATTGAACATGTTAGCGCAGTGTATCGTGATCATGTTCCACAAACAATAAAAGTTCTGAAAGTCAAACTGAGAAGTATTCCTGCAGAAATGAATGCCTCCAATCATTTAACTTCTCTTTTCACGAGTGCCTGTATGGTGGATGTTGTCACTGTAAGGATTTACGCCTGTTAGCTTCAAGATCTCTAATTATTCACATGCTGCTAAAAATCAGTTTGCAAAAATCCTTTTCATTCTCCTGTAACATTTACAGTCAAAGTTACGAATCGTCTCCAAATGTTCAGTGGTAATATTAATTAGCTCCTGTCTAACAAAAGGAGGCTAGCCAAACAAAGCTATTAAACTAAAAGTTGTACTTTGTGTTATATATAAAAACTCAAAATTACTTCAAAAATGTTGTATTTTTCAGCATTGGAGGTCATCATTTTTTTCAGTTGGGTAATTTATCCCAGGCTGATGAAGCAACTGAAGCCTATAAACAAAACTTCAGATGTCCAGGACATTTAGGCTAACAAGGGCCTAAACAAGGTCAGCCCACCAAACATCAGCCCACCAAACATCAGCCCACCAAACATCAGCCCACCAAACATCAGCCCACCAAACATCAGCCCACAAACATCTGGATCGAGGAAACTGCCTCAATGTTAACTATTACATAGCAAATACCTGTTGAAACAAATACACATGATTTGCCAGTAATCTAACGTTTCCTATGTTAGCTAGAGCTAACGGCATTAGCAGGAGCTAACGCCGTTAGCAGAGGCTAACGCAAAACCATAACAGTGGATGTTTAAAGTGACAGTGAAGAATCTTTTAGTTTTGTAGCATCATTCTAATAAATTTGAGAAAATGTTTTGATCTAAAATGCTAATCATAAACATTTCAGGTTAGCATTTCCAAGCAGCAGCTGCTTCACTCATCTTCATCTGTTTGGTTCTCCTTGTTTTTATTTGTTCTGGTCATTTAATGCATTGCTTTCTATTTCAACATGCTTTGGTTCAAATGGAAAAATCTGAACCTTACTGAATATGCAAAAACTTCTTCTGGAGGGACGGAGCTAGCACCGTAGCACGTAGCATCATACCATCTACCCAGGATGCATTGCAGCGCAAACAGCATGGCAACAATATCAAAAATAAAAATCAGGAAGGCTTTTTTTTTTACCTTATTGTACTTAATTTGAATATGTTTCTAAAATAAAAAGCATTGTTACAACTAATGAGGGATTCCTTTAAAAAGAGGCGGCAGAAGCAAAGGATTAGTAAAATGAGCAGCTCTTACTGATGGTGTCATCCTGGACATGTTAGAAAACAGTCTCTGCTGTTGGCCTGTCAGCAGATTGTCACACAGCAACAGTCTTCAGTCAGAGGCTGCTTCTAATTCATTGGAAGACTGACTGCTACTGAGAGCCTTTTGGAAGGCTTGTCACATTTAACTTCCCTCAGTGATGAATATATTTTAATTTGAATAAACCAGAATCATACAAGGACTAAGTTTTAAATGTTCAGATGTGAGGGAACACAGTCCCACTGTCTATCAGACATTAGAGATTAAAGTTTAATAATTATGTAAGGAAGTGTGACAAACGCAGAAGCGGAGTAACAGTTACAGAGCAGCAAACCACAAGCTGACACCAAACAGCAGAAAACAAACCTCAAGTAAAAGTAAAAGCGGGACTCACGAGGCATCCAGAGGCAGCTGTGGCCCCCCCCCGGGCCTGGGTCTGCCGCTCCGGCCGCCGGGCCTGGGTCTGCCGCTCCGGACCGCCGGGCCTGGGTCTGCCGCTCCGGACCGCCGGGCCTGGGTCTGCCGCTCCGGACCGCCGGGCCTGGGTCTGCCGCTCCGGACCGCCGGGCCTGGGTCTGCCGCTCCGCCGGCACGGAAACACCGTTACATTTCCCCACGCCGCCGCTTCACGCTCCATCTTCTCCGGTTCGGGTTTCCCTTCCAGGACACCGTTACGAAATGTCGACCGGACCTGAAAAAAACGGAAGCCGGTAAATGAAAACGGGCCGTGGGAGCCTCGGTTCCTCACTCAGCGGTTCCGCTGCGCCGCGGAGCCCCGTGTTGCCAGATCCTGATAGAAAAACTAGATCCTGCTAGAAAAAACGGATTTCATAGATCCGATGAAAACAAGCCCAAAAACCACAACTAGCAACCCACTTGTAAACAGCATAATTTCATATATTTATATATATATATATGTTTAAAATTGTTTAAGTAAACAGCCAAATATCCAGTATAAATATCACTATTTTATACAATTAACCAGGGGAGACCAATAGCAATTGTAAATAACCCCAAATCAGTTATTTATTTGTTTGTTTTCCTTCTGAGCGCTTCTCGCCTTTTCTTCATTTTTTCTGATTTACATATAATGAACTTCCGGTTTTTGGTTTAATAATTTTATTTTGAAAGTACTATTACTATTTCCGGTTTTGTATTATTGAACGACAGCTTAACGTAAATTATGATTTCAGTTTTGAGCAACTAAAATTGTGCTTCTGTTTTATTGTATACTGAAACTAGAGTTGTTTTTAGATTATATTTCACAGTTGCAAACATAACGGTTTTAGCTTACATATCTTTGTTCACTTAATCACTCTAGGCGCCATTATGGACGGAAGTGACGGCCAGGAGAATGGAAATTGTTTTCCAAGTTGTTTTCGCCAGCTTAGCTAAGGCTTGTGAGTCAAGCTAATGTCCGTGAACGTCACCGGTGATGGTATAGTTACTTAGGAAAAATAATTACTGATTACTCATTGAAAAAGTAACTAAGTTAGATTACAAGTTTCTTTTTTTTCAGCGGTTGCTGACAACAACCCTCTGCCACCTGTAAAAATTACATTGATCTTTGCAAATACTTGGTTGCAAATTATTTTATAATAGTAACATCAGCAACCTGTCTCCACTGAAAAGGTGGAAGACAACAGTCCAAAAAAAACTTTAGCACTGAAAAACGTGGTCCGATTAGAGTAACGCGGACGTCACACAGTAACTGACAGCCATGTTGATAGGCAGGTAACTTGACAACTGATCACAATTTTATCAGTCACCTCGGTAATATTAAGACAAACATCAGTGATATTTACGGCTGAACTTGTAAAATTAGCTTAGCTAACGTTGCTTTTATCTGCAGGTCGGACATGTAGCCCACCTGTCTGCTGCTACATGAACTTACTCTGCCGGTTACCACAACCTACATCAATAGACATTAAAATTTAAAGTTTATTCAAGGGATTTTTTATTGCCATACCATTTCATAATTGCTTGCTTGTGGTACAAAATTTGGACAAAATTTTGGGAAATTATTATTAATTATTGTGCCATTATATTGTCATTTATCTGGGACAATTTATCATCCATCAACATTTGTTATTGTGACATAAAGGAACCCTGCTGGGAGGGTATGACATCACACCGATGATGTCATCAGTGATGATGCAGCCTCTGTCATCAGAATCCTCTCCATTTCGCTGGAGACCTCAAAGGTGTCTGACCTACGTTACGTTTTGCTCTGACAGTTTTGGCTTTAAGCTGCGAGAAAAACCTCAAAATGTATAAAGTTGAGAAGCAGAAATCAACAACTTCTTTTTACAACGCTGAGAAAGTGCGCAAGAAGAACAACAAGGCGATCCAGAGGCTGTTGAAAGCCAACACAGCCCTGGAGAACGCGTCTGACCGCAGAAGCCGCTATCAAAACCGGAAGAGACTGGAGAAAGATGAGAGGGCGTTTTACAAAGACTGCGAGAAGCGGCTCTACAAGCTGAACTTGGAATTTGATATCTGGGCTGATGAGGAACAAAAACTGGAAAGTTTATGCAAAAGAAGGGAGATGCTTTTCGATGTGTTGAAAAAAACGAATGAGCAACTGATTGAGGAACCCATATTGCAGTCTTTGAACCAGGGAGCCCAGCAACACCAGGAAAGGCTGTTGATTCTTAACAAAGAGTTAAGAAAGAATGTTGGCATCTTGTCAAGGCAGCTTGTCCAACAAACGAAGCTGTTTGACGAATTCACAGAGAGAGAAAAGGAAAACAAAGAAATGATGGTGATTCAAGACAACTACTTCAGAGACATCAGGCAGAAATTAAAAATGTACAACCTGGTCACCGTGAAGAAGAAAGTCAGCTCGGATGATGAAGGCGGGAAGGAAGCAGCCAAAAAGAACCAGAAACTGGAGAGTACGCTCAAATCACTGAGCCAACAGACGATCAATGTGCCGATGCTCAAATATCAGTTTCTCTGCGCAGTCGACGAGAAACGGAGGCTCACCATCCTCAACGGCGAGTTGGAACAAGAGGTTCTGGTGCTGACGGACAGACTTTCGGATCAGACTGGCTGGGAGGCTGCCTTCGAGGAAGTGGAGAAGAAGATCGAGGATCTGCAGCGGACCCAGGTTGCTCGTCTGAAGAAGATCAAGGAACTGAGAGAAAACGCCAAGCTTGGGACCAAATCTATGTTTTCCTCGTTTTCAAAGGAGAAAGGGGACAGAGAGAAGCTGACCAAACGCTTGAATTATTTCAGGGCTAAAATCACTTCCCTCCAGAAGGCATACATGGCCTTCCAACCAGATGTTGAGGCATATATGAAGGAACTGCAGACTGCTACTGACGCTGCAGCAACACAAACTCTTTCGAATGTAAAACGAGACTCTCCTAAATCCAGGAAGGCAGAGGATTCTTCAAGCGAGTCGACCAGTGAGTCAGATTATGACGACAGCAACTCTGAGGAGTCAGTCGTCTCGGGCCTTCCCATCCAGAACAGGAAACAAACAGGAATGTTGCCAAGTTCTTCGTACAATTCAGAGAACGAGTCAAGGGATAGTTCAGACGCCACAGCTGAAGACACGCCAGGAAACAAAATGTCTACAGAGGATTCATCAGAGCCCGACAGGCAGCCGAAGAAAACATTTGCCATTCCGAGGCTCATAGAAAGGCGTCCAAGCTCTCGGGCCGATTCTGTGAACTCACACAATGAGTGCAGATGTCAACCAGCACTTTATTCCAGGGGGATGATGACAAAGACTCCGCCTTCCCGCAGAGAGTCATGGTGGAATTTCCTCTTCTGAGCGGCGGGACTGGCTACACGTTCCTCCGTAGCTTGTAGGTCAAGTTACTTTCAATCTCGAACTGCAAGGTTTTCTCCGGGCGCTCCGGTTTGACAGTCACACCCAAAAAAATATCCATGATGGCTTCATTGGTCTCTCTAAGTTGCCCTCATTGTGACTCTGTTGCCTTTTGATATTCGAACCACTAACATCCACAGTAAGTCACCTTTCCAATTGCCCCTAGGAGAGTCTACTTGTTTGGCTTTTCCACTCAGGATCATTTCTGCCATAGTTACTAACCTTCTGAAGACCAAGCAGGACCCAGAACCCGGTCCTGATGCCTGGTTTTGGGTCAGGGTTTTGGCTCAGCGGTGTTCCTTTTTGATGAGCCGTTCTCTCCGGGTTTTCCGGTTTGATCATCTCATCCAAACAAACATCCGCGGTAGTTTAACACACCAAACCCCACTGAGTCACCTGTTCCCCACCAGAGCAGAACCACCAAACCGGGTCGCACAGAAATGGTCAAAAGTTACTTTATAGTTGATTTAAGTCTAATAAAAAATACATAACTGTTATCTTCTCCAGCTAAACAAACCAGACTGCTCCATCAACCAAAAGCACCAGAGTCAGAAGAGGAGACGATGCCCGACTCAGACTGTCCTTCATCTGCTTTTTATAGATTTATATTTTTATCATAGATTACTATATTTTCCAGGTGTGTTCTTTTATTTATTTATTTATTTGATAGTTTTATTTTATATTTCAATTATGTCTATATTTTTCTATAAATGTTACATTGTGTATGGTTTTATTTGTATGTACCAATATTTAACACTTTAGATGGAGTAGCTGTCAGCATATGAGCAATTTCCCTCTAGGGATCAATAAAGAATATTCTATTCTATTCTATTCTATTCTATTCTATTCTATTCTATTCTGGTCTACATTTCACACAAGCTGAGTAAATAAAGCACTTATTAAAATCAAAAAAATCTCAAGTTGGACACATATATAGTTTTCTATGGTTTTTTGGTTTAATGAGTTTGAATATTTTATTTATATTTTTGTCTTTATAAAAAAGATTGTTGTCATTATTTAACCTCTTTATTCTTGCAGTTGCGGGAAAAATCCACTGCGTGGCGCTGTTGTCCAACTGTTTTCACATCTGAACGCCCGCAGTTAAACTGTTCAATGTTTTACTATTTACTTAAGAATTAACAAATTTACTTAAGAATCGCATCTAGAAACAGATTTTCTATGAAATCCAGAGATAACTTTTATTCTCCTCCTTCCATGTTCAGCTCTTTTTCTCCATGTAGCAGGTTTTCCAACAGGATCATTTAGTTTTTTCTCCATCCAGACTCTCTGTCTCTCCACAACATGATGCTGCCACCACCACGTTTCACCTTAGAGATGCTGAGTTCACAGTAATGAATAAGTTCCTTACATTAGTTACCATAGCAACACAACTTTTAAAAAGAATTATTAAATTTTCACACCGAATCTCCTTTAAATCAATAATATTTCAATAATTTTCTGTAATTTCATTAATGCTGCACACATAAAATTACCAAAGATGAAAAAAAACATCTCAATGTGATAATAAAGATTACATTTCTTTAGATCAGCTCTGAATAGTCGGGCCTGTTGGTGATGATGAAGAGTTTAAACATAAAGACATTTTCACATACTTTATCATTTTTCATGTTGCAAACAGAGACTTTAATTTGAATTACATATGAAAGACAAAGTGTGAAAAAGATCTGGAAATCTGAAAAGTGTGGCATGCAATCAACCGTTTACTCAGATGAAGCCATTCTGAATTGATCTGAAGGCACAGCCTTTGTGGCGAAACATGGTGGTGGCAGCATCATGCTGGAGGGAAGCAGGTCAGAGTCAATGATGAGATTAATTAGTTTTTGCCAAATATTTCAACTGTCTCAAAATTATATTTTTACTTATTATTTTTATGTATTTTTTCCTCCTCAACAATAAACTGAACATAAAATATTTTTACCAAATGAAAAGTTTACAACAACCTCCCATAGTGGCAACAACAAATCCATCCAAAGGCCACAGATGGGCCCACGCACCTCGTTTTAATCACACCACAACTAAAACCAGATCCTCACCTGTGTGAAAAGCAGCTGTGGTTTTCAATATTTGTGCAACAGGAAGTGCGTGTTTGTGTGTGTGCATGTTCCTGTGTGTGTAGAGGTGTGCGTGTGCATGTTCGGGTATGTGTGTGTGGGAGGGGGGTGGGAGGGGTGTGAGGCAGTAAAGGCCCGTTGTGGTTTGGTTTTTCCAGCTGATTATCTTATCTGTGATCAATGTTGCAGCTCGGACTCAGTGAAAGCAGCTGCTGGTGTCGTGGGCGTTGTTTGTGGAAATGTTAAATGTTTCTCACAAAGGTCACAGACAGAAAGGACTCGACTGTTTACTGAGTCACCTTTCACGTAAAGATGGAAACATTCTAAAAATAAGCTTCAAAGCCAAACCCTTCATCTGTTGTGTTGCTTTTTATATTTGGGACTTTAAATAACTGATGAACAGTTATGATTCTAAGTTAACTATTTGTCTGCTCTCTGTTTGAAGCCTGACATCTTCTTGTTTTTGACTCAAATGGACAAAAAACATAAACATTTCTGGTGCCTGTAAATACCTAAAGTTAATTTAAATATCACAGAGAGCAAGCTATCTATCTATCTATCTATCTATCTATCTATCTATCTATCTATCTATCTATCTATCTATCTATCTATCTATCTATCTATCTATCTATCTATCTATCTATCTATCATCATCCATCCATCCATCCATCCATCCATCCATCCATTCCTCATCCTATCCATCTCATCATCATCTATCTATCTATCTATCTATCTATCTATCTATCTATCTATCTATCTATCTATCTCATAGATTTTAATTTGTTAAATTTTTTTGGCCAATTAATCATTAATCATAAAGTTTTGTGTTTGTTTTATTTCCGAGCGGAACCGTCATACACGCGTGTTTCTGGTACGGCCGTAAATCTGACGCACATCCCCCAAAAACATCAACAGAAGATAAATCCGCTTCTCTGCTAACTGGGGCTTCATTTCTGCTTCTAAACGATCTGATTGGACGCTATGAAACACTACTGTTGTGTGGAAGTTGTGCTACAAGGAGTTAGCCTTTATTCAAGCTAGCATCTCAATGCTAAACATGTTGCTAACGCTAATGTCTGCGTCCACGTTTCTAAATGAGTCACATGAACGATCAGGGCTTCCTGAAGCTCTTTACATCAATCTGATGGTTGATTATATCTGGATGCTCTATGTTGATTTATTCAATAATTTAGCAACAAAAAGGGTTTTAAATGGAAATAGTTGTTTATCTATAGACATGCAGTGTTATTAAGGGGCATTCAATAAAAATAATACAGATTCCTTATTTCACAATTAATTTAAATAAAAAATAATGACTTATTAATGACACCTTTTTGCACAAAAAGCACAACTTTGAACATAATGAACACTTTTTATCACTGATTCTATTATTGTTAGATTACTGTTGATGTGTTTTTAAAAACATAACTACTCAATGACAGTGAAATTTAATATAAAGTTTTATGATTGAAAACTGACTTTTATTCTGAAATAAAGTCTGACCTCTTCATTATCCTGCTTCCTGTTTCTCATCCATCCCCACTGAAAAAAGAAAACAGGTGATCCAACTTTTATATTTCAGTTCATTTGCTACAAATAATCAAATTAAGTTTATCCAAATAAGTTTATCAAATTGTCATGTTTAGCAAGAGTGAATAAATTCAGTTTGGTAAACTACATTTGATTACATAACAAACAAAATGTTTTTTTTAAGTTGGAGCTACATTCTCTTGGGTTAAACCAAAACGTCCTAATCCAAACATGTCCATCTGCAGCTTCCGTATCGATGGCTGCAGGTATCGATGCGAGCGGGAGGTGTGGCGGGGAGGGGAGGGCTGCGGGGCGGACCGGGCCGCCTATAAATGGACCAGGTGGTGGGTTTGCCTCACCTGAGCGAACCGGAGCATCTTCCAGCAGCAGGTGTGTTTGTGTTGCTGACCGCACGCGCCCAGGTGTGTCTGTTGACCTTCATTGATGACCTTTCTGTGGCTTTAGGGTTTAAATCTGAGGATCGTCGCGTGCCGCAGCGATGAGCCTCCAGTTGGTGCTCATGTTTGGCGTCGGGGCCGCGCTCCTCCGCGTGGACGCGCGCGTCCCCCTGAACTCCATCAGAACCGCGATCCTGACGGAAGGCCACGTGCTGCCCATTAACAGGAGCGCGTGGGGACCTAGCGTGGACCTGACGGTGAGATACCAGCTCAAACTGTAGATGCACGAGCTCTGCTGCAAAGGCAAAGATGGCGGAGTCCAAAATGTAGGAAAATAAACCCAACAATAAACAACAGAGTGAAAATAGTTCAGCTGATGTGAAGAGAGGAACTTTATTGGCTTTTTAAGTTACTGACTCTCCGTTTGTTCCAGTTTCCTTAATTAAAGTTATGCAAAATCCCTGAAAGTTTGTTTTTAGATCCTGAGAAACATTTTCCTAACACTGATCATTTGTAGAACATTATAGGAAATGGATGGAAAAGCAGCAAAAACTCAGGAGAAAACTGCAAGACAGGACAAATTAACAAAGGAGGGCAGAATCTGGAGGATGTTTTTCTAATTTGAGACATTTTTTATTGTTTCAGTTAAAAAATAACTAAAGCAACCTGATTATAGGATGCAAGTTAAATTTAAAGAGTTAACATAAAAAATAGAGGCTCAAAAAACCTGAACACTATCTTTTATAACAAGACAAAAACATTTCCAAAATAAAAGCTCTCAGCATTTTAGCTCAATGCATCGTAACTGGAAATGGTTGTTTTCCTACTTGATATGTCCTTTAGTTACATGTTAGCATACGCTAACGTCACAAAGCCTGCTGACCGATTTCCTGTTATTGTTGCGATTTTTCTTTTTCTTTTCATCTGCTGTGTTTTACAGTTATTTCTGTGTTTATATCTAGCTCTGTGTTGTATCACTTTAGCATGACTAACATCCTGGTTGAGTGCAGACGGATGATACGCCTCTTCCAACAAACATGTTAAAATGCTTCAAACTTCATCATAAAGTTTCTTAATCTACTTCCTAGTCTGCTACAGCGCTTCAGGTTTGATCAGTTTATCTGCAACAATTAAACATTAAAATGTATCAATAAATCTTCTCAGTGTTCCTAATAACATCAGCTTAGCAACAACGTTTCAAATTTTATCTACAAACCATTTAAAGTGTTTCAAGCTCCATTAAACCGACTGCTGCAATGTTTCACTGTTAAAATGTTTCAAAATGTTTCAAACTGCCTGAATGTTTGTAACTCTGCTATAAATTGGTTGCTGTTAATTACAAAAGCTGAGTAATCCCGAGTTTGAAATGTCCTGACATTCATCGCCTAAACGTCCTGAATACTCTGGAATATTTGGTGTAAACTTGGTGTCTGCTGAATAAACCTGAATAATCCTTGGTTTGCATGTTTCTGTGCAGCTCTACGGGTGCATGAGCGACCTGGAATGCACCGAGAGAAACTACTGCCACGTCCCGCCCACAGGCCCCGCCCACTCCCGCTGCCACCCCTGCCGCAGGAAGAGCAGGCGCTGCCTCAGGGACAGCATGTGTTGCCCCGGCAACCGCTGCAGCAACAGTAAGACCTGCTTTTAAAATGATGTAATATAGTTGAACAATATGAAGAAATTTAACATCGGTTGAGTGTTTGCTTTTTTTTTTGCAGACATTTGTGTTCCTGAGCCGGACCGTTTTTGGCCTCAGAGTGTCATGGCCGCTGATAGAGACGTGAACCCGCTGGCTAAGAAAGGGAGGGGGAACCTTAAAAGATCTTCTGGTAGAGGTGAATTTAGGTTTTTATTTCAGTGCTTTTATTTGTGGTGAAGAGCTTCTGCGGACAGTTTTCTGTGTTCATCACTATGGCCGTTTTCCCAGCTGATGGTCCGGTAGCCTCGGTTCGATCGAGGCCCAAAATCACAACATTTGTTACATTTCAAACTGTAAAGAACTAATTTACCTTCCTGTTTGGTCAACGTTTAGTTGAGTAAAGCTTACCAAAAAAATGGAGTCAAAGAGCAGAGGTGATTGGTTGAGGCAACGACCCAACGGTGGTTAGTTTTTGCTTTTTTGGTTTGCACTAGACGGCAGGGATTTTCCAGGCAAACAGATGGTTGACATCAGAGTTTGATTATATATTCATGCCTCCATAAACAAACCAAATTGTCTGGACTTCCACTAATCCGCTAATAGTGGAGCTAATTTTCCATTTAGTGCTTTTGGTTCCTGGAAACTGTTTAATTTCCCCTCAATACATTTCTCTGGAGTTGCAAAGCGCTAATTTACTTCCCTGTTTTACAAGCTTCCAGTTCAATAAAGCTTAAAAAATCCAGTCCAACAGGAAGCCTGATTGGTCGACATGACGACAGTTAGCTAATAGTTTTGTTCTTTGGTTCTGCAGGTCAGGTGGGCGCCCTGTGCCTGCGCTCCTCTGACTGCTCAGACACTTTGTGCTGCGCCCGCCACTTCTGGACCCGGATCTGCAAGCATGTGTTGAGGGAGGGCCATGTTTGCACGCGTCAACAGCGTAAGGGCCACCAGGTCTTGGAGCTGTTCCAGCGTTGCTCCTGTGGCGACGGACTCGCCTGCCGGGCCGCGCCCGGCCCAAACCACCAAACTCCTCCAGTGCCGCCATCTTTACTGCTGAACCAAGCCATGAAATCCAGGCTTGAGGTTTGCCCTTCCTTGTCTCCCCACACCTCGTTGCTGGCCGCAACCTCGTCGTCTCCAGTGGCGGCGAAGGCAAGACTCCATGTGTGTCAGAGGAAATAAGTTGGACAAACGGGAAGAAAAAGGGACTGATGGAAGGAAGGACAGAGCAAAACCTCCTCTGTCTGTGATTGAGGCCAGAGGCAACGGGAGGCAGACAGATTTGTAAAAGAAAGCGTGAATAACATTCCTGTTTGCACCTGTGAGATTCCCTTAGCATCTCCTTAAGATACCTGGGAGGTCATCGTCTTCCTGTCCCGCCAGCTGAAGGAGAAACGAAACCCTTTGCGGATCGGATGTGATTTCCTCCAGCCGATGTCTAGACAAGCCGAAACCGCTTGGAAATCCAGTCTTACACTGGGGCAAAGGTTGATGCATGTCTGGTGTAATTCATACATTGTCTTCAGCTTTTGAACTCTTCATCACCAAATCTAAAGGTCCAAAAGTCAAACCCAAAGAAACCGAGTTCAGATAAGGAATGTTTGGCGAATAAGCATAAAATATTGACCAGATTTAGTCAGCATTTCTAAAAATGTTGATTCATGTTTCAGTAAATAACTTAACCAGCTTTACAGACATGTAAACCGGTTTTATCGCTCTGGCCTCCATCTAACCGTTCATTGCTAGGATTCCTTTCATATAACTTCTATATCTCTGTTTTAAACTTATAAAAAAGAACATTTTATGTAAATGTTGATGTTCTTTTTTCATTTTAACATTTTCTACTGAGTTTATTCTGTTACCTGAGTAAAGTCATTCTTTGTCTCATTGCGCTGATATTTTGAAAGAATTAGTTTTACATAAATTTTGTGTTCAATCTGGATGTAATTATTCACATTTATTGAGTTTAACTGAAAGTTCATTAAATGTTTTGTGATTAAATTGGTTTCTCCTGGCTACAGTTTCCTGTTTTGTACAATAATAAAAGCACACTTTCTAAACAAGACCTCTGAACATTTATTTATTCATTTCAATAGATTTTGCGCTGACTGGCTAAGCTAACTGGCTAACCCCTTACGAACATTTAAGGAACTAGCTAGCAGTCTCTGCCTGGATTAAAACATTTCCAGTCAGGAGCTTCAAACTGTTAACATTAACAGATCTGAATTAATGCTGGGCTCAAATACACCTGATTTTTTACATATTTTGTTTATTTTTTTGCTAGCAGCTAGCTTGTAGTAGCTCTTAGCTTAGCTAGCTAAATGCTAGGATCTTTGTTATGCGAACAAACAGTTTCTTAAAAATAACATTTTAAAAGAAGAAATAATAATCAGACATGAAAGAAATTTACCATATCATTGTGATAAATAACCTGATTAGTTCACAAAATGAAGATCTAAAAAATGCTTCTCTTTTTGTCATTTACTGAGATGTTTGTAATTTCTAGTTTTAACTTCCATTATTTATGAGCCATAGTTTTCCTTAAGTGCACTTTATATGATGTGGAAATATTAAAATGCAAGGATTTCAGACAGCAGAGACCTCTAAGCATGTAGTGAAAGAAGCAAGCGCAAAAAGTCAGAAAGATAAAATGCCTCCTGATTGAAGCAGGTAAATTTAATTTCCAAACATAAAAATCAAAGTTTATTGTGAAACCAGTCAGGATTAGAAGAACAGTTTGTTAAAAAAATACATTTAAAGATGTAGTTGAAAAGCAAAGACATATTTATGTCTTTATCTGCATAAAGACATAAATATTCCCATCTAGAAGTTGCAATAACAAACCGATTAAACTACAATAGCTAATATTTTATATTTGGAAAACTGTTAGATTTAAAACATGAGCCCCTGAACTGATAACTGGTTTTCTAGCTCCAGTTTCATTCATTCTCTGCAGACCTGTAATTAGATACTCAGATTCAAATACTGACATTTTGAAGAGCCACGTGTTTTTGTGTATAATCCCTTAAACCGGTCCTGCAGGATCAAGAAGTTTAGCTGAATTTACACCCAGCTGGCCCCACCAGAGTTTGGTTCAGGCTGGGTGGGTTCTGGTCAGCCCAGGCTGTTTGGACCCACTGGGTTCATTCAACAGAATCCATTTGGGGAAGTTCTTCATATTAAAGACCTAAATCAGTTCAAAATTTAAAAATCCAAACCTCTACAGCCAACATGGGTCCAACATGTGGACAACATCCGAGTTTCTCAGCACATTTTCTGCCCATATGGGTCTCATTTCACTTTAATGTAAAGATTAGGATAAAATCACATTCAATTATACCAACATACGGTGAATATATTTGGTTCCTAGTTAGTATAACTAACCCCCAAAATCACTTTTTTTCCTGTTAATCTATCTACTTAGGTCATTTGTAAATTTGTTTAGTTCAACATTATTTCAGACTAAAACTCTCAGTGCTGCCCTCTGTCGGTCAATCGGTGCGCAGGCGCTTTAATTTTTCTGTTGGTCAGAGTGGTCCAGTTCAACTTCATCCCAGTTTAAAACCATCTGACTCAGACACACGGCTCCCCCTGGTGGCCAGGCAGGATACATTTACCATCTTAATTAACTCTAAATTCCTCTCTAATTCACTTCTTCCTGTATTTTTGGGTCTATTACCGTATTTCACTTGGTCCACCTGTTCAAGGCATCCCAGTGGTCATTTAGACCTCCACAGCCATAATTTATTTCATTTTAAGCCAGTATGATTTGTGCTCCATCCGCCACCAAATAACGAAATTTAGAAGTAAAATAAATTAAGATAAGTCAGAAAAGCTTATTATTACTATTGTACTTAAAAATACAACACTTCCATTTGCAAATAAGTCTTTAGACTAAAACGGACTTTAAGCTGATACTGTTACATTTATCCAACTGAATGACTGACAGAACCACCAGAATATTTTAAAAAGCTTTGCTATGAAAACAAGGTTTAGATTTATATGAACTAAGTTAAATATCTGATACGCTTCCTGCAGCCTTCCCTGATCTGATTGGGATCTTCTGCAGGTTTTCCTTCCCTGTTTGTGGTTTGTGAGGAATCGTTGTCCTGACTTTGCCTGCTGCTGCCGTGAAGATAAGCTCACCGTGTCTTTTCCGGTCGCTTCCGGCAGAGTTTCCCCGCTCAGGCACGTCCGCAGTAGGTCACCAATCTGCATTGTCGTCACATTTCCACCCGTGTTTCCCCGTTTCTCTAATGTCACAGGTTCGTTTCATGGCTCTCATTTGGATCTGAGAACAAGGACAAAACTCTGAAGGTTAGCTTTCAGGTATATGACCCGGTCATTGTCCTACGAACCGAAGGAGGCCCAGGAATCCGTTTAACCATTACAGATGCCAGAGCTAACTGGCTAGCTCAGCAGGCTATATTAGCAGCTAGTTAGCTTCTGCCTCTAGTCTCAGAAAGTAAAGATGTCGAGTCAAACTTTTGTCTAACAGCAAAGTCCTTAAAGAAAAAAACAAAACAAAAAAACACGGAACATATGAGATGAAATAATCCTGCCAAGAGAAAATCTAAGACCTGTGATTAACAAATTTAAGGACAACTTTCATTTTAGTAATGAATTTAAGACTTTTTAAGGATGTGCAGACACTTTGTGGCATCAATTTGCATCAAACATTAATCAACATGGTCAGTCCTGTCTGACCATGTTGATAAAGTTCATATCACTTTAAACAAACTGATATGAAAACAGTTTGTTTAAAGAGAAGCCTGAGGTTAAATAACTGTAAGGTTTATGACTAACTGACTGGAGCAACATGATCATGAATGCAGTCAGTAAAAAGCAACATTTTAATGATAAACGGTCAGAGCAGATGTTGTAATATCTTCTCTGTGCGTCTGCTGACAACAGGCCACATGATTAAATCAGTAAATTTACATTTTATTTTTGGTTTTATTTCAAAATAAAAGCAGATAAAAGTCAACACCTGGTGACACAGTCATTAGTGCTGAAGTAAGGAATTGTAGAAACGTTTATCACTTTTACGGGGCAATAAATCCTGAGCGGAGCAACAGATATGTGAGGCTGGTTATATTTTAACCTGCAGCCACTCCTGTACAGACTCCTGTGGAGACCGGACCAGGAACCCGGTTTCTGTCTGCAGCTGCAGAGGTACGACCAGGTGAGAAGACGTTTTATTAAATGTTTTTATCGTCACGAAGGTCAGTAAAGATGACTGAAGCAGCTTATCAGCAGGCTAGATCAAGGTTAAACCAACTTATAGAGGCAGCTTCTGTTAGAGCACAGAAGCTGTCGTGGTTTGTTGGATGTTTGATTTGCAGACTGAAAATCAATAAAATCTCACATTGTTGTTTTGTCAGATGGATAATAAACTCGGTTTCCATGACAACATCCTGAGTCAGTTGATAAAACCGAGAGACGAACAAAGGGATGTTCTCGTTTTAAATGTGCTGTTGCTAGGAGACAGGCAGAGTGGGCGGAGCTCTGTGGGGAACGCTCTCATTGGTCAGTCCTGTGAAAGCAGAATTTCATTCAGGTTGATTTTCTCCTGTGAATGAAACGACGTTTCTCTCTGATCAAAGGCGGGGATGAATTTCAGACGGGAACCTGCGTTTCTGGCGTTTCCATGACGACAGACCTCCGGGTCCTGAGCAGGTCGTTTCCTGCATATTTCAGGAGGCAGGGGGCGGAGTCTGACCTCGTGCTCAGAGTTCTGGACACGCCCCCCGTGAAGCTCCGCCCCCAGAGCCTGCAGGAGCTCTGCCCCGGCGGCGTTCACGTGTTGGTGGTCGTCATAAGAGTCAATCAGCTGAACGAAAACTCACAGCTGCTGAGCCACACAGAGGTACAAACATTTATATTTCATTTCATTATCGTCTTTGTCTTATTTAAGTCTTGTTCTCCTTTACAAATTTATTAATCTGAATTTCATCCCAACCTATTTCTGCTTGGCGGTGGTTTTTTGGCACATAACTACTTAAATAATTCATAATGGTCGAAAAACCAAAACTTCAACACAGATGTTGAACTTTCCAGAAAGCTTACAAAACAACCAAGTAAATTAGCGATTCAGAATTTACCCAAAAAGTTAATTTAGGAGACGCAAATGTGCTAATTGTTTTCAGATTTAGCAAAACTGTTAACTAAAAATTAGCTCCACTATTAGCACATTAGCGGTTACCCTACATTTCCTGTAGGGTAGGGACAATAACCCACATTTCTTATTTTCCTTCTCAGTAACATGTTAAGACTTTTTAAAAACATTCTTTGTCTTTCAGAGTCTCTTCGGTCCAGACTGGCGTACTCACGCAATGCTCGTCTTCACACACGCTGATCACCTGGAGAAGGCGGGGCTTCAGCCGCCTGCTTTCCTCACCCAGAGCTCTGATTGGCTGAGCTCTCTGGCTGAAGAGGTTGGGGGCGGGGTTTCGTTTTTGGACAACAGCTGTGATTGGCCATCAATCAGAGGCCGCCCAATAAGGGATCAACTGCTACGCCTCTCAGCGAAGAACCACCACGAAGCTCTGCAATTTAGGTCAGACCAATCACTCTGACACAAATTCTGAGGAGCAAAACCACCACCGTTAATGTTGTTTTTAGACTTGTAACAAATATTGTAATTATTTCGATAAATGATTATATATATTTTTCAGACGATTTCAAAGTAGTATTTTGAAAGACCAATAAACTTTAATTTTGTAACAAACACTCAGCATTGAAACTGGAAGATATTTTAAATATAAATGTTAAATTTCACTGATAAAACATGCATATTTTGAAAAGTGTAACTTAATCAATAGTTTTCAACATGGTTGAAGAAACTTTAGTGGCAACTCTGTTAATCATAACCAGCATTTGAAATAATGAAAATAACAACACAAAATAATTAAAAAGCAACAGAAAAAACATCCTTTTGTCTGTTTATTGAAGTATTTTGCCTTTGGTCTGTCAGTTCATTTGCAGCCACAACAGCAGAAACATGTACCAGCAGTTTTTACACAAATGATCCAGAAGGGGTCAGTTTTCTATCTGATGATGCAGTTAGTGAGAGATGGAGCCCTGCACAGCCCCTTCCCCTTCACCTCAAACCCACAGCCTTTATAGTTGGCCACACCTTTACTGTCCACCTGCAGGTCAGGCAGCAGGAGCTCCCAGATCCTCTGTTTGGATGAAAGTTCACCATCTGGTTCACCTAAAACAAACATGGCAGATCCTAATGTTGGTGCTTGTTATAACAACCTCATAAAGGCTAGAAAAGACCTGAACACTGTCGCCATAGTTACCAGGGTAGCTCAAGAAGGTGATTCTGTCTCCGGGGGCGGAGCCTGAAGGTGGTGCCAGCAGCTCAGTGATGACATCAGACCCGCAGCAACAGAGGAGGCGGCCATGCGAGGCCACGCCCCTCATTTTAGAGGCCTTCATGTTGCACAGAAACACTCCAAGAGAGCCTTGCAGCTGCCAAGGGGAAATTTAAAAGTTTTAATTTATAATAAAAAAGAAGATTAGAAAACATACAAGCCAAGAACAAAACCCACAATAAAGATTATTTATTGACTCCTGAGTATGTCAGCTTTTCTCTAATTTGGAGTTAGCATTTTTACCATTAGCTGTTAGCTTGAAGCTGGTTAGCTGCTAGCATGATTTACTAGAGAAACACAAATTTCAAACATATTTTGCAGTATTATGACTCCAAATTTGACATTGGCTGAAACATTAAGTCAAATTTCTTGTTTCTGACTTAATGTGATAATCTGATCCTGGCCTGGAACCCAGGATCACTAATTCTGTTCGTTTCTTATTTAAACAAGAAACTATTGCATCCTGATTTGGAAAGCTTTGATAGAATTGCATGAATTAATTTAGTTAGAACTCAATGAAATACATCTTGATTTCACGATATTATTAATTAATTAATTATGTGTTTTTATTTGTTTCTGTTTTTTGTTCCAGTGGAAACTTGACAACATTTAAATAAATATTACATTTCACTACTTAAAGAACATAAAATCCAATCATTCACATCAAATGTTCATCTTTTACTTTTGTATTTAATCAAAACAAATATTGTGCAAAGCAAAGGAATTGAGTGGAATTTCCTATTATTTTTGATAGTTTAGGTTATTTTTTAATCCCCTTCAAATTCAAAATGACATGCGCAGAAATATTTGAAGGCATATAGAAAACGGTTTGGTAAAAAGTCAAATTTGGTTACGAAAACTTTTATAAACTTTATAATTTGGAAAATTAAGCGCAAAAATGTCTAAATAAAAGTCAGTTTTCATTCAGAACACCTGATATATTAATGTTGTTTCCTGGGTTTCTTAGTTTTACCTGGTCCAGATCTTGTAGCCCTCCCAGTTTGCTAACGACGGTCCGCGGAGAGTTTTCTCCCACATCCACTTCCTGAACACTCATGGCTTCCGCCAGCGGGTGGCGCCAGACGCTCAGGATTCTTCCTACACGCAGATCCAGACGTGACGCATCGATGCGAGACTCCGCCCCCAAAGAGAGCGGGTCTGAGACCGGACGAGCTAAAAGACGGGTATAAAACGTGACTGTTGTTTTATTTTCCTCTGGTTTATTTTAGTGTTTCTTACCTTTCCTCTCCCCTCTCCTCCGCCTGCCTGGTCGGTCTCTGCTCTCCCCAGAGGAAACGGAGGGAGGAGGACTGTTAAGAGCAACAGCAGCTGTTGCTCCGGAGGGCGAGGCGGGGTCAGATTTGGAGTGGGCGGGGTTTACACTCTGAGGGGGCGGAGCCTGAAAGAACAACGCTTTGGCTGGAAGAAAGAAAACATGTTAAATCAGCAAGAAATAGAAATAATTCAGCCTGAGCTCAGTAACTATGTACCAGTGGCGGCTCAATGCATCTGAGTAACTTTTAATTTAGCTGGATATCAAGTCTAACGCAGTCTAATGCTGTCCGCCGCGTTTCCAGGAGGTTAAAAACATTTCCATAAAACTTCCTTCAGAACTTTATGGTTCCTCAGTTCCCAATGAGAACATCTGTTAGAAAACATTGGATCATTTTTTTGACCTGGTGGAGTTAAGATGTTATTTAGGGTCATGTTAGCGTTAAAGTTGTTGGATCGTTGTTTCTTTCGGAGTCGGTACCGGTGCGTCTCTTCTGCTTGTCCTGCAGTTGACCCCTCAGCTGGTCGATGTCCTTTTTTAGTTTGGCATTTTCAACCAGCAGCTTTTTCTGCTCTCTGACGGACGCCTGCAGCACTGCAACACACACAGTATCATGTCAGCCACAAGGTGGCGCTGTTTGGGAAATACAAGGGAGTGAAAACATATTTGACTCCTTATACATTTCTGCTAATGTTGCTTTTTTTCTTACTTTTTAAAATGTTTCTGGTTATCCTAAGACAAAATGCACTTTTTTTTTTATTTTCCTTCCTGTGACATTGAAAGTTCGCTCAAAATTTACATGACAGTTGGAAACACAACTGATTAGTGACGTTTTAGCAGAAATGCCAGACCTGCAGAATGAAGAAGGTTTGGTTGAATAGTTCCTGTCTGACAACATGAAGCAGGAACTCATTACATCCTTTGATATTCTGCAAAAAGTAAAGAATAAAATTTAGAAAATGTGCTTTTTCTCTTGTTAAGTCAGAAATCCAATTAAAATCGCATGTAACTAAATTTGTTAGAGCTGCTTTGTTACCAGATTAACTGGTGAATAATCACATATCTGCTCATACCTTCACACTCTTCCACATCCAGAACCAAAATGTTTGGACCCAACTGTCCCAACAGAACCAGAACCAAACTGGTTTCAATCAACATTAAGGTTGTGGGCGACCTTAAAATTAATGTATGGAAACTTCTGAGCCGACCTCTGACCTTTAACCTCTTGATGTCATTACACTGTCAGGGTTTGGGGTCTTACAGGCCTTTTCTCTGCTCAGCAGCGCGTGGGTTTTAAAGTACTCCATGATCTGCTCTCCATCATCCGGGTCCAGTTTCTTCAGAGCCGCTGCCAGGCTGAAAAAAAAAAAACAAAAAAAAACACGTCAGATAAAACAAAGCTTGTGCTGACAAGCACAAGCTTTGTGCTTGTCAGCAATTAATGCTGACAAGCTTGTGCTTGTCAGCATTAATTGTTTCCTTCTTAAAGAAATAAACTGATATTTGTAGAAGTGGTTGAAATGTTTATGATTTTATTTTAAAAAAGTATATGTTAACAAAATAGTATTTCTTATTACATAAAGGTAAAGCTGTTTAGTTTAAAATGTTCTTTTCTGTCAGGTTCAGGTATCATCAGTCTGGTGAAACAGCAACAGAAACAATCAAACCTCATTATTCAAATGAGACCATGATGTCCCAGACCATCAGATGGATGTTTATGTTAAGATGAGATCTGAGCGACGCTGCCTGCCTCAGGCGCAGCGAAAGGTCAGAGCCGATGGACCAGAAAAGTTTGTTTTTATTAAAACATGAATGAGTGCAAGAGCTTCCTGCATAAAATATCATAAAATGGCACAATGTTGGAAGAAGTCATGCAGAAATCAACAAATAATTTCCTATTTATTCACCTTCAACAAACACAACAAACTTAAAAAAGGCTTTGAAAATCTAAAAGTGCCGTCAACCCATTAACAAACTAAAAATGAAACATTTTCCAAAGTAATTTTTTATTTTTCTGCATGTTTCATCTTAATTTACAAATAAATCTAGTCGAACCAATTTCAGATGTCTGGGAATGTTGGTGTGGTGAAACTGATTTTATGTTAAATCGGCCCGAGCAACAAAATTAGCATGCTAACGGAAATTAGTTAACCATTTGAGAGAAAGGTAGATCTGACGGACATTTTGAATTGTTTCAGCGGCAGATTATGTTAGATTGTGGACGTCAGACTTGTTGAGGACTAACAAACTTCACCGGATTAGATTAACTGGACCACGGTGGACGTAAAAAGTCCGGTTTGTTCGAGATGTTTCTGTCAGTGATGGAGACTCTGATCGGTGAGTTGGAGGATATTTTGCATTTCTAAGTTGTTTCAGTTGTAACTGTATCCTTGATTGGCACAATTTGCTAGAATCTCAAGAACCATATCTCTCTAATTATTTAAAATATGCCAGTACAAACAAAGCGCATAACGTTGTGACGTTACAGGCGGAATGTTACAACTTCCGGTGGTTACTTAAATAAGTGGGACATTTTTCTGAATTCTCCGTGTAAAATTTGCATGATCGTCCATTTGGGTCACATCTGTTTCACAGTTACGTTTATTTATTTTTCAAATAAATTTAGTTCAGTTCAAAAAGTTTTCTTCTCCTGACAGTTAGAGGCATATGTTCCTGGCTTCAGGTGTAATTTGGTCATGTTTTGTTTATGTTTTTAACTTTTATCATAATTTTGTGATGCTCATTTTAGGTATGCTTAGTTTTACATCTGTTAACTTGTCAGCTGTTCATTGGGACACGTTGCTGTGTAGTTTGTTTAGGATTATTTATTTGATCTTATTTAATGTAAAGGGCCAGAAGCTGCTGGACTATGTTAACCAGCAACCTGATTTTTATTCATTTATTGTTTTGTGTGTCTATTGTGAAGTCAACCTGCTGGACCTGAGATGAACAAAGAAGAGCTGCACATAATTATTAGGCAGCTTCTTTTATTTAGGCAAAATGGGCCCAAAAGTAGATTTGATAATAAATCAATATTCATAATATGACAGACATATTATGTTCTGTCAGACATGATATGTCTGACTGAATATTCACTAAACTCCGATCCAGAACTGCACAGCCTTCTGGGAGATGCAAACAGACCAAAGACTTTAGCTACTTAACGTCTCACAGCTAGCAAAGCCAGGCTGGTCACATCAACTAACTCATTCTCTCACTCTTTGGTTGCTTAGCAACTCACTCATTCTTTGGTTACCTAGCAACAGCCTGCTGAGTAACTTATGCTGCACCAGTTTAAGGTTTGTGCCTCATAACTGCTTAAAGATAAAAAAAAACAACAGTGTGGAGAGAAAACCTGGGTTAAAGCAGGAAATGTATGAAAACCTGGGTTAAAACAGGAAATGTCTGAAAACCTGGGTTAAAGCAGGAAATGTGTGAAAACCTGGGTTAAAACAGGAAATGTGTGAAAACCTGGGTTAAAACCTGGGTTAAAACAGGAAATGTGTGAAAACCTGGGTTAAAACAGGAAATGTTCTGTAACAGGAAATTCTGTATAATAACATGCAGATATTCCCGAGAAGCCAAAACGTCACGTCTTCTTCTATGTTTGTTGTTTACTAATATTTTGGATTAGCAGAGCGTAATGTAGTTGGTGTTTAATAATAATATTTCTTAATTGCTGCTGCTGTAGATGTGTTTGTGTCCTGTGGGAACCGTTCCTCTGTCCTCTCACAGCAGCTAAACAAACCCACTCACAGCTCCTGACATGCAGAGACACAACAGCTGCAACAGGCCTGATGCTAAAAATACCTGGCGCTAGTGGATCTCACTCACAGGAACGTAGCCTGAGAACAGACTCAGACTGATAAATGAGTCCACATGAAGAGGAGGAGAAAACTCAGCAAATATCACTAAAGTTTCAACCCAGACCTGTTGTTGCTCTAATGTTGACCAAAACGTTTCTACCTGAAGAGTAAATCTGGAAAACAAAGGTGAACTAATGCTACAGTTTAAGATAAATTTTACATTTGGGAAATGAAACAGAGCAGCCTGGTGTGAGAAGCGTTTGGTTTGTTGGTAAAGGAAGTCGTGAAGCGTTTGGTACCTGGGGTTGAACAGGTTCTCCATGTTGTCCATGTTGGCGCTCCGGTGGCTCCGCTGCAGAACGCGCGTGGAGCGGAGTGGTTTCGCCTCCGGTCTGCCTTCTGTCAGCTGTCTGCCTCCATCAGCGCCGTCTCTGGCCAGAAGTCAAAGGTCACATACCTCCACTTTTAACCACAGGAGAATCAGAGGCTTACGGTTTGATATCTACCGTATTTCATTGAGCAAAGTGAAAAACTTCACACCCCTGGACATAGTCACATTTAGTTAGACCACAAAAATCAGTGACTTTAATTCAGATTTCAACTTTTTATTCATAAAAGATTATTCTTATGAATAAAAACTTTATTTTCATTTTACTCTATTACATAAAATCCCAATAAAATCTGAAAGTATTTATCTGAGATTTCAACAACATAAGTCACCAATAAACAGTTTTCTTTGCTAATAAATTACATTTTTATTGATCTCTTTAAGGCAACAGTAGCAGGACATGAACTGTGGCTGCATTGATTTAATGGACAATTAGCTCCACCTAGTGGAGAATTGGGCAAACGACAAGTCCCAAACTAATCAGAGGACAACAGAGTGGAGATGAGTAAGCAGTTGGATCTGGAGATTTGTGCTCCAGTTTTAATTCACATCCATCCATCCATCCATCCATCCATCCATCCATCCATCCATCCATCCATCCATCCATCCATCCATCCATCCATCCATCATCCATCCATCCATCCATCATCCCCCATCCATCCATCCATCCATCCATCCATCCATCCATCCATCCATCCATCCATCCATCCATCCATCCATCCATCATCCATCCATCCATCCATCCTCTACACCCTTGTCCCTCAGTGGGGTCGGGAGGTGCTGGTATCTCCAGCCATCGTTCTGGGCGAGAGGCGGGGTCACCTGGACAGGTCGCCGTCTGTCGCACCTGAAGATACAGTAATTTAGGAAAGTGTGTTTCAGTCTAACATTGTTTTTTTGTAATTATGATCATTATTTGTATTCTTTTTTCCATTTTGTCTTTAGCATACCAGAAGTTGCACATAATACTTTTGTAGGCTGTCATCATGTTTAACTATTACATCAGATGTTCAGACCTGCTAGTTACTCAACTTGAGTCACCTTTTTACCAAACACTTTTTACTCTTGAGTAATATCTTGGATGGCTACTTTACTTGTGTAAAATATGATGATGTAGTGCTACTCTCAGCTGAGCAGAGATTTTGGTACCCACCTCTGTCTATGACAACATCATCAAGCAACTGAAAAAATATTTTAACAGTTCAGAAATAACAGAGAACTATTATTCAAACCCATTTCAAAAATAAAATCTGATTGTTTAGAACGAAAACATCCAATAATGAGACATGAATGAGGGGAAAACTACATTCACATTGTTTGTATTTAATTATTCCGTTTTCATATCCGTTAAAACACACCATTTTCAGCTGAATGCTTATGTTTTCATGGTTACTGTAGGGACTCCAAATAAAGTTCAAGTTTAACAAATAATTTTGAGTAATGACGAATATTTTAGATTTATCTGCCCGAACTTCGCTGCTAGCTTCGGCTAGCTCTGTGTTTCTCCGGAAAGTCCCGAGTGAAACCGAGCGCAGGTGAGTCATGAGCCGAGGTGAGTCAGCGGGGCGGAAACCGAGAGAGGGAGCGCTGCCTGGGAGCGGAAGTAAGCGAACCATATTTGGGGTCTAAACATGGAAGAGCGCCAGGCACGAGCCACCGGGCAGAGGCGGGGCTCCTTCACGGCCAGGGAGGACCGAGGGGAAACGGCAGGAAAGTACACGTTTCCGAGCAGAACGCGTGAAAGTGTTCCAGAAAGCGGTGAGTACATTTCTGTCTACCTTATTACAAGAAGAAAACCCTGAATTATTCTAGATTTTATTAGTTATTTTAGAGGAAACCTGCGCAAAGTTACGTTTTGTGGTCGACAGGTGTTTTCCTGGATTCAACTGCATGTCGTAATTTCTAAATGAAGGACTCAATGGAAACTCAGAAAAACAACAAAAAATCAATTTAAAGTCTCCGAGCAAACCTTGAGCGACCGATAAGTTGACTTGGACACAGTTTTTAAAGAAAAGCGTTGAGACCATTTGGACTGAGCTAGCATGAAAACAGCAGCGAGGTGAATGTTTTCTGTAGAAATGGGTTTCCTGGTCTATTAATTAATTTGCATCTCAAGCAGTTAGGAAAGTGAATACTGTCACTTATTTTCCGTTGTTTTGTAAAAGTTTAAAATCTCATGTTACATTTCAGTGAAACGTGTCTGTATGTTAAAGCTCTGAAATGAAAACCAGTTTCCTTAATTTATGTTAACCGTATAAAACATAACATATTTAAAAGCCTTGTCTGGTAAAGTGTTTTATTTTAGTGTTAAACATTTTTATCTTGGTGAGACTTGAGAGAATATCTAGTTGATTAAATGTGATTAAACATGGTTTATTTGGAATAGAATAAGCTGGTTGCATCATAGTTATCAGTGTTGATTGACCGTAATCTGACTTTCATTCACTGATAATCTGGAGTCTGTCTGCATCACATCTGTTTTCAGGCGTGTAGCTCCTCCTCGCCGCCTCGTGTTGATGAATCAGCTCAACTGTGGAAATTGAATTCCCATGTTTCTAACTTCATTAGGCCCAATTCCCTGTTACGCCGTAAACAAGACGCTGCCAGGAAACGCAGAGCAAGTCTGTTCAGAGGAGAAATCCTCCGGGTTAAACGGGTCCAAATAGCAGCTGGAATAGAGTATAACTTCCTGTTAAAGTTTTGACCCATAACATCAGTTTAAACGGGCTAGAAACAGGTTTGAAGCCTGGTCTTGGTGAGTTTCCTTTTTCTGTGACGCATGATCAACCAGGGATGGTTTCCTTAATCCCCTGGGAGGAGTTGGTGGTCACAGGTTTTAGCTTTAAGCTCACATACCGACCATCACATGCAAACATTACACACAGGCTCCTGGGCGGAGGAGGCATTTAACGCGCACACTACATCTGAAACGAGCGTTTCTTAAATTCGCTCGGGTGAGTCAGGGAAGAAGAAAGGCTAAACTCAGTTCTAGATGTCTGGGAACCTGCAACAGAGGGCCTCAGTAGAGTTACAGTCCTGGTCCTACAGGATGCAGAGCCACCATGTGACCCTCCTGCAGCCTGCAGCCCCTTCAGGACTCCTCTGATCCAGCTCTGTCTGCAGCTGCCTATAGAAACCCCTTTGCTCTGGGTGAGACGCTCAGGTGTTCCTGCATGTTCACACACCTCCCATACAACGGCGCAGAGCATACTGTTCTGCAAACAGCCTAATCCATGAACAACGACGGTACAGTTTCCATGCAGGACTTGTTAACCATTCACAAGTCATATTTTTATAAGAGTTATTCAGTGAAGAATCATAAAAGTTTACATAATTCCTCATTGCGTCAGATAAAAGTTTCTATGTCTCCTGCAGTTACAGAAACCGGATAGTGGAGGTGGATTAGTGGAAAATGAATATCAACATTTCTGTCTGAGCAACGTTTGCATAAAACACAGCAACAAACTTCTGACCAACAACTCAGAAAGAGTTCTGCAGAACCAGTTCGACCCGGCCTGGTGCCGAGTTCAGCAAGAGAAACAAAATGAGGTCATTTTCATCTTACGTCTCTGAGAACCGATTTCGGCGCTTCGCCTGAAGTATGTTGGGATGTTTCTAGACCCAATCAGAACATCCACTCATCCAGGACATATTCATGGTTCTGGTAAAATGTCTGTTGTAGATTCACTCCTCTGTCTCCCATCAGTAAGCTTCTGGAGCGCGGTTATTATCAGAACTGGTGGAGCTCCTTTAAACTGGTGGAGCTCCTTTAAACTGGTGGAGACTCCTAACTAAACAAACTGGTGGAGCCTAAAGTGCTCCCTAGCTTATGTCGGAGCTCAATGTGACGGCTTTATAACTGAGTTTATGAGCTCCTAAACTGCTAACCTCTGGCCTCCTTAACTGGCCTTAGACTGGAGTCTTTAACTAGTTCGGGTCACTGGATCCATCCTGCGGAGCTCTGCATGATCTGATCTTCGTTCCAGAAGCAGGCTGGATCACTGTTCTGTTGTAACACCGACCATGTAGCTCACATGGTTCAGACTCTGGTCTGTAAGGAATATCTAAATCTAAAATCTGTATAAAGTGTCTCCTAAGGTTCTATTGTTATGTTTCTGTGGGAATTTTGACATTTGTGTTTCAGTAAATTAGTTTAATTCCTCAATATTTGGTCTAGAACCGTCTCACTGCTGCCCCCTTGGTTACATGGTGGCTACTGCAGTTAACTGTTCCTACTGGTTCTGGTGTTTGGGTCATGATTGGTGCTTTGTTGTTGCCAGGAGTTTCTCATAACAGAAAAAAGTTGCTGGAGGTTGTGAATAAATATAGTCTCTCTAACTCTGGTCACCCAGCTGTGGATTTATGGTTATTTTAAAGAATTTAAATTGTACAGTGAGAGAGCCAGTGATAGCCACAGCATGAAGCTGCCGCCGCCATGTTTGACAGCTGGAGCAGCGTTGTTGGGTTTGGAAGCCTGACTTCTCTAACGGCTCCATTTTCATCTAATTTGACCATAAAGTGTTTCTGCTGCAAGTTCATATGGAACAAGCAAAACGCCAAAACCTTCTCACTGCGTCTTCTGGAGCCCATTCAGCTTCAGCTCTTCGCAAGTTAAATGATTTATGCTCCAGGTGTTGGCCGTCTTGTCCAAAGGAAACATTCCTCCTTGTCCGGTTTCATCAGACAGAAAATATTTGTGACATTCAAATGAGTGAAGCTCCACAAACAAAGAGCAAATAAAAGGACTTTGTGCCTGAAGGTACATTGCAAACTCATTATGCAATGGGTTTGAGTTTTTAAATCACTCCAGAGCCACAGACAGCACAGCAGCTTCACAGCTGCAGCAAAGTTTAATTTAACAGGGAGGTTAGTTATCCATTTATGTCTGTTAGATTGTTTTATATCTATATTTTTATTCTATTTATCTGATTTCAATTTTATTTATATGTTTAGTTATAACCTTTATTATACTTAAATGTCTTTATATTTCTGTATTTTTTTGCAGGTTGATAATTGTAGCTGGTATATTTCTGCAGACTTTGCTTGTATTTTTTTCTTAAATTTCATACGATAGTCTTTTTATTTGCTATTTTTTTGACACATTTGTTGAACTTTCTTAAGGTTGAAGTAATATAATCAGGAATGAGTGTTCAGCTGAAACGTGTCTTCATTTACCATGCGAGTCCTGAGGGATTCTGGGTAATAGGAAGTCTCTCTGCTGCCATTGAGCCGATACTGGAGCTGAAGCAGCTCCTCCTCTTCCTCAGGTGGATGTGACCGGACTGGTTCTCAGGACGTCTCAGAGGAGGGAGTGTCTCACTGAGGTTACCTGAAGTCAAATCAGTAGCCCCATTCAGAGTCTGAGGAGAAAAACACACAAAAACCTGCAGAAACTCGACTCCTCACACAGAAACACACAGTTTCTATAATTAGATGGGAGTTTCTGTAATAAAACCCCGGATGTTTAAATATGGAAATGGTTTTGGGTCCATGTGCGCCCGGGCTAATGTAAACGCACACAATGGGGTGTGTGTGGAACGGGTCAGAGATCTGTCGGGCGAGTTCCTGCTGCAGATGAAAAGAATGACTCACGAAATGAATCATCTGATTGCAGGAAGAGTTCAGGTCTTTCTAGGGAAATGATTGGCTAGTTTACAGATTACAGCTGATTGGCCGAGGTTTCATCTCCTTATCATCCTGATACGTGTTATCTCAGCTGAGCCTGGCTCTAAAGGTTTTATCACAGATCAGATGCAGCTGCAGATTCTTCAATACCTGAAGGTTACACTTTGAACACCAGCAGGACGACTCTGTCTATTTGCTGTTGCAGTGTTTGCTTGAATAAATCAGTGTGAATTTAAAGAGGCAGCTTTTTGACAGCTTGTGTATTCTGTTTAAATGCCATGTTGTCTTTCCTGTTTGAGGAGTGGAAACCACAAATCACTTTGAACCTCAGAGACGCAGAATGTTTGATCTCTAAATAGTTCAAATGTAAATTAAGATGTTTGTTTTTCAGGTTTCTGCTGACTGAGACTCAGCTGGTCTGGTTCTGCCTTATCTGGGACCTCAGAGACCAAACGCCTGCACCAGACCTGATAATCAGTTATTGGTTAACGGACTGACTGGAAGGGCTCTGATTGGTTGATAAAGTTTAGTCCATGGCCGCTTCAGAGCTGATTGATGCGGAGGAGGAAGTCCGGATCCCCGTGGAAGCCAATGTGACCTCGACAAACTTCCCGACGCAGATTCGTTCACAGAGGGTTGCCAATGGCAACCCCACCCGCCACACCTCGATGCCGTCGCCCCCCCCAGACGACCACGACGGTGATGACAGGCGCGGCGGGCTGTGCAGCCTGAGGCTGATCGAGTCTCTGAACAACAAGCTGAAGAGACGCTGCGACTACGAGAAGATCTGCGGCGCCAAGCCGGAGCCCGCCGACACCCTGCCCAGCGAGTGGTGGAAGACCGGCGTGGCCTTCCTCTACGCCTTCTTCAACCTCGTCTTCACCACCGTCGTCATCACCATCGTCCACGAGAGAGTGCCGGACAAGTCGGTGAGCCCGCCTGCCGGACAAGTTCTTCGACTACGTGGACCGGGTCCCCTGGGCCTTCACCATCACCGAGACCAACGGGCTGATCCTGGTCGGGCTCTGGTCCGTCCAGTGGCTGCTGCTCAAACACAAGTACGACCACTGACCATCACTGGGGCTACTGGGGTCACCGGGGCTACTGGGGTCACTGGGGCTACTGGGGTTACTGGGGTCACCGGGGTTACTGGGGTTACTGGAGCTACTGGGGTCACTGGGGCTAATGGGGTTACTGGGGTCACCGAGGTTTCCGGGGTTACTGGGGTTTCTGAGGGCGGGTGCTAACAAAATGACATAAGTTGTTGAATATGTTATTCATTTAATAATAATAATAATAATAATAATGGACGTATTTATAGCATTTCTATTCCTTTGGCTCCAGAACCTCCAGCTAGCCTGTGTTTGTTGTTTTTAAGCTGTATTGAGCCGTTATTGATTGGTTCCCTGCAGAGCCATCGTGGGCCGCCGGTGTTTCTTCCTCATCGGGACTCTCTACATGTATCGCTGCGTCACCATGTACATCACCACGCTGCCGGTGCCGGGGAAGCACATGGTCTGTGCCCCAAAGGTCGGTTGGAAACTTGACTTCTCCTCCTCATCCTCAGTTTGTTTGCTGAAGCTTGGAGTCAATAATCGATTGTTTCTCTGCAGCTTTACAACGACTCGACAGGGAAAATATGGAGGATCCTGCGGCTCATTTCAGGAGGAGGTAGCATCAAGCTAACAGTTGTTTGCAGCTGGTTTCTGATTGGCTGACAGCTGACCCCTGCAGAGTTGATCAGTTTATCTGATCAAAAGCTAACTTTCTTTTGCAGGTTTGTCTCTGACTGGTTCTCACCTCATGTGTGGAGACTTCCTGTACAGCGGCCACACGGTCATGCTGACGCTGTCCTACCTCTTCATTCAGGAATGTGAGTCCACAGAAACGGTTTTCTCCCAGCAGAGCTTCAGATGAGCTTCAGCAGCTTTTTACTCAAAGTTTAACAATAAACTCCTTAAATACCGCGTTTTAAAATCAATACATCTGGCTAATACGCCATCATGTGCATATGATACATATATATACATACATAATGCCCCTTCCTGGTTCTGGTGTCGGGACCAGAACCAGGGCTGACTGAAGTGGAAGGCAGATCCTACCTGTATTTACCTGAGTCGTGTTTTCCAGACTCGCCCCGCTGGATGTGGTGGTACCGATGGGCCTGCTGGGTCCTCAGCATCTCCGGGGTCATCTGCATCCTGATGGGTCACGAGCACTACAGCATCGACGTGGTCATCGCCTACTACGTCACCACCAGGACCTTCTGGTGGTACCACACCATGGCCAACTGCCACGTGAGTCCAATCAGTCACACGGCAGAACCAATCACAGGCCTCAGTCTGATTACAGCAACTGTCTGGAAGGGGAAAGGAAATGATGGATGGGTTTTAATTCCAAATGAAATCTGACCAGCTCAGATGGATTCTACTTCATAAAATCCAAATAAAACGCTTTAATTTTGTTGCTGCTGTAGCAAAATGTGGAAAAGTTGGGGACTTTATGCTGTGGCGCCCTCTGCTGGATTCATGGAGGAATCAGAAGGTTTTTAAATGTGATTTTAGCAGCAGTTGTGTCAGTGACTTTGAATGTAGCGTTTTACTCTCATTAATTTCTCTGTGACTCAAACATTTACACTTTAAAACATCTTCTTAGCTTTCTGCCTCTGAGGTTTCGGGTTTCCAGTCTTTTGTCCAAACTGCAGTATGTTTTCTGTCTGTAGAAATGCGTAGTTTCTGCCTGGTGTTTGCTGCCGTCTGTTCTCACTCTTGTGTCTGACGTCTGTCCAGGATCTGCGCGGCGCCTCAGCCAGCTGCCTGACCCGGGTCTGGTGGAACCCGGTCTTCAACTTCCTGGAGAGGAACGTCCAGACGACGGTTCCGGTCGTGTTCCTGTCGCCGCGGGCCCTGCTGTCCTCCTGCAAAGAGAAGTACCACACAATGGGCATCGAGAGGGACGAGTGAGGACCGGACCTGGTGGAGGGGACCCACCTGGACCTGGACTGTAGACCCCACCTGGTGCCGCTCTGCTCAGCAGCTGGAGGTGTTCATGTTCCAGGCTGCTGGCCCAACTTGTTCTGGATGTTGAAGCTGAGGAGCAGAAAGACGTTCTGCTCCTGGAGAGCGCGTGCTGAACCCAAATGGACCTTCCCGGGCCGGCGGTCTGAGCGGTTCTCCTCTGGTTGAGGCGGAGCTGCTGGCTGAACTTTGTTCCTCACGCTGCAGACGGACTCCACAGAGAAACTTCACCTCAACGTTCAAAGGTTTCTCCTGTTCTCCGGGCTCGGTTCTGAGCTCGGTTCTGTTGGACTTTAACAGTGCCTCGGGGAAGTATTCGCCCCTAACTTACGCCATTTCTATTTGTGGATCTTTAAATGTTTTAGTTCATAAAAGAATCTGAATAAAAACCAAAAATCAGTTTTCTAATTATTTTATTTATTCAGCCAACCTGAGTGCTGCTCCTGCAAGTACTCATCAGCAGGCCTGTACTTTGACTAGGCCACTCTTCTGTTTCATT
This sequence comes from Phalloptychus januarius, assembly GCA_902982915.1. NCBI lineage: Eukaryota > Metazoa > Chordata > Actinopteri > Cyprinodontiformes > Poeciliidae > Phalloptychus > Phalloptychus januarius. The sequence goes on from CADWAE010000150.1 coordinate 140,369, forward strand.
CTTCGTTTTAAAACTCCTGGCTGTGGGGCAGAGGTGTCCAAAGTATGGTTCAGGGGCCTTTGAAATGATTTTGTTCGGCCAGAAGTCAAGAATGGTAAAAAAACCCCAGAAAATTAAAAAATTGTGGAAATTCTTTATTTCTTTTGACAAGGCAACAGTCCATTGGTGTTTTAAATGTGTAATAAGCTAGATTTCATAAAAGATTGTTTATTGTTGAACTGGTTCAATGTTTTTGTTTTTTATGTTATGAATTTAAAATATTGTTAAATATTTAAATAAACATATTTAAATATATTAAAGTATTTACAATTGTACGTTCTTTTTAATTATTATATAATTTGTCAGTTTTGGCCAACAGCAAAATGCGCTCTCTCCGATCGGCGCTCTCTCCGATCGGCGCTCTCTCCGATCGGCGCTCTCTCCGATCGGCGCTCTCTCCGATCGGCGCTCTCTCCGATCGGCGCTCTCTCCGATCGGCGCTCTCTCCGATCGGCGCTCTGATTATGCAGAACATTTTATTTTCGTACCGTTTTATTTTCTCTTCTGAATGTCAAAACTGATGAAGATGGAATCGATCAGTCAAGACTCAGACGGTCAAACTTTATTTATTTTCACAGTAAATATCCAGCAGGAAGTAAATAATCACAACATGTAAAACCCAAACTACCTCTGATTAGTTTGGGTTTTACAGGAAAAACTCGGGAGGAAACACTTGAATAAAAACAGAAAATAAAATAAAATTTTCCAGGAAAAGAAACGACGGCGTGCGGGACATTGTCCTGGAAGGAGATTTTTCCTGGATCCTAGTTCTTTAACTTCGTAGTTGAACCAGTGAAGGTGCATCACTGCCACCTTCTGGAGATTTCAGAAGGTTCAAATAATATTTAATGTTAGGGTTAGGGCTACCCTAACACTCTAACCCTAAATAACTTGGTGATTATCAAATCAGTTCTTAATGTTGCAATATTCCCAAACATTTAAAAAGCCCCGTTTTTACTGTGCAGCAGTTTCAGATTATCGTCTATAAAAGCAGCTGCTCTCTGACTCTTGGCTGGATCATTGAACTACAAGTGGCTGCAGATGACCTCTGACCTGGAAGAGTTTCCTGCCAGCTGCCTCCTCTTCCTCTTCCCCTGGAAACGAAGGAAAACCTGAGTGTTTTTCCTGAAGGTGTGTGCTGCGAATGTTCAGGATGTGTTTGGTACCTACGTAGTTGTCTCTGGCGGACCAGCCGGGGTAGAGCTGCATGTGCAGCAGCCGCTCCTTCTGGGCCAGATCGTAGAACCGGGACTGCTCCGATCGAGGCAGAGCGTGCCACTGACCCAAAGAAGCAAGCATCAGGCCCAGCCGGGAAAACACAAAAACCAAACAGACACCAGAAACCAAACGGACACCAGAAACCAGATCAACACCAGAAACCAAATCAGACACCAGAAACCATCAGACACCAGAAACCAAATGGACACCAGAAACTGGGTTTCCACTGTAAATGTGAGCAAGTATTTTTCTATTTTCTACTGGTGTAATAAAAAAAACTGATAACATATTTTTATTGCAGCCTTTCTGTTAAAGGGGCAGTTTTATATAATATTGACTTTTTTAATCTTCCTACTTGGGAGCGGCTACATATTGGGGAAACTGTAGTCGGCCATTTTGCAGAGGAGCGATGGATTCAACACACAACCTTTTATGAACTGTGTGATGCTGGGAGAGCTTTGGTGGAGCCGGAGGAAAACAAACTATCATTCTACCACTTCCTGTCTTTGGCGTTTCAGCCAGTAGAAACATCTGATCACTCGACTCATGATGTGATCAAAAGTTTCTATATGGCTGAAAAAACACCAAGACCAAAAATGTTCTATTGGAAAACTTGAGTTTTTTTAAAATTGTTGTGTTTCTATTGATTTATTTTTGTAACTTCACTTTGCTCAGGTGAATAGAAATGCAGGTGGTGTGACATCATCAGGCGTCTCACCCGGCGCCCCAGGATGCGGTTTATGGCGGAGCTCTCCTTCTCCCGTCCTTCCTGCAGCACCTGGTGTCGCGTCTCCTTCATGTAGAGCATGAAGGCGTTCAGCGGCTTCTTCACCGACTGCCTGCAGACAAACACACAGCAGATCAGAACCACGCCCGCTAACACAGCTGGTGCTAATGCTAATGCGCTTGAAGAAAACTTAGCAGGTGACAGCCGAAACTACAACACAGAGGTCAAACTTTATTCTTCTGAATAAAGTTCAGTTCGTTCATTTCAGCATTTTCCGTTGGAGCTAATTAGACGTGGCAGAGAACCAAAAAATTGCACTGAAACAAGAAATTACAAAAAGAAAAATGAAAATAAGAGAAAAGACACATTTTTCTAAATCAAATTCTTTCAATATAAAACTTACGAGATGTTAAACTGCAGGTGTGTCTGTTTCTGGGGAATCTTTGGTTAAAACATGTTTGTTTTTTCATCCAGAAATTTTACTCAACAGAAAAATACTTCATAATAATGTTACTAAAGTAAAAGTACAGCGTAGTAACAGTACTCATAAAAGTACATGTAGTTACCAACTCTGATGCTAATTTCCATTAGCGCTAAGTGCGCTAAATGTTTTCAAAGCTAGCTAAAGTGCTAAACAAAATAATAATCACATTAGCAGAAATGTGCTCACCACTGCTAACCGCTATATTAAGAGCTAGATGTTCTTCAAATCAATAAAATCTTAGGAAAAATTGATCAGATGTTATTAAATCCATAATTGTCTTAAACTTTTTCCACCCAAGAAGTTTGGAGGAAAACTACAACTATCTGATATATAGAAATAAAATCAGGAGGCTTTTCCCTTTTTCATTAATGAGCAGAAAAACAACTAAAGGTTGTTTCTGGTTTTCTGCCTCAATGACTCGCCTGGAAACGCTGTTGCCGTGGTAACAGGGGCGTGTCCAGGAGGGAGGGTCAGCCTGCCGGGCAACGGGCTCGCTGATTGGCTGGCTGTAGGGGGAGCGGAGGGGGAGGAGTCTGTCGCTGTAGAGGAGGAGGGGGACCAGAGGATGGACCAGAGGCTGGACCTGAGGATGGACCGGAGGATGGACCGGAGGATGGACCGGAAGCTGGACCGGAGGATGGACCGGAGGCTGGACCGGAGGATGGACCGGAGGCTGGACCTGAGGATGGACTGGAGGATGGACGGATGTCTGCACAGATAAAGTTTAAAAACAGCAGGAATGTTCTGTCACAGAACGCTTGAACATTGACTTTATTGTTGAAATAATACGACTTTATTCCCATGTTTTAATTTTTTCTTAGTCTGGCCCTAATACTCTGCTTTTTCAGGTAAACATGAACGTGTTTATCACGTTGCTCATCTAATCATGCTGTAGCTAATAAGGTCCCTATAAACAGCTCTTTGTGCTGCAGTGAACACGGCCACTAGGTGGCGGTATAAGGTCAATAAAGCACATCTGTAGCTCATATTGTGTCATAATATTATTATTAGTCCAGCTCCTCCCATCTCTAACTGGACCAGTTCTGACCTTTGCCCCTCAGTTTGTGAGTATCTGACAAACAGGAAGAGAAAACGGTTTGCAGCGGTTTCATGTTCCAGTCGTTCAGAGGCCATTGGCCTCAGCAGTGCGGTCATCCTGTCAGACATGCGGCCTCCGGGCCTGCAGCGCCCCCTGGACCGGATTTAACACTGATTGTGTCAGAAAGGGAACATATTGGCTTCAAGGGAAACAGAAAACACTGTTCCCTTATACAGACTGATTCTTTCTGACCTGGAAATAAACAAATCGGTCTTTATATCACAAGATGAAATATTATTTATGTTAAAACTACTTTAGCTTAAACATTTCAGGGACTCGCATCGTGTCCCCTCCTGGTCTCCGTCCCCATGGCTTAAGAAACTCACAGCAGCCGCGGCGTGTGCGTTGATCTGCCCCCTGCTGGTCAGACTGCAGTACTGCAGCTCGGATTCCTGAGCAGGCCAGTCGAAAGAGGGCTGTTTATCTGAATAACATCAAAATATCTGAATAATAACATCAAAATATCTGAATAATAACATCAAAATATCTGAATAACATCAAAATATCTGAATAATAACATCAAAATATCTGAACATTAGCATAATATCTCTGCAATAACATGATAATATTTTGAAAACATGTCCATGTCATGTCCAGGTATTCATGTTAAATATATTTTTCCTCACCACAGTTCGGTCCTGCAACATTTGCACTCAGTCCACTCATAAACAGCATCTCCTAAAACCAAATGAATTATTAAAAAATCAGTTATGCAGCATAGGTTCACTTCATTTATTATTTTTAAATGTACTTATTGTTTCACGTGTTCACTAAATGTTTAATTTCCTGTACTTTTACATTAGTTAATTATTGGAACCAGTCATTTCTCGTTTTTTTATTATTCAAAAAGATTTTTTATTTAACACAAAAAAATAAAATTGTTTTCCTGATGATTTCAATTCATTTTCCTCTCAGTTGTTGTGTTTGTAACATACTTGTTATTTTTTTGTCACATCTTCACATTTTAGATCCATAAACTGATTAAGATTGTTTGAACAAAGATAAAATCCTGCTAATTGATGATTTTATAGTTATTTGTTGCTCCAACGCCTGAATAAAACGCCGGCGCCTCTTTTGGGGAGGATTTTCATCCTTATAAAGTCATAAACAGTTTCTTTATGGATTTGCTCAGGTTAACTTTGTCTGATGATCTGAAGCCTTTTACAGAAAATCCAACAAGATTCAAAATGTTCAAACTACAATATTTAACACAATAACATGAAAACATCTTTATGTTAGCTAAAATAATAAAAAAAATAACAATAAGCTACTCTTTATAAACAACTTTTAAAGAAGTAAAAAGTTTCAGTCTAGGTTATTCATTTGATAGTAACTAAATAATAATAAAATAAACTCACGTCTGCAGAGAGAATCTGCTCCATCCTGCAGAAGGAGGTGAGACAAGCGGATGAAGTGTGTTGGGAGGCGACCAGCCCGGATCATCAGAGGGAGAAACGCTCAGCGTGTTTTAAAGCTTCACACACAGCCAGGATCTGCCCTCTGGTCCTTCAGTCGGACAACAACCATCACATCACGTTACGGCACAAATATTCACTGCAGCATCAAAACGTTCAAGCATTCCTGTTATTCCGGAGGTTTGTTTTAAACCCAGAACGTTCCTGGAAGATCCTGAAGCTGATATTATTAGCTGCTGGTTTGTAATCCAGCTAAACTTCCTGTTGTTGGGCAGAAGCTGCTTCTCTGAAATCATTGTTGCTGTTTTTCCATCTTGGCGTTAAACACCAAACATGCAGCTTTCAGCTTCTATGCACCACAAACCTGGAACAAACGTCCAGAAAACTGCAAAACAGCTGAAACACCGAGGTCATTTAAATGTAGACTAAAACCCAGCTGGTTAAACAACATGAAAATAAAACATTTTGATTTGATGGCAACATGATGCTTCAGTTGATCTTTGTGTTTTATTTTGTGAAAATCTTTGAAACTCGACTCGGACAGAACATTAATATCTCCTTCCTGAAATAATGACCTGCATCAGTTTCTACCTAAAACATCTTTAAGAAAAAACGACTTGGGTCATTGTTTTAGAAGCCAAAGTTCATGAAATATTAGTTTTTCTTCTTATGAACTCTGACCCGTTTCCGTCCAAAGCTTTCCTTGCAGATCTCTTCTACCTCGCGGTACTATGACCTCTGACCCCGCCCCTCCTCTTTCCCCAGGGGGGTCACAGGTCGCGTCTCCCTGTGGATTTGCCGCGGCGGCTGTCAGAGACGTTTTGCTGCAAAGCCTCAAACCAAATCAGAGCTAATACACATCAGCTGGACAGAAACAATCTGTTAACCCGTCTCCATGGCAACACTTCCTCTTCCTGCAGGATTCCCAACAAAACCCTTAATCTCTCCACAACAATCCGTCCAGAATACAAGTTTAAACAAATAATCACATAACGTAGCATTTGAACTCAGATGTGATCAGAAATGTGAAAGTTTCTGATGGTTTGGTGTGAAAGAAGGGATCCATTTGTTCTTCAAACGGACCAACAGCTGAAGGCGTAAAGCCGCACAAAGTTATATACATGTCAGCAACGTTTGCCAGAAATGGTTTTATTATTTTAACTGTTCAGTTGTATTTTGTAGCGGAAGAAGTTTCTATTTTATCCATCTTAAAAGTGAAAAAGCAACTTTTCCTAAATGTTTTACTCAACATTTGAATCGAGCAGAATTACACTTCTGTAGGTTTTATCGACTCAAATTCAGACTTTTATCAACCAGCATGACAGGAATTTCAGACTTTATGTCCACAGAAATGTACAAAGTCCATCCAGCCAAATGGGGACAAATTTACAGCTCAGCCATTACAGACGCAAAGAAGCTGTTAGCCGACGGCTGTAAGTCCAGTCGAAGAAATGCATCGGTCAAAAACAACCAATCAGAGCCAGGGGGAGGGTCTTAGCGCTGTCAATCATCCTCATGTTTGTTCTTCCAAGTATGCTAAAAACAGAGAAGCAACTTACAGGAAAACGGTTTATCAGCCGTCGGTGGTTATGCTAACTAGCCTTAGCATTTGTGGCAGACGATGTTGTGGTGAACCAGCTGTAGAGGAGCAAAGAGCAAGAGAGAGGGAGAATGCACAAGAGTGATTGACAGACAGAGAAACATGAAACCACAGAAACAAACGTAGAAAACCACTGAAGAGTAAAAGGTACAACTTATACAAGACGGGTTTTAGTGGCAACCGCAGCCCAGCGTAGTTTATTTCTGTTTGTAGGAGCTACAGGGAACAATGGCTGCTTGGGCGCCGCCATGTTGAAATCCCGACTTCATTAACTGAAACGCTGACGTCAAACCAGAGATCAGAAAAAAACTAACTCAACTTTAATCACCAAATATTGTCTCTGCTGCCCTGATGTTAAGCTGTTAGCATGTCATTACGGTCAGTCTGAAGTCAGAGGCTTCTTCAGGATAGTTGCTACACTGACTGCTAATGGAGGTCCTTCCATTAGCATCGCCAGACTTAAAAGATAAACAACAGCGATGTAAAAAATTGGAGAAGCTTAGTGTTTTATTGAATCGGGTCGATACAAAACCAGGACAGAACTGAACATGAGACCCGGTTTTCACCGTTTACACGAGTCATGAAGCAACAGAAAGACAAAAACAGCAGATTTGTTAGTTTCTCCAAAATGAATGAGCTCAGGCCGGAGATCAAGGCTGAACGGTGGCACAGGTTTCTGGTCCAGTTCAACTTTCTCACACAGAAAAGCAAAATGAAACAATTATTTGTCAGAAACAGCCTGAAAACCCAATAGAGTGAAACATTTTCCTCCCGTTGCCATTTGCTCCATGAAATAATTCCTATGAAATCCAATGAATTTAAACCATCGGATGTTAAACTGGCTAAATATTTTCAAAGTATAATTTTTCTCATTTATACTGTTGGATTTTATTGTTTTCTTTTTTTTCTGATGTGAATTTTTTTGTTACCTTCGTTGTTTGTTCAAAAATCGACCAATCAAAACAAAACGTTGTGAGAAGGGATTGAAATTGGTCTGAGTTAGCATTTAGCTTTAGATTTGCTGTTAGCTAAATAACTAATTTACCTAACAGCCTTTCTGTCGTGTTTCCAATGGGAGCAGAGGAGACGTCACACTGGGTGAAAGAAGTATTTCAAAAGAAAAAGTGATATTTTTAACAAATTAGCCTTTTAGCATAACTAGCGCAGTTAGCATTAGTGACTAAATGGCGATCTGTCTTCCATAAGGCTGCCAACATTTTCAAATCTGTCTATTGCTCTACCCTGCTCAGCCTTCTTGTTATCTGCTGAAGTTATACTATCTATAATAGCTGTCATCTCTTCCCCATAACTTCCACACCAAAGAGTGTTGATGCTAGCATAGATTAGCCATTTTAAGCTTCAAGAATTTCCTGATTTTGGCGAAAAACCATTTTGTTGTTCCCCTCAATAGAGATGGAAATGCTAAACCTCAATAAGAACGATACAGATGATACAGTTGGAATGTTTTCTGTTTCTTTTGTCAACATAAAAATGGTCACAGTAGAACTGAAGCAATAGAAAACCAGACAAAAGATTACCGTTGTAGTTTTTTTTTTAAGGTTTTATTCGCTCTAGTGGCCTTTATTTAACAGTTAATGGACAGGAATGAGGGAAACGAGAGAGGGGGAAGACATGCGACAAAGGTCGCCAGGCCGGGAATCGAACCTGGGACAGCCGCGTCGAGGACTAAGGCCTCCGTATGTGCTAAACCCCTGTGCCACCACAGCCCCCATCGTTGTAGTTTTTGATGTTTAAATCAGTTTCTTCTTTTCTAACGATGCAGTTTGTATTTTAGTCCATTTAACCTTTAACCCCATCTTTTCCTTGCAACGCTAACCAGATGACAGCAAAAAGTAGTTTCAACAAAGTTAAGAAATCAGTCATGTAGATTAAGCTGCTACAATGCTTGTTTTTTAGATATACAGGGCAGAGTATTGGCTACAAGCTAAGCCAGCAAAGGTAAAAGGCTTTCAGTCCTTTGGTTGGGTTTTCCTCCAACTTCCACTCTGAAGAGTGTTGATGCTAGTGCAAATTAGCCACCTTTAGCTAATTAAGAAAAAATATCACCAGGATCCAATAGGAAACCATTTTTTATTGCCCTTCATGAACCTGAGGACATTTTGCTGAGTTAAACCGTCAACCTCAGTAAATGTGATCAAATTAAACGGTTGGAATGTTTTCTGTTTTAAACTAAAGCAATATAAAACCAGACAAAAGATTATCACTGTGGTTTTTGATATTTAAACTTCTTTTCTCACCAGGTTTCGATTTTGGCCCAACCACGACCTTTGACCCGACCCTTCTGCAACGCTAAACGGATGGTGGCTAATAGTTTCAACAGGATATAGAAATCAGTTATGCAAATAAAGCTGCTAAGATGCTCGTTTTCCTGATTTACAGGCCACAAAACAAACCAAGCTAGCAAAGACAGAAACCTTAGAGTCCATCGTCCGTTCCGTCTGGTATTCCTTTGGCCATTTCCTCTGTCATTTCTCCGATTGTTCCTTCAGTCGTTCCGTCGGTCATTTCTTCAGTCATTCCTTCGGTGACCAGTGGCTGGATGAAGGAAGTCGACGGTTCTTGGAACAGGATGTGCTCGGGATGGTAGCTCTTCATGTGAGTTTTGAGGCAGTGGCTCTGGGTGAAAGCTTTGTCGCAGACGGAACATCTGTAGGGTCTCTCTCCGTTGTGGGTCCTCATGTGGACGTTCAGGTGCTCCTGTCGAGAACACGCCTTGCCACACACGCTGCAGCTGAACCGCTTATGCCCGGGGATGTGGACGTTCAGGGTACTCTTCAGCTTGAAGTGGCGGCCGCAGTGGGAGCAGCTGTACGGTGTCTCCCCGGTGTGAACCCGCATGTGTTTCTGGAGGTCATACTTGTTGAAGAAGCTCTTGCTGCAGACGATGCAGACGAACGGCCGCTCGCCGCTGTGGGTCTTCATGTGCCCCGTCAGGGCGTTGTTGGACAGGAAGGTCTTGCAGCAGATGTGACACAGGAACATCCGGTCCCTGGTGGTGTGGACCTTCATGTGCTCCTTCAGGGTGTGCTCCAGCTTGAAGCGCTTCCCGCAGACTTTGCATGCGTAGTGGCGCTCGTTCGAGTGCGTCAGCTTGTGGCGAATCAGAGACCTGAGGTCGCTGACGGACCGACCGCAGATGTTACAGAGGTACCGGTCCCGACCCACGTGACTCTTCTTGTGAGCCGTGAGCTGGCCTCGAAGTCCAAACGTCTTTGGACACAAGTCACACTTGTGTGGCCGGTCTTCCACGTGGATCCAGAGGTGGACGTTCAGGGCGGACTGGACGGCGAAGGTTTTGCTGCAGTGGCTGCATTTGAACCTTCGCTCTCCCGTGTGCAGGGAGACGTGGTTCTTGAGGCCCGAGGCGGTGAAGAACCCCTTCCCGCAGTACGAACAGGCATGGATCTTTTGGTGGACTTCAAAATGGACCTTCATGTCTTCTGCAGAATTGAAGGTCGCTCCACAAACCCCGCAGATGCTCTTTGGGTCTCCAATGTGCGACCAGGCGTGTCTGGTCAAACCCGATATAGTCCGGTACCAAACGCCGCACACCTGGCACAGCACCTTGCTCTCCTTGCCTTCTCCAGGTATCGCCTGGGGCCTCTGTAGCTCCTTCTCTTCGGCTGTGGATCGTTGCCTTCCTCCAGGTCTTCAGCGTTTGGTTCCCACTCGTCATCGTCGTCTCTCAAAGACTCGTCTTCCCCTCCGGATCCCGCGTCCGGCGCCCCCGACCCTCTGCTGCGGTCCAGGTCCTCAGGGCTGCAGAGACACAACAGGTTAGGACGGGTCCTCTCTCCGTGGCTTGGTAACGGGTCGGTTCTGCTGGTTACCTTTGAAGCGGAGCGGTTTCGTCCTCCAGGGCCACACAGTCAGTGGGCTGAGGTTCGTCCTTTACCAGCTGAAGGTTCTGCTCCTCGTTTTCACCGTCCTCACTTTCTGCTGTCTGAGGAGGAAATCAACAAATGGCTTCAAGATTCAGGTCACAGTTTCATTCTGACTGTTTTCTGGTCCCTGAGTTTATTTGCAGGGCAGTTTGGCCTAAAGGTCAGACAGAAAGCGATTAGATCGATCCAACCATCCCTGAGATTCAGCCAGATCCCAGTTTCCTCTCCAGGAATCAGTTGACCTGAAGTCGGACGCTTAGCTTAGCCTAAATCAGAGCCTAAATCAGAGCTGATGATGCAGCCGATTCGAAGGCAAACGCCGTCGCAGTGTCTGAATCATCTGGACAGAACTTCAGGTAGAACCAGGAGTCGGCATAGATAAATAAAAAGTTAGCTGCAAAAAACCCTGAAGCTTTAATCATAAACATTAGTTCTGCTAATGTTAGCAGAAGCTAATGCTAAAGCGCTACACCAGCAGGGATACACTGATAGCTGGGCTGTTCTGTCCCAAATAGTGACTAGTAAATGTTGGTTCCTTTGCTCTGAATCTTCTGCACAGAAGGTTCACGCTGCTGCAGTGAAGGTGATTTTCGTACCGTCAGTTTAACGTAGAGGACGGGCTTCTTGGTCCCGGTGGACCTGCTGCTCCTGTAGAGCTCCTCCGGCGTCAGGGCGTTTGCCTTGAGCTTCTGCAGCTTCCTGCTGCGGTCCGACTTGTACATGTTGATCTTTTTGTCGTCTCCAACCAGCTGAGGGAAGGTGAGCCTCAGCAGGTCCAGGAACTCGGCCTGCTGCATCCTTCGAGGACATTTCAGCTCCTGCACCGCCGACGTCTGCAGCTCTGGAACAGAGACGGCTTCAGCTGGAGAAGCTTCTCCGCCGTGAAGCGGTTTGATACTCACCGGTCTCTGTGGGAGCGTCCGACTGGTCGTCCTCCAACACGCAGACTCTGAGGAAGTGGTGAGCTGGCTCGTCCCGGGCGCGCGGTCGGCCCCGCCGCCTCCTCTGAGGCCGACAGACGGGAGACGACAGCCTGCAGGAACACAGAGGAGGCGTGCAGAGAAGCTGCAGGGCAGCAGAGGAGAGCCGAGTGCAGATCCTGGTTACCTCAGGTTCTCGTCGGTTTGATCAGTGGACGGCGTGGCAGAGCCGGCGCTCAGCTCCTCCTCCAGCTGATGAGGGACATCAGTGCTGCTGCTGCTCAGAGGATGGACTGTCTGCAAGAGTTCACAATGCAAAAACAACAACAACGTTCACAAAATGAAAAAACATGTTTATGATCCATTAAATGTGTTCCAAGACCCTGGATGGAAAATATGGGAACATTTAAGGCCTAAAATAAATATTAGTACTTTGAAGACACTGAAAAAACCGGCATGATGAAGGGCCAGCGCAAAACAGCAACTAGCACACACACCGTGACCCAGAGCAGCATCACTGTGACCTTGTGTGACCTCGCCTGCCATAACTGCGAACCCTCGCCGCTCTGCCGCGCATCAACAAGCAGGACTTCTCTCACCTGAACCGTTTTTCTCGCTGCGGAACTAGAGGTGAATTTAACGCAGCGACTCGGTGCAGCTTGACTGGGTCTCAATGCCTGGATCTTCCTCTGGCCTTAAAACCTCACAGGATGATTCTTTGAACTCTAAAACGCTGGCAGATGGTCAGAACAGCCTGATGCTGTGCTGAATCAGTGATGACGGGTTTGCAGTGCGAACCTTCAGGCGGACGTAGAGGGAGGAGTTCCCGCTGGACCTGATGGCCCTGTAGATCTCCTCAGGGGTCAGGCTGCTGACCCTCAGTGGAAGCAGCTTCCTGCTGGTGTCGGTGATGAACAGGTCGAACGGTTCTCCTGCAGCCAGCTGAGGGATGGAGGTCCGCAGCAGGTCCAGGAAGTCCGACTCCTGCAGATCCCAAGGACAGCTCAAGTCCTGAACGGGACTCTTCCGAAACACTGGAACAGAAAACCGAAGCCTCAGTGGGTCAAACGGCTGAACGGCCTCAGAACATCCCCCTCAGGAAACCCGACGGCCAGGTTCGTCTGGACCGTACCGACGTTGGAGAGCACCTCGGTCTCAGGGTTGTCCAGAACCCGGACCCGGAAGTTCAGGTGGGTCAGGGAGCTCAGAGGTTTACTGGCTCTCCTCTTCTCAGGTCGGACTCGGGACGGAAATGACCTGGAAAAGTCAGACACTCGTAAACCTGAAAGATGAGTCAGTCATCTTGTCCGTAGACGTAGAATAACAGATGTGTAACCTTGGTGATATCTCATAGTCTGGGTCTGTCAGATCCTCCCGTTTCGGTCTGGACTGCGGAGCCACCTGAACCACAGGTTGGATGTCTTCATCATGGTCATCATCACCGTACCACAGGAAGTCCAGGCTCCCAGAGTCCCTCCCATCTGGACAGAAACAACAATAAAGACGCAGTTTGGTTGGAGGAAACAACGAGACGATACTGAATGTTATTAATAAACACGAACCTCGTCTGGCTGCAGAACGAGATCAGCGCACAGAAAGTCACAAACATTCAGGTTTTCACCAACTTATTCATTCATTAATAAATGCAGCAGTTTTGAACAAAATACTTAATTATCAAGCTATTTAGATTATTTAAATGTTTCAGTTTATGGCTGAATGTTGATATTTATCAGCTGAATGATTAGCTAATAATTTAATGACTAAATGTTTCAGCTCATTGAAATATTCAGACGTAAATATTTATGCTCATTTAGCACATAAATCCAGTTTTATTCTTTTACATTTCATCCTTTCTGTTGGTTTTTAATTCAGCTTGAGTTCCTGTTTTATGATATTTAATATTTCTCTCTTTTCTTTTTATTTCGTTAACAAACTGCACCGCATTAATACCTCAGATAACTAAAAGTGTTTTACAGCCCCAGATTCTCCAGGTTATTTTCATTTACTAGAGTTACATTTGAAACACAAAGTTAACTTTGACTGTAGATATTTATGTGCAAAAATGAATTGCAGTTTGAGTCAATCTCGGTCTGAATCACAGAGAGCTGTGAGTAACTCGGATCATTTTAAACCAGTTAGCAGGTGATCCTACCTCCGTGCTCCCGCTGCTCCCCGCCTACAACCACCTCATGGCTCTGCAGCTCCGGCAGCCCCGCGTTGGCTTCCCACACAAACAAACACCTGGTTAACATCCCAGCTGCTTTAGTTCAGTAAACCTGCGCTTGTCCGGTCCACCACTGACCTCCTCTGTGCAGCTTGACCTGCGGCTGCAGCAGCTCCAGCTGCCTCCTCTGGCGGTCGATCTCCCGTCTGAAGCCCGACGCCTCCTTCTCGTAGTCGGCTACGGTCCGCTCCACCACCGCGATGATCTCCCGGGCGGCGGTGCTCAGCTTCTCGGTGATGATTCCTCTCAGGATGCCGCTCTTAGACATGTTGAGTGGGTCGGAACCGCTGCTGCAGTAAAACATCCTGGATTTCCTCTGCTTGTGTTAAAAACTTCTGGACGGCCGTTGGATAGATCTACTTCCGGTGCTTGGGGAGGAAAGACGTCACGACTGAAACCTCACAGAAAGGATCAGTGCTGCCACCTTGCGTTCGCCTCTGCAGCTGCATCCGAGATTAAAACGTAAACATTTATTTCCATAATTAATCTAAAAAAAAAAACTAAAAAAGAGTTAAACATGTATTTTATATACATTAATTTGGTTTAATTCTCAATTTGTCATTTTTAAGTGAATTTTTAAATATAATCTTTTCTAGATATAATTAGCTTTATCCCTCTTCATCCCTACAGCTTCATAAACAATATTTTACTATAAACAAAGTTAACGTATACAACTCTTAATTTGTCCAATTTTCACTGAAATCTTACATAAAGCTGCAGTTCTCCACATATGAAAGCGTTACTCCTCTTGTGACAAACCTTAAGCAATCAATCACTTTGATTGATGTGGCAGCAGCTCGCTGGAAACGTGATAAACGGTGTTTCTGAACGGGGTCTGAACTCTGCAGGGTCACATACCAGAGTTATGAAGTTATGAAGTAAACTGAAGCTGGTGGGATTCTCCCGTTTTCTGCCCTTTGTTAGGATAATAAAATCTTTCACTTCTTCTTCACTCCCAGGTTTTGCCGAGTCTTCTGGTCATTTCTTTCTTTCTGATTAAAATATCAGACTGCATTCTGTTATTCTTGATTCGTTTATTAATTGAAACATTGTCTCTCATCAACATAAGGTTGGTTTATTTCCTTAACAACTTTCTGCCCCTCTGTTAATGAGTCCAGCTTATTTTATTATTGTCTGTCCAATGCAGGCCTCTGATTGGCTGATCGGGCCTCCTGATGACTCCTTCACCCAAACACTCACAGAAATGCAGGTTGGTGCTAAGAAGTGGCTTTGGACACATTTTACACACAACACAGCTTGTAAAGTGATAGTTGGGAATATAACTGTGAATATTTGTGCTGTCATTTATGCCACGTCTTGAGGTCCAGTAGAACATACGACCAGACGAAAAATCACAGTGTGTGTTAGAGAAAAATGTAAATATTATGCCAT
The DNA here is from genome assembly GCA_902982915.1 of Phalloptychus januarius. NCBI lineage: Eukaryota > Metazoa > Chordata > Actinopteri > Cyprinodontiformes > Poeciliidae > Phalloptychus > Phalloptychus januarius. Next base: position 155,392 of record CADWAE010000150.1, read on the forward strand.
TGAATTGATGCATGTGTTATTCTCTTTTCTGTTTTACTGTTGTATAATGCTATGTGACCTTCTGCTCGCTTGTGAGAGATTGTGAGACTAGAGGGAGGAAGCTCACTGGAAAGGCAGGCCGTGGCGCCGGAACATGATATGGATGTACTGAAGCAGGGTGTACTGATTATAATGGGTTATTGTTTTATGAGATTCAAGGACAGGTTTCAACTGATTTATGTCCCACCCTTTAGCAGTTGGCCGTGTCATGTAACTAGGGCGTTCCTATTTTAATAAAAAGCGTTGAGAGCGGAGATGTTTTCAGAGTAGTTTGGGGCATGTAACTGAAACACATCTCTGAACTCCTCTCCTCGCGAGTCTGAAACTAATTCTCTTGTCTCTGTTGTCTCTTTGCAGCATGTGTGTTAAAAATGTTTGGGGTTTGAACCCAACAGTGTGGTAGAAATACAATCATTAAAAACTCGAGAATTTATTTAAAATATTAACATAAAGAACGTTTCAAACACAATTCAAGACAAAAAAAATCATCTTGTCAGCTTATCAGCTTATCATCTGGGTTCTTAAAAAAGTCATGGTTTCCAGAAATTCCGCTAAAAATATTAAATCTTCATAAAACTCAAAAAAACGTAACCAGGAATTTCTGCTGAAACAGTTTAGTCAATTTTAATAAGAAATGTCCGCAGTGTGAGGAACTCCATTAGAGACAAGAAGCTTTTACTTCAAAACCAAAATCTGTGAAGTTGGTCTCAGTTTCAGCAGCAGCAGCAGAAGAAGAACCCAAAGGTTCTGCAGTCAGTCCGCCGGACCGAGCCAGAACTCTGGAAGCCCAACTCAGCCTGTGCAGCTGCTTTTCTGGTATTTCGTACCTGGATGTTGCTGAAGGAACATGACAGCTGAACAGCGTCGCCGTTACGGTTTTTACAGTTTTTTATGGTTCTGTTTCTCCTGAGAGGTTTTTCATCTGCAGGCGAAATCCAGGTTCTGGTCTTTGGCTTCAGGTTACTTCTGATCAGGATCGCCCCCTGCAGATGGATTTACAGCAAACTTTAAATGTTTCATAATCTGTTTGAAACAGGTTTAAGTTTCTTTACGTCGTTTTATAACTAAGTAAAAGTATTTTCAGGGTTTAACTTCGTTTCTCAATTATTTTCTGCCAAATTAGAACAAATTGACTTAAAATGTAATAATTAGTTTAAAATCATTTTACTGTTTTAAGCTTCAAATAACTTCAAAGTTGAGTTTATTAATCCAGTTTGTTATTGTGAGGAAATTCTTAACCTTTAAACAGCATTAAATTATTCTGAGCTGCAGGACTTTGAAACGATTCTTTAAACGACTGAATCAGTTTCAAAGAGATCCGGAGCTGCTGATCTGGTCAAGTCAAATCCTATCAGCTCCATCTGAGCTTTTAAAATGTCATTAAAATATTTTTCTCATCTTTATGTCTTTATTCTGTGGTTGTTTTCATGGATCCTGACTTGACTCTTGTTTAAAGGCGTTACCTTTGTGTCGATCCATGTGGCCTCTGTAGCCGGCTTTGGTGAGGAAAGATTTCCCGCAGACCTTGCAGGCGTAGGTTTTCTCGTGCGTCTGCAGGTGTTTCATCAGTGACTCTGCGGCGTCGAAGCGCTGGCCGCAGACGCCGCAGAGGAAGCCCTGGCTGTTCACGTGGCTCCACGCGTGTCTGATCAGGATTCTCTTCGACATGTGGTACGACTGACACACTTCACACAGATGCAAAAGCTTATAAATGGGATTAGATGGAGGCAAACTGCTGTTTGCAGCTGAAGGGCTGACCGTATGATTCTCCAGCACCTTCCTTTGCTGCGAGTCTTTGCCAGACGTCTGAGGAGTCGATAAGCTGCAGGACTTTGAGTCTTTATCTCCATCGTCACTGTCAAGTATTTCCACCGCCTCCATGTTTCTGATCGTCTTTGCTGCTGCATCCTGGACTTCATTTCCGTCTCCTGTTCTGGTCTCCTGCTTTGCGTCCTCAGGCTGAGAAGACACTTCGTCTCCATTATCATCCTCAACATCAATGATTTCCACCTCCTCTTTCTTGCTGTTCGTCTCTTTGTTTGATGAATGCTTGACCTTTTTCTTCTTCGCTGTTTTCACGGCTCCTTTGCTTCTGTCTCTCTTTGCATCTTTACCAGATTTTGGAGGCTGCAGAGACGAGCCTGTAGTGGACTCTGTGTTTTTATCATCTCCATCCTCACTGCCAACTATTTTCACCTCTTCCATCCTCAGGGTTGTCGATCCAACTGCCAGTTTGACTTTTTTCTTCTTCCCCTTCTTCTTATCCTTCTTCTCCTCCTTCTTCCCCTTCTTCTTCTTATCCTTCTCTTTCTTCTTTTTATCCTTCTCTTTCTTCTTCTTCTTCGTCTTCACGCGTTTTTTGCTGGTGTTTTGCTGTGTTTTGTTCTCTAACCTCCTGGGGTGAAAAGCCAACAGGCGGGAAGACTCTACGCTCTCACAGTCGTTGTAGTCCTCGCTGTCCTCCGTTTCGTCATCGTCTCCCTGGCTGTTCGCCGCCTCGCCTGGATGTTCCTGTCCCGTCGGATCTGCGGCTTCGGTCTTCATCTCTTGCTCTGAACTCTGCCTAGACGTCTGCGGCTGCAGAAGAGCGAGAGAGAGCTTGCAAGCCAGAGGATTTTTGTAGTAATTTTCATCCTCGCTGTCGTCCGTCCGCTCGTCGTCTGTCTGGGTGTTTGGCGTTGGGTTGGGATGTTTGTCCGTCTGCTGCACAGGGTTACTGCTGGGCAAAACGGCCCCCAGACCCGAGAGTTCGGTGTTCTCCACATTATCCTGATCGTCGTCGTCCTCGCTGTCTTCTGTCTCACTGTCCTCACCTGGCGCTGCTGTGCTGGACTGAAGATTCGATCTTTTTCTTTGTTTTTTTCCATTTCTGCTGCAGGGCAAACATGAGTTAGCATGATTAAAGGATGCTTTGCATTAACATGCTACATGTCTATGAAAGTAAAGATGTTTATTAAAGGAGACCCTATAAGGTTCATTAATGATGTGTAAATCAGATGGAAACCATCCAGCGATGCAGTGCTTAGCAGGAGCTAATGCTAAAGCGCTAAGTGACTAGTTTCATTTATACACGTCTTATGTGTCCTACAATGCTGTTATATGTTATATTCATGTCTATATCTTGTTCTCTAGTATCATTTATTCTGTTCCTGCATGTTTCTTGTGTGGAAGAGAGAAAAACAGTGAACAGGAAACTGAACTGCGTAAGAAATATTCACCTACTTCAAAATAAGAGCATGAATACAAAAGTTATCGATGATTCGTTACAGTCAATAAACAAAACTTCAACACAGGCGTCAAACTTTAATCAACATTAAAAAACAGCCAAGTAAATAGCGCTAGTTAGCGCTATTTACTTGGCTGTTTTTTTTAATGTTGATGTTATGTTAGCGCATAACTAACTTATGCGCTAACTTAAGTTTTAGCTTTAAGCTATGGCGTTAGCGTTAAGGTATGGGTTAGCGCAGAGTGCGCTAACAGTTTTAAAGTTAGCTAAAGCGCTAATGAGAAATTAGCTCCACTATTAGCAGAAGTGAGTCCAACACTGAAAGTTTGCAGCTCAGAGCTGAAGTGCAGATTCTGTGCTGCTAAGTTCCCATGAACCTTTTGGGAAAAATTATTTTTAAAATTACTTAAGAATAAAAAACATTTTTCCTGAACAGAACTCAGCTTTCAAACCGGATCTAAATTCTCTTCTACGTATACGAACGCAAACCACTGGTCAGGAAACGCAGTGGCTACGAACAGCCGGCGAGGTTTGGACTGAACCGCTGCATCGTTTCAGAGATCCGTCTATTCAGGACTTACCTGGTGGGAGAACCGTCAGAGCGACTCCGCTTCAGGCTGGTCTGGACGCCACGTCGCTCCTGGAAGAGTTTGAGACCCGAATGAAGCCGACGCCGTCTGGACCCGGAAGCATCGCCATGCAGGAAGACAGAACAGAGAAACGGCTTCTGACCTTCAGGCGGATGTAGAGCAGAGAACCGCCAGTGGACTTCAGGGTCCTGCTGATGTCATCAGACGTCAGGTTCTGCAGGCTGATGGGCTTCACGTCGGCGCCGTGACCGATCAGCAAGTCCAACGCTTCTCCAGCCAGCTGAGGGAAGGTCGTCTGCAACAAGCGGAGGAACTCGGCCTCCTGAAGGGAACCGGGACACTGGAACTCCAGGACGGGGTATTTCTGCAACACTGGGAGAAATAAGGACTGTTGGTCGGAGAACCAGAGACCCGAAACAGACACAACACTGCAGCTACTATGTGTGGACCTGCAGAGGAGCAATCTACAGTCATAGATCTACAGTCATAGATCTGCAGTCAGAGATCTAGAGTCAGAGATCTACAGTCATAGATCTACAGTCATAGATCTACAGTCATAGATCTACAGTCAGAGATATACAGTCAGAGATATACAGTCAGAGATCTACAGTCAGAGATATACAGTCATAGATCTAAAGCCAATTCACAGCTTCAGTTATTTGAGCTGGAAACTAAAGATCAGGCTGACCTCTGACCTCTCTTTCGGTTCCTTCTACCAGCTCCAGAACATTTCCGGAGCCCAAATGTTTCAGCATCAGAGAAACTCATCCAGTTTGTCTCTAGTGGTTTGATTCCTGCAGCTTTCAGCCTCTATGCAGGAACAAACTTCCAGAAAACTGCAAAACTGCTGAAACACTGAATGCCTTTAAATCTAGACTGAAGCACAGCTGGTTGGAGCTGCTTTGATTCATAATCAATAATCTGATGTGTGACGATGGCCCGTTTCAGTTGTGTTTCTGAGTGAAGCTCTTTGAACTGCTGATGTATAAATCAACCTGAATGATTGATTAACGATTGAAACCGTTCAGTTTACCTAGAGGAGAGGCAACGTCTATCTGGGAGTCGGCCACGATGCAGATCTTCAGCTCCACCGGGTTTTTGGGGTCAGAGTTCGTCCTGCTGGGTTCCTGAATGCTGACAAAATAAGAGAAATTAGAAAATGAGTCAGAAATCAAACAGTTTCACTGGAGATGGAGATTTATAATCAATACTATTCCAATATCACTGCATGTCAGCAAATACGGCGCACAGATCAGAAACCGAAAGGCAGAATCGTTAAGCAAGAAGCTGAACGAGTAACTGAACTACTGAGAACCAGTTCTTATATTGAATCAGTTCTTATAGGGATCCAGTTCTCATAGGGATCTGGTTCTTATAGGGAACTAGTTCTTATGGGGAACAGTGTTTTTTCAGACTTTTGGGCCGGTTTTTGGGTCTGGTTCTTGTATTGATCCAGTTCTTATAGGGATCCAGTTCTTATATTTAATCAGTTCTCATAGAGATCCAGTTCTTGTAGCCCCGGCTGTTCCTGACTCACCTGGCCTGTGGAGGTCTTGTTCGAGGGTCTTTAGATTCAGCGGCGTCTCTCTGAGCGGGATTCTTCTGGAATGACGACACAGCGCGACTAAAAGCCTCCGGCGTGTTTCGAGGTAAAGGATTCTGGGTGGCGGCTGACGTACCTGCTGCTGAACGCAGATGACCGACGTCTCCAGAGAGTCGATGATCGTCCTGATCTCCTCTGGATTCACACTGTTCAGGTTCAGCTGCAGCATCTTCTGGCCTTGAAGAGCGAAAACACTGAATGGCTGATCTGAAGCCAGCTGGGAACACGTGGACCTGAGGAAGGTCAGGATGTCCGTCTGCTGCAGACCGCTGGGACATTTCAGCACATGAATTGGAAACTTCTTAAATACTGGAAAACAAAGGAAAGCAAAACTCAGCGAGTCGGATCAGGTTTTACTGAAACTGTTAGCGAACATGGAGCCGATTCCCGTCAGTCTCTGCTGCAGGTTTGTAAGAAAATGATCAGTTTGGTTGTTTACCAAAAGATCAGCAGTTTGAATAAAGTACTAAGAGGAGGAGCTTTCTAACACTGAATCATCAAGTTAAAAAAAGAAACTAGAGTATTTCCTGTTACATGTGGGATTCCCCAAGGCTCCCTGCTTGGTCCTGTCCAGTTCTCTTTGGGATCCGTCCTTAATGACCAAAATGTTTTATTATAATTGTTTAAATAGACTGGAAAATCCTTCATTTCATTAGACTTTAAGCAGATTTTCCTCTGGATGTTTGCATTTAGCAGGTTTCCTGGGGGAAATCCTGTCAACATCTGTTTAAATTCAACAGCTGGGAAGCAGTTTGTTTCCACGCAGCGACCCTCATCACTGGAGGACAAACGGGGACGATCAGGTGATACACATCCTGTTACTCCCTGGAGTAAATGAGAATCTGGCGTTTTGTTTTCTCTGCATGAATCTCATCAAGGAGTCATGCGGCTGTAGAGGAACTCATGCATCTGATTACTGATCAGTTTGGTCAGGTTTTGTTGCTCTGCTGTATTTTATTTTTATATTTTTGTCAGTGTGAAGCTACAGGCTTCGATCATCTGCTGTTGCACTTTAATTCTTTTATTTTTTTAATATGTTTCAGCCTTTCAGCCTTTGCACCGTGTTTTGTCGCCTGGAGGCTGTGATGGTGGCAATGTTTGTCTGACCGGCGCCACCATGTGGAGATGTGGCTGAGCTGCAACGGGAAACAAACCGAACCGTCCAGAGTTCAGCCGAGTTCAGCATCACAACACTGTAACTTCACACTGTCATGTTTTCTAGCTGAAGCTCGCTGCCGTTTCTGGGTTTGTTTATTTTAACGCTGCCTTGTTGACTGAGAGGCTGTTTCTGCTTGTACATGTCAGTTTTCTGCTTCTCTAAACTGCATCGTCTACAGAAAAGGTAGGAAAGTTGAATACAGAGCTGCGGGCTGAAGGTGGAAGAAGCTCCGTCCTGAGAGGAAAACGAATCCATGTGGGAGTCCGCCAGGTAGCAGACCCTCAGGTTGATGTGAGTGTCATCTGCTGGGTTGGGGTTTTCATTTCTGGAAGCAGAAAAAGGAGGATTAACAGATAAAGTGTTCAGATTAAACAGACCAGACAGACTGTCTGGAAACTGGAAGGTTTTTACCTGTTACTGGGTGCAGCTGGATGTGGGGGGGGTGGATGCTCTCCATCCTGGTTATTCTGCTGAGTCTCTTCTGATCCATTACTGGGTTTCTCTGGATGCTGAAAGGAAAATGTTTCCCACATTATCAGGTAATGTGAGGATCTCCTGACTGAGTGCGCCGGGCTGCAGTACCTGGAGCCGGATGTAGAGGGCAGACGTCCCGGCCGCCGCGCAGACCAGCTCAGGTGTGAAGGACTGCAGGTGGAGAGGCAGCAGCTTCCCGGTGTGGTCGCACTTAAAGGCTTCAAACAGCGTCAGCTGTGGGAAGGTGGACCTGAGCAGGTCCAGGAAGTCGGCTTCCCTCATCCCACGAGGACACTTCACTTTATTCAGACGATACTTCCTCAGCACTGAAGCAGAAATAACGTGAAACAACGAGAAACAACAAGAAACAACGAGAAACAACAAGAAACGAGAAACAATGAGAAACAACGGCACAAAGTGAATGAAGAGCCATAAACACGTCTAAGGTAATACACATGTTCAACAGAAACATATTCATGTATATTTATGCAAAAAAACTCAACTAAAGGAAAAAAAGCAGATGCTTAGCGACATTTGCAACGGAGAAAGTTTGAATACAAAATAATTTGTCCTCTGTTGTCCAGCAGGTTCAGTTATTTGCTTTGTGAATCCATTTCATATTTATGCACTTCAAACATTGAAGTCATGTATTTTTATGAATTTTCAAAGTGACGGCCTCAGAAGAGAACATGAGGAAAAATAAAAATAAAATGTAATCTAATCATTTTTAAATCCATTTTTTGTTTAACCATAAAATCTAATGTATTTTGAGTCATTATTGTAAATATGCTCATCTTTCCATTGACAGATGATCAAATTTATCAAGAAAAAGACCCTAAAAACCCGTACAAGCCCGTGTTCAACTGGGATCAGAAGCCAAGACGCAGCGTTTATGCTAAGCTAACGTAATAATTATTGAACACAGAGTAGAAAGGCCTCCAGGCTCCTTGGCCTCCCGGAGCTTAAATTCACCTTCTGACGTGACGACGGTGATGCTGGAGTCCTCCAGGACGTGAATCCTGAGGTTGATGTGGGCGTCTGCTTCTTTGACCTGATGTTTGCTTTGAGACTCTTTTCTGAGGAAAAAATAACATTTAGAAAACTAAACATTGCTTTAAATAATCAAAATAGAAAGCAGAAAATTATTGTAATAAATTATAATATATCACTTTTTTCTTGTTGCCTCTGCCAGGAGATCTTTCAGTCTGGACTTGATGTTTCCCTCTGCAGACTAAAGAGAAAAAAGCATCTTTAGGAACCAGAGAACGGCTTCCTGTTCAGCCATGATGGGGAGTTTTGGCGCCAGCTGCAGTACCTTCAGTCGGATGTAGAGGGCAGAGTTCCCAGCACCGCTGCTGATCTGTTCTGGCGTCAAGGACTCCACTTTCAGAGGCAACAGTTTCTTGGTTTTGTTGGTGATTAAATACTCAAACGGCAATCCAGCGGCCAGCTGGGGGAAGGTGGACTGCAGCAGCTTCAGGAAGTCTGCCTCCTGCATCCCGCGGGGACAACGCAGCTTTCTGGACTTATACTTCTTCAGCACTGAAACAGAGCAGTCAGGAACATTACTGAAGCTGTTTCTGAAATAGAAACCCTCAAAGACCTTCTCTGAGTTTAGTCTGTAGCGCCGGATAACCAGTGCTAGCTACAAAGCTAGCTGCGCTAATCCAGAAGCTACCTGCGCTAACCCAAAAGCTAGCTGAGCTAACCCAAAAGCACTGACCATAAGCATTATTTCAGCTAAAGCTAATGTGCTATACCAACATGGTAATTATTGGAAGCTAACGCTAAAACGCTGTAGCAATGTAGTGATTATTAGAATTTCTGAGTAAATGCTTACTGGTCTTTGACAAAGCCACAATATGGGGGTCCTCTATAACCCGGACCTTGAGAACGATGTTTTCATTATGACCACTCTGATTTTTAACCAGTTTTTCCTGAGGAGTCTCGTTTCTGCCACGAGAAACAGAAAAGATGAAAAGATTAAGATGAAATGAGGCCATAAGTGATTCACCGTTTACAGAGTTTGTGTTTTCTCACTTGGCGTCGGCTGCAGTGTGAAGCTGCATGGGCAGAGCATCTTCATAGTCAAAGTCGTTATCACTGGCCTGCATAGGCTGCTGCTGCTGACTTCCTGCTTCCTGCTCAACATTACACTAAGAGAGAAGAAAGTTTGGCTTTTTAACCTTTTAATTAATATCTGTATTTTCACTAAAGCTATGACTCAACTTAGTAGTTAGTGGAAGCTAATGCTAAAGAGCTAACCAACATAGTACTAAGTGGAAGCTAATGCTAAAGGGCTAACCAACATAGTACTAAGTGGAAGCTAATGCTAAAGGGGCTAACCAACATAGTAGTTAGTGGAAGCTAATGTAAGGGGCTAACCAACATAGCAGTTAGTGGAAGCTAATGCTACAGTGATATTCCAACATCATAATTCTAATTTTACCATCACTGATCAACCTGTTGGTCAACGGAAGTTGAGTTTTCTGCTTTATGGTCGGGAGCAGTACCTTCAGGCGAATGTAGAGGGCAGAGTTCCCCGCTGCGCTGCAGATCTGCTCCGGTGTGAAGGACTGCACCTCCAGAGGTTGCAGCCGGTTGGTCGAGTCAGTGATGAAGGACTCAAAGGGAGTGCTGGGGGCCAGCAGAGGGAAGGTGGACCTCAGCAGCTTCAAGAAGTCGGCTTCCTGCTGGCCTGAGCGGCACTGCAGCTCGTGAACCGGGTACTGATCATCCACTGGAGCGGGGAGACGGCAGCCATGTCCGCTCAGACCAGAGCAATCAACCCAGAAACAGAACCTGAGGAAGAAGAGTATCCCTACCCTGGTCTGAGACCTCCTCGATGGTCCAGTCCGTCAGGATGCAGATCTTAAGGTCCACGTAGTTTTCCAGGTTTGTGATGTGAGAGGCAGCCATATTTATCGAGGCGGCCATATTTATAGAGGCGGCCATATTTATCGAGGCGGCCATATTTATAGAGGCGGCCATATTTATCCCGTCAGTCAACCTGAACAAAGGACACAGTTAAACCTGGACAGACTCGTCTGGAGACTACTGACACCAAGAGCAGCATGTTGCTGGAAGGTTGTCTTTATGACCAAATAAACTACAAAGAAGTCCTTGAAGTCAAAGTTACAGTGATAAAGACAATGCGCTTTCATCAGAGGAAGATTTAACTTCTAACCTGGATGCTTCGTCAGGACCTTCCCTGTCCATGTGTTGGTCCTCTGTTACCGACCCACAGCAGGAAAGGATCTCCAGGGTCTGAGGATTCTCCAACTCTGGACACAAATCAGCAAATTATAATAGAATAACAGATTTACACAAGTTAACAAATGCAATGTGATTTATGAAATCATGAATTAATAAAGCGAGGTGTTCCACAGGGCTCCAGTCCAGGGCTTCTGTTTTATAGTCCTTATTGATCATTGGATAATTTTCTATACAAAAATAAATATGTTAATAAAAAACAATTGAATTACTAACTTAAAAATAAATTAAAAACAAATTAATAAAAAGTAAAAATAAAAATAAGTTTAAAAAATGTTTTATCTTTTTCAGGTTGCTTTTAAAGAATCAAGATAAAACGGAAAGTTTTCACAACAAAAACAAACTAAAAATATTAATAAACTAAACAAAATTCAAATACAAAATTAAAAAGTTAATTTTTAGTTTTTCAAAATGTTTTGAAAAACAGAAATAAAAAGTTAAATGTAAACAAGAAATGAAAAGTCCAAATATATTAATACAAACATAAATTAAATTAAAATTTGTTTAAAAAGATGTTTAAAATACTTTCCAGGTTATCTTTAAACGATTAAACTAAAAAGATTTTTTTACTAAAAGAAATAAATAAAATAAAACTTGTTTTCATTTCAACGCAGTTTCTAAATCATGACAGCCGTCCGTTTGTCTTTGATGAAGTCGTACTTATTTCACACGTCTGTCCTGCGGCGTCCTGCCATCTGTCCCCTCCGTCAGCGCCACACACAGAGAACAGCATCTGGCTGTCTGGATCAAACAGGAATAATTAACATCATTACTCAAAACCAATAATAAAGATTCATCAGCTGTGATTATTGTAACCACAAGGAAACAGAGAAAATGTCTTATTAGAATGTAATAAATATTCAGAGCATCGTCGGCATTTAAAGTGAATATTAAACAGAGCAAAGAGGATTTTACATAATAAATGTTAGGAAATGAATCAAAATCCATTAGAAAATCAATGAATCTGACTTTTTCACAAACACTAGGTTATTTAATTGTATTTAAGGTATGTATGTGGGCTCCAGTGAGCGAAACACTGAATCAATCAGAGAAATTCGTCTTTAGATATTTTATTTTGAAAATCAGAGAAAGCATGAAAAAAAGCAAGAGAGAAGAAGAAGTGAAGCTTAAAACCTACAATTCTTCTTGTGTGTCTCCCGGTGCCTCCCCCCCCCCCATCTCTCCCTGCAGGGAGTTTCTCTCAGTTTCTTTCACCTCTGGCTGATTGGTCCAACCCGGTTCAAAGGAAACCCGTGATCAGTTCCATAAGGAAGAACACCTGATCAGAAGCCCTCATTGTTAGCTCATTCTTCCAAGTAAACAATCCAAAGTCGGTAGTTTCGGTTCAGAGGAACGAACAAACTAATTTGGATGATTGGGAACTGAGATGTATCAGAGAGACTTTAGGGGAGATTAAAACTGATAATCCACCCAAACTAAGACAATCTGTATCCGAATTGTCTTTTCCCATGTTGTCTTGGAAGGGCTGCATGGAAGCTAGGTAAACAACCTGTTATCCATGCAGCTGTGGAGCTGAGCGCTGCCAAGGACAGGCCTAGATAACAACATCTTATCAGACTTCTGCCTGGACGCTGAGCAACGTGACGCCGCCGCCTTCGCTCATGTCTTTGTGTCTTGTTTATTTTTTATAAACTGAGTTAGACCGATATTATACTTCTTAGATACATTTTTAGATTATTAAGCCAAGAGACCCAGAAAAGGAATTAGAACAAACCAGAATCCAGAAAAACTTCCTTAGCAATGAAGTTTTAGACTCCTGTTCCTCCAACCCAGAACAGGAGCATCTGGTTTATTTACTCTAGATCAACATTAATAGATTCTTTTTCTTCTTTTGCTGTTTTCTTTGGTTTGTTATTTTGTCTGTATTTCCCTTTAAGTCATGTAAAGCACTTTAAATTGCATTGTTGCTGAAAATGTGCTATATAAATAAAATGAGCAGCCTAACTACAGATCCTTCAATTAACTCAGATGAATTAATTACTTTAGTCCAACCACTATGTGTTTTATAAAAATGCTTTGAGCTGCCCCCAAATTAACATTTTGTAATCTGGCACAAAAATAAAAAGAGTACTTTTAACAATGAACAAACAGCAAAATTGAAAATAAATAAATGGATGGATGGATGGATGGATGGATGGATGGATGGATGGATGGATGGATGGATGGATGGATGGATGGATGGATGGATGGATGGATCATTACCCACAGGTTCCGCGAGGCGTCGCTGTTTAGCACTAATTGACCATCTTTGTTTTTCTAATGAACAGAAGCTTAACGGCTGAATTTGAACCGTTATTATTCCTGCCGGTTTTTTAATGTTTAAACAAATATTAAACATGTTTCGGTTATATTTTTACAAATATCTTACATATTTGCGATATATTTTTGTAGGAATTAAAGAGAAAATCCCGTTAAGTGTTTGAACTGTAGCTGCTAAAGCGGAGATGCTCGCTGGTTCTGGCTGAATAACGGACTGGTTCTGGCTGAATGACGGACTGGTTCTGGCTGAATGACGGACTGGTTCTGGCTGAATGACGGACTGGTTCTGGCTGAATGTCGGACTGGTTCCGCCGAACTTCAGCGGGGTGTCAGGAACTACATGAAGCGTTTCTGGTTGATAACGCGGCCCCGGGGCAGATAACCGACCTGCGGGCTCCTCTTTAACCCGGGGCTGGAGCCGCTCCAGCTGGCTCTTCAGCCGCTCTATCTCCTGCCTCAAGCCCGAAACCTCCGCTTCGTGCAGGACGAAGGTTTTCTCCAGGTCCGCCAGGATCTCCGCGGCGGCCGCGTGAAGCTTCCCCGTGATGACGCCCGTCAGGCGGCTTCTGGACGCGTTGAAATCCATGTAATCCATCGGAGAAGCTACATCGGAACACACTGGCGCCGTTGCTCCGCCGGAAGTTACACGAGCTGAAGCGAAGAGAGGGAATCGGTTAACCCGGAAGTGAACGACTCAGCCCTCACAGCAGAGGATGTCTTCCGCGGAGATCAATCTGAGAGAGTAAACATGGATACTAGTGATAATCTGAGCGGGATCATCGCGGAGCGGCTGAGCTCGGCCACCAGAGAGGTGCTGGCGGCGGTGGAGCGGACCGTAGCCGGGTACGAGCAGGAGGCGACGGGCTTCAGGCGGCAGATCGACCGCCAGCGGAGGCAGCTGGAGCTGCTGCAGCCGCAGGTCAAGCTGCACAGAGGAGGTCAGTGGTGGACCGCAGGTCCAGAGGAAAGATACAGAAAGCGGTCTGAGTTAAGCGACACTTGTTTAGAGAATCAGGTGCGTCCTTAAGATTAGGAAACATGGGGCCCTGGGCCCTAAGGGGGGGAGAAAGGTGAAAGGTTTTTGTTGCTGTTTTATATCTTTGTTGCAGGTGTGGTTAGTACTGAACAATAAGCAGTAAATCAATTAAAACAAACTTAATAAAGTCCATTTGAATGATATAAGCAACTAATTTCATTAATGAATAAAATCAATTACTAGTTCCCTTTAGTTCTAGTTTAATGTTCCTGATAGTTCATATTTAAAGTTTTGAGGTTAACATGTCATGTGCAGTTAGTTGAATTTGTTTTCAGTTTCAAACTGAAAAAAAAACTTTAATTTACTTGTTTATGAAAATGAAAGTTTAACGTCATAAATGGACCTTAAAACAGTTCAGATCTCAGTGTGTTTAAGGAGTGGCATCAGAATAAGCTGGTATATTTCAGACGGATGGGAAAGGATGCTCGTTAAGAATAACAACAGTAATTCTGTAATCTGTCTGCCTCTCATTGATCTGTTTGCTGTTTAATTTCACGTTTTGCTTCCATAAATTATTTTATCCTTTTTTTATTTTGTGAAGATTCAAATGTTGATCAGATTTGGTTTGTTTCTGCCTGAAAAGCCAACGAGCCGATTCCAGATCTGCAGAGCCAGGCGGAGGAAGGCGGTGAGGAAGAGGAGCAGCAGCCTAGCGGTAGGACTCACCTGGACCAGAACCAGAGCCAGACTGGAGATACTGGATCATGTCAGAGGTCAGAACTCTGCTGCTGCTGTTGTGTTCAGGTGAGGCGGCTGAGAGTCACAGTCGACCCGGGAACCTCTCTGACGAAGGGGCGGAGCCAACAACGACCTTCAAGCTCAGCCAGGAAGAGCTGAAGGACAGACATTATGGGAAACCACCACGGTAACTGGGTTTGATGGGCTGACCGCTTCATGTTTCAGATGATAACTCAACCAACCAGAACCGCCTTCTCATTGTTTCTCAGGGAAAGTCCACCTGTTACTTCTCACTAAATCTTTACTTTAATTACAACCAGCATAATCTTCATGTTTCCTAGTTTTAGCACAGAAAGTACTCCTGACTCAGAATCTACATGTGGAGCTGTTTATATTTCCAGGACATTTAGAGAAATATCTCTAATCTGGGCTGTTTTTGTTTCTACTATAAAGTCTGCATGTTAACACGAGGATCAGTCGTCCCTGTAATAAGTGATAATTATTGATTTTAGATATTGATACAGTGGCATAATAATGCAGGTTCACCTTCTACAAGGCCAATAAGCTGGAAGATATTTAAATATTAACCACCAGAAATAAAATTGTCCTTCAAAAGATGTAAAAATAAATCAGGATGTAAATTATTGAGCTCATTTTAGTTTCTCATGGAATGAACTGGTTATTGTGACAGATGAACTCACAGGAAGTTCTTCTGTGTTCAGATAAACTCTTTTCCAGTGTCGGGTTTCCTGTTTCTGTAACTTCTCCCTGACGGCAGAAAACATTTTTATTTCAGGAAGCGACTCAGAGTGTCTAAAAGTGATAATCTGAGCGGGATCATCACGGAGCGGCTGAGCTGGGCCACCAGAGAGGTGCTGGCGGCGGTGGAGCGGACCGTGGCCGGGTACGAGGAGGCGGCGTCGGGCTTCAGGCGGCAGATCGACCGCCAGCGGAGGCAGCTGGAGCTGCTGCAGGCCGGCGGTCAGCAGGCCAGGCGGTCAGCAGGCCAGGGGTCAGCAGGCAGGTCAGCAGGCAGGTCAGTGGAAACCAGTCAGACTTGGTGGGTTTACTGGTTCAGAGCAGCTGGGTCTCTGATAGTAACTAGTTAGTTAGTTTTAGGAGTATTTTTACTATGTTGTGCTTTATTGCTACTTTCTTAAGGAAAATCTGTGTATATTCAACCTGCTGCAGAAACATCAGATCTATTTTACTTTTCAGCAGGAAACCAGAGTTTGTTGTAATTCATTATTTTGTAACAGTAACAATAATGTGCTGATAACTGATAACATGGGAATAAATATCCTGTTATCAGTGAACTAATCTGTGCAGTAATTATTGACATCAATAAGCTTCCATATTTAATATTTCTTCCTGTGTCTGCTGCGGCCAGACGGGCCGACCCCCGAAGTGGAGGTCATCGTTGAGGAAGAGGAGGAGCAGCAGCTCACAGGTAGGACTCACCTGGAAACTGGATCACATAGAACCAGAACCTCCAGCCAATCAGACGATCTTCTGGGTTCAGGTGTGGACGGATCAGAGTGTCTGCCGCTGAATGATGAAGACGATGGTGGTGATGAAGAGCCATTAAACGCCTCCAGGCTGAAACAGGAAGACCCGACGGACCTGGACTACGAGATCCCATCAAGGTAGCAGAACCAGAACCGGCCAAATACTGAGTCTGCAGTAAGAACAAAGGCTCTTATTGGTGGATGATGTCATAACGTTTCCCCGCCTCCTCGATCTGATTGGTCGATTCTGTTTTTTACTTCTGATGTTTGTAGAAGCTAAAATAAATTTCCACAGATTTTCTCACATTAAAGTTGAACCCGCATCTAGTTTTGACCTTTGAACCCTCCGGCCAATCGTAGCTCACCTGCTGTCATCCCCTGCAGGTCTGCTCAGGTCAGAGGTCAACCTGCAAGCCGGCGGCCCGGCAGACCTCGACTCAGCAGATCAGTGGATCAACTGGCGCTACGGGTCCGAATCCTGGAGGATTCCCAGACCAGAGTCCTGTCCAAGGCCGGTGAGAGCCCAGAACCAGCTTTCCCAGTGCATGCTGGGAGCTCTGCTATCTCCCAGTGCATGCTGGGAGCTCTGCTGGGAGCTCCACTGACTAACACGGTGCTGCTGTCAGTGTTTCAGCGCAGCGCGGTTCTGGACCTGCAGTGCCCCCGCGGGCTGTCGGAGCCGGGCTTCCTGGACCTGCTGCGCTCACGCTGCCCCCTGCTGGCAGCCGGACGGCCCTTCGACGTCTTCATCGCTGCCAAGAACCGGCGGCTGCAGCCGCTGGCGGCGCACAGCCTGACGCCGGAGCAGATCTGCTGCCGCCACCGCTCAGGCGGGAACCCGACGCTCTACATCCGGCTGAAGGTCCGACCAGAACCGACCCGGTCCAAACATCGTGCACTGGCTTCTCCCATTAACACAACTTTAATCTCATTATTTACAACTTTATTCTGGCAATGAGTTTCTGTATTATTACAGTTTTTCTGGCAATATTCCACTTTTATTCTCATTAACTGTTTTCTGACCTGAAGGCTTCGTTTTAGTTTCTCTTATTAAAACAAACTGAATACTAAATTTACGACACGTCGGCCGATTTCCATCATCTTTCAACAAACAGATTTTAATCTGATAAGTAAATCTGGGCCAACAAGTGAGGGAGAAACTGTCTGTTTACCTAAATTGTTTAGTTTTAAACATTTCAATTGTTTAGTTTTAAACATTTAAATTGTTTAGTTTTAAACATTTCAATTGTTTAGTTTTAAAAAATAACAAGCAGAAGTTCACTTTGAGTCGGGAAAACGTGAAGCTTCATTGAATTTGTGAACGTTTTCTTCCAGGAAAGCGAGGAGCCATTTCCAGCCGACGCTGCGGTGATGAAGGGAGATAAAACCAAACTTCATTCCTGGTAAACAGCTTTCAGGTCAAGGTCCAGGCAGAGCTCAGCAGCAGTTTGGGAAAACAGACTCACTGCTCATAACTGCAAACAGATTTAGTCTCTAGTTTTTATCTGAACGATCCCTGAAAGCTTCTGTCAAAGAAATTAGATTTATGGACCAGTGAGCTGCTTGTTTGCACTAATTGGTTGGAAATTGAACATCCAGACGCTGCACGCCAGAACTGCTGCACATCTGACCCGTTTAGCTGCAGGGAAATCCTAACAAACTTTTAGGAAGCTGCACTAGTTGTGATAGTTTCATCAACTCTTCCTAAGTGGAAAACAGAACAACTTTTCAACTTCCTGTTGAAGCCAAAACTTAACTTCCTCTTGGCTGAGGACCGATTCACCTCCAAAAACCCAAACAGATGTGGAAATATAAATGTTCCACATTAGTAAATGTCAGCGCTGCCGCTAGCTGGTGCTGCCGCTAGCCGGTAGCTCTGCTGCAAATGTCTCACCTTTGCCAGACTTGATGGCGTCCTGAAGATCGATTCACCTGAAGACCCACAGCAGCGTCCGGCCGTGTTGGAGCAGAGATGAATCTAGCTAAGTACCTGTGGGCAGCCCTGCATCTCAAATATGTTTGTTTGTTTGTTTGTTGCCGGTAGCGAGGAAGCCGACCCGGGCCTGGATGCAGAAGACGACAACTGGAGCCCTGATGCTGAACCCCAGACCGCCAAAAGGTCGAGGAAACGGAAGGAGACGCCGCTGACCTTGGAGAGCAAGAGGTCCTGCAAGGTGTGTGGCGCCTGGTACAGGCAGCTGGGCAGTTTGATCAGCCACGTCTGGAACCACGCAGGCGACCCGCAGGGCGTCTGTGGCGCCTGCGGAGAGAAGTTCAAGTCTGCAGACGAGCTAAAGGAGCATCTTCGAAACCACCAGAAGGTCCACAGCTGCCAGCACTGCGGGAAGACGTTCGTCTCCCTCCAGAGCCTCAACCTTCACGAGGCGAAGCACACAGGAGAGAGTCGGTTCAAATGCCAAGTCTGCAGTAAAACCTTCACCAACATGGCCTCCCTGAACTACCACCAGTGGCTGCATGTGGAGGACAAGCCACACAAGTGTGACGTCTGCCTCAAGACTTTCGGCTTGGAGTCGCACCTCATATCCCACAAAAAGCTGCACACGGTCAAGGAAAAGCACGTCTGCGACGTCTGCAACAGGTCGTTCCGCCTTCGCCGCGCCATGACCCAGCACCGCCTGACCCACTCCGACGACAAGCAGTACTCCTGCGACGTCTGCGGGAAGCGCTTCAAGCTGGAGGGTTCGCTGAAGGTCCACATCAAGACGCACACGGAGAGGGACCGGACGTTCCTGTGCCACGTCTGCTGCCGGACGTTCCTGTGGAAGGGGACGCTGATGGCTCACCTGAAGACCCACAGCAGCGTCCGGCCGTTCGTCTGCGCCGTCTGCACCAAGGGCTTCTGGTTCAAGTGCGACCTGAAGAAGCACATGAGGATCCACTCCGACGAGGCGCCGTACGAGTGCTCGGAGTGCGGCCGCCGCTTCAAGCAGAAGGCCAACCTGGACAGCCACGTCAAGATCCACCTGGGCATCAAGAGGTTTGTGTGCGCCGAGTGTGGGAAGGAGTGCTCCCGACGGGAACACCTGAAGGTCCACATGAGGACCCACAACGGAGACAAGCCCTACAAGTGCAGCGTGTGCGACAGGGCCTTCACCCAGAGCCACTGTCTGAAAACGCACATGAAGAGTCACCCGGCGGAGGGGAACCTGGACCTGGATCCGACCCAGACTCAAGAGACGGACGAAGACCCGGTTCTGGACCCGCCTCACAGCCACGAGATGGAAGGAAACCCGGTCCTGGATCCATCAGAACCCTGAACCTTAAATTCATGACTTTGTACCAATCAGACTTTTTCATGAAATAATTACCTTGTAATGACAATTTAAAAAGGAATAAAACAGTAAACATGATAACTGGAGTGATTCCCAGTTCCTGAAGTTAGTTACGGAGTACCACAGGGCGCAGGACTCGGACCCATGTTGTTCCACAACATGGGGCAAATTTCCATTTTCATCTTGATGATGGTTGATTGTATTTATCTGTAGTAGCTGATAAATTAATCACTACACATTATTGAAGACTTTTAAATTCCAGCTGCCAAACATCAGAGAATAGAACAATTTTTTTTTGTTCTTAGAGTTAAAACCTCCTTCAGAGGAATCCTGGTCAAAGGCCTGCTAGCTGCAGCGCTAGCTCAGCCCAAGCAGAACAGGTTGATTAACATTCAGCCATTAAAATGTATGGAGGGTCAGAGGTGACAAAGTTAAATATACCATGAAATATGTTTAAATCTCCTACTAATTAATTTAAGTTATAAAATTATTAAAATAAGTACATAATTGTATTTACAACCATTAAATTATTAAATACAGCAAAATGTCATTACATTTTTAAATATGCAGTTAAATAATTAAATGTCCAATAAAATAATTATTATTTGGGATAAAATATTGTTTAAAAGAAAATTTACATAATAATATATACTATTTCTATATCTTGGCTCCAGTGTGAGCGCCGTTATAAAATACTGTCAACCCCAGACTTTTAAAAAATTGATTAGATTATTAAATCTAATCAATTTAATAATGTTTTATTAACTTTCTAATGCATTTAATTAATTAGTGGGAGACTTATTTTATGGTATTTGTATTTATTTAATTTTGTCACCCCTAGCACTCCGTAGATTTAAACCAGAGTTTATGGAAGTAGAAAGCAATGCAGAAACGACCTGGTGAATGAAGATGAGGAGGAACAAATGGATGAAGGTCAGAGTCGGCTTCCTGAACATCCAAAACATCCAATTTTAAACAGGCTTGTTCAGGACACCACTGGATTAACTGCACACAAAAACAACAATTAATCTTTTCTTAAACTTTATTTCAACATATCAAGGCTCCCAAGAAAACAGTGAAAATATAGAAAGCAATTTAAACAACTCAATCAGTTTCTACCGACGCGTCAAATCCAATTTCTTGTCATCATAAGTTTTTCACTGTATGAAAAACGATACGATAAACCGTCCCTAATGCGTATCGAGATAATCAGCAAGCATTGCAAGTAGGACCAGAACTGATTGGAAAACCAAAGTGTCCTGGATGGAGTTGTGCTGCAGTTTACAACGAGCGATACGGTTCGGGTCGGTACTTTTAGGACCGGCGTGTTCGTCAGCAGAGCATTTCTACCGCTAATCATACTCTCCATGGATGTGGCGTCTTGCAGTACATCAGTAGTAAGCAGCAATATCCTCCATTGATTGGGGGTCAAAATGTCAGAGTGACATCCCATCAATGGACACCAGTAGCTCCACCCTAACCACACCTACACTTATCCCACTGCAGAAATGGACCCAGGGTCGGTTCTACCGTCCACAAAAATAGAGAACCAAACTGCATGGACCAATAATACCACATACTGCAGTGTTGAGGTTAAACCAGTATGTGGTTTAACCTAGGGTGAACCTTTACCCTAGGAGGTAAAGGTTCACCTTTACCTAGTTCACCCTCCAGTGGCTCTCATGTCCTCTTCCTAGAGACCTTTGTCCTCCAGACAGTGAACTTCCCTGTGGTTCTCTGGCATCTTTCAGATCACAGATCTTCTCATGCGCCATCAGTGAGGTTTCCAGTGTGCAGGTTTTCCCGCAGAGTGTGCAGGATGAAGGTTTTAAAGCAGGTTTAAGTGATACTGTGGCTCTCTTGTCCTCCAGACATCAGTGAACTTCCCTGTTGTTCCTCCGGCGTGTTTTCATACCACGGATCCAGGTGAAGGTTCTGTTCTACGGGGATCTCTCCGGTGTGGATCCTCATGTGGACCTCCCGGGCTTCTGGTCCGTTACTCACGTGGCCACAGATGGTGCAGACACACTGCTGGACGGCTGAATGCGCCTTGATGTGGTTGACCAGGTAGGCCATCCGTTTGAAGCAGCGCCCGCACTGTAAGCACTTGTACGGCGTCTCGTTGGAGTGGACCATCATGTGGACCTTCAGCGCGTCTTCAGACAGGAAGCTCATGTTGCACAGGCTGCAAACAAACGAGCCGTCTGTGCCGTGAGTGTGGTTCATCAGGGTCTGGTAGGTTTGGAAAGTCTTGTGGCAGATTTGGCAGGTGAATAGGGAGTCACTCGTTGCGTGGGTTTTCTCGTGCGTCTTCTCGTGCGTCTTCAGGGAGGTTTCCAGTGCGAAGGTCTTCCCACAGAGTTTGCAGGAGTAGCCCAGGCTTCCCGCCGAGGCGTTGCTGTAGGCGCCGCCGTGGCGCTTTCTCTGGGCTACGAGATCCAACTTCAGATCCAACGATTTCGGACAAAGCTGGCAGGCAGTGGGTCGTTTTTCCACGTGGACCCGGCTGTGCCCGTTCAAGGCTGACATGGTGGAGAAGGTCTTGCTGCAAACGTTGCATTTAATCCGAGCCTCACCCACCTGACTCATCGGAGCGTCTGTCACATGCTTGGCGATGTGGCGGTTGAGGGTGACGCTGGAGAGCAGGTACTTCCCACAAATCCAGCAGCTGTAGCCCTTTTTGTGACTAGGGAGGTGTTGCTTTAACGCTTCCACGGACTCAAACTTCTCTCCACAGACGCCACAGATGCCGTGAGGCTCGTTGACGTGATTCCAGATGTGGCTGATCAGACTTCCCAGCTGCCTGTACCAACTCCCACACACTCTGCACGTCAGCTTGTCGGTTTTCCTCCGCGTCTTCGGCTCAACGTCCTGATTATTGTCGACAGATTCATCTAAAGACTCGTCCGAATCACTGCTGGAGTCGCTGGAGTCATCGTCATCGTCCGTTTCCAGGTCGTCGAGTTCGGATGTAGAGCTGACGGACAGAGTGTCTCCTCCGGGATCCGACTCACCTTCAGGAGAGCTGCAAACAAGGTTAACATTTAAATCATGTTGTGGACGTGTTGAAATGCTGCAGTTGCTGGGAAGCTCTGCTAATCCACCTAATCTTTAAATACCCATCTGTGGGTATGATTGAACTCTTCTGTGATTTGGGGTCGAAATTCCCCAGAAACCTTCCCCTCTGCTCTGATTCAAATGAACCAAACCCTTTGAGCAACTTGTTCCCCTCCTCACCTGTGGGGGCGCTGCACCAAAACCACTGAAGGAAACGACAAGAAGAAGCTGAGCTCAACTTCCTTCACAAAATGTAAACAAAAATGGAGCCAGAGTTTAGCAGTTGGAAGAGTCCTCTTTTGTTTTTGGTAAAAGACCAGGAGTCATCTCTGTTTTGGTTGTGTTTACCCAGAATGCACTGCATTGTAGTCCACTTCCTGCTTTTGGAGCGGTCTCAGGTCCATTTAGCGTTCACACATGCTTCTCCCCAAACAATGGAGACGTGTTTGGGGAGAGAAAAGGTCCAGTTGGACTTTCTAGCCAAACTGGAGTTTGCTAATGCGCTACTAGCGGAGCTCATTTTTAGCTTAGAACTTTATCTTTTTGTTAACTTTGAAAACTTTTAGCACACTTAGCTTCCCATACATTAATTGTAAATTGTAAAGCATAAATTTACTTTGCTGTTTTGCAAACTTTCAGTTGAATAGAGCTTACCAATAGAAAATATATAAGACAAGGCATGATTGGTCGACGCTGATAAGCCAAATGGATGCTATTAGCAACACAGAATTGTGTAACTCTGCAGTTTAATATTGTTTCTAGCTTTAGCATTAGCTTCTGCTGAATATCATGTTGGTTTAGCGCTTTAGCATGAGCGAAACTAATGTTTATGATTAGTGCTTTAGCATGATTAGCTTTCCAGTTAGCAGTTCTCACCCTGTAGCTGATTGTAAACAGGCCGTGTGTGAATCCTCCCATGTTACCTGGTCTGTAGTCCAGATCCGTCGTCGGTCGGATCAGGATCCAACGTGAGCTGAGCCACAGAACCTTCTTCCTGCTTCACCTCCACCTTCACCACTTGGTTCTGAAACAGATTGAATCCAAATGAACAAACAAGAACCCGGACCCAGAACTTCGCTTTGTCTCCAGCGCTCACCCAGCAGATCTGGGTTTCCATGGCGACCGTGTTGCTCTGATCGGCTTCCTGCTCCTGGTGTTGGTCTGCTGAGCCGATGGACCCGGCGCCAGCAAAGCTGCAAATGGAGAACATCTTTGTGTTCCAGCAGCTAATGGATCCGAAACCATCCGGGCTTTCTGTGGTTCTGACAGGTTCTGGACTTTAGCTGCTTTCTAATGAATGTATTCACCTTGTATGGAACCCGGTTCCATCGCTCTTCAGAACCACCGGGTCGGTAGCTACAGACTCAAAGGGGAGAAGCTGATCGACCTCCATCTTTACCTGCGTTTTCTGAAACAGTCGAGGTCAAAAATCACAAACTGGACAAGCCACAGTTCACAGAGTACAGTACAGATACCTGAGGTTTGGAATGGGCCGGTACCGACCCAAATTCACTTAAAACGTTTATTTAAAACAATAAACATGGTGCAGAGTTAACACATTAATTCAGCACATTTACATCTTTGTTTAAGCAAAAACATTTGAGGCCAATCCATCTGTTTTTCTGTATCATCCGATTCCAGTGAAAAAGTGAATCATTCATTTCTAACAGAAACAAGAAGCAGATCGATTCACTTCCAGCTCCAAACTCAAACTGAACTGTGTGTAAGATGAATCGAGTCGAACCAGAACAGCAAAACTCTTTTAGTTTTTGGATTATGATTGTTTACAATCATTGTAAATTTGCTCTGAAATCCAGCTTGAGAAGAACCGAGCTGCGTTTACCTTCAGGTGGTTCTGAGAGTCGCTGACCCAAGTTTGGTCGGTTCTTTTCCTCCTTCTGGCGGTCTGGACTCTGGAGAAACCGGACCTGCAGGAAGACCGCAGGTCAGCTCTGATTGGCTGCAGGCTGGGCCAAAAAACAATCTTATCCATCAAATCTTTGGTTTTTGAAGATAAAATTTTGGGAAAATCTGGATTTGTTTTCAGAGCTCGCCCAGGGCGGCCATCTTGTTTGACAAGTTTTGAATTCAGGTCAACTCATTAAAGATTTACAGGCAGGTTATGATTTGTTTTCTACTAGAAGATTAAAGTCATAATATTACCAGAATAAAACTGTAACACTATCAGAATCAACCATTTATTTATTTGTATGTTTCTCCTGTGTTAAGAACCGTGTTGCTCTGATCCGTTACCTTGGAGGCATTTTATAATCCGGGTCCTTCAGGTCTTCTTGGATCAGCTTGGAGATTGCTAGTGGATCTTCCTCCTCCTCTTCATCATCATCAGGGTGGTTCCCAGTCAGTCTGTGCCTCTCAGCTGCCTCCACATCTGGACACAGCAACAGAGTCTGAACAGCTGCATTTTACCCGTTTTTATCAATTTAAGGATTTAACTCATCAGATTAAATGACAACATGTTCTTCCGTAGCTGTTGTCATTTTGAACCCAATAAAAGTTAGGAAATTAAAACAAAAGAAGATTTTTCAGTATTGGCCTGATTCTGAACTCTAGATGATAAATTAATTCATTAGTGCTTCTCTAGTTTCTGCTTATTAACTTTTGAACGAGCAGAAACACGGTTGGAGTGAATATATCACCTTTGTATCCCCTTTTGAACTAATGATGCTGATTAGCATCAAACCTGTTTTGTTGTGAACACAGTCAAATGAGTGTATGAGCATTATAAATATGAACACTGGTTAATGCATCTCCATCCACTCAGACTATGGAGACAGTTAGAAGTGGTCAAAGTGGGAATTGCACAAGTCAAAAACCTGAGGAAAAACAAAGATTCTGACAAAAAGGTCAGAATTCTGAGATTACAGTTAAAATTCTGAGAAAAAAAAATCTAAATTCTAATAAAAATTGAGGAAAAAGTCACAATTCTGAGATTAAAGGTCCTAATTTTCTTCCATAGAAGTCTCTCTCTGTGGGAAGTCAAAAATGTAACTGAAGTAATATTAGCAATACTTCATAATTATCTAACTAAAAAGTAAAAGTACAAAGTATCATGCAGTGAAACGACTCCAAAAAGTACAATTTCTCCAGAAAAAGTTACTTTATTAAATGTAAGTAAATGTAACTTGTTACTTCTCACCTCTGATAAACAATATGAATAATTCAGGTGTAATTTTAATGTCTGTCCATGTGTTCTATTGACCTTCTATTGTCGAAGAAGGACAATAGAAAAAAACAACCTCTGCCAGGTCTGTGCACACACAGCTGCTGGAACGATGTGGTGAATCCATGGAAGGAATCAGCAAAAGTACAACACTGTATATAACATGTCTGAACTCGCCTGGTCGAAACCAGCCCCTTTCCCTACAGCTGAGCTTCTCAATTCGAGCAGGCCCCCTGCTCTGCATGTTTTAGATGTGCCTGTATCCCAGAACAGCTGATCCAAATGACTGCATGACCTCTTCTGCAGCCATCAAGTTCTGTAGAAGCCTGTTAGAGATTCAATCCAGGTGTGGCAAAAGGGAAACACCTAAAACATGCAGGGCAACATGAGGACCAGAAATGAGAAACACTGTCCTGCACTGTTTGCTTTTTCTAGGATCTGTGCTCTCAGCTGTTGAGAAATGATTGCTTCCTGGAGGCGTGGCCTTGTGTAATTCCAGTCACCTCGATGAAGCTTACAGGAAGTTACCTGTACTGGAAACAACCATCTTCCGCTGAAAAAAAGAGCTGAACAATGTGGCTGTTAATTCTGTATTTGGAGGCCTGACCAACAGGGACTTACCGGCTTCATTCACTTCTTCTGCTGCCATTGCTAAAACTACAGGCAGACTAATTCCAAGATTACGTCATGGATCCCAATTTCTCCTTCTGTTCTGATTGGCTGGGATGAAATTCTACCAGAGACAATCCGAGAAAATGGAAGAAATCCCAGACTGTCTATGAAGCAGCATTTTAATTAAGCGTGATAGCACAGCAGGTTAATGGGAAGTTTTGTGTGAACAGAAAAAGCTTGTCTGAATATTTAATAAAAAGTCGGGTTTTTATTGTTTTTTAAACTCAACACCTCTAAGTTGGACCCTGTCAGTGTCCGGTCCACCACTGACCTCCTCTGTGCAGCTTGACCTGCGGCTGCAGCAGCTCCAGCTGCCTCCTCTGGCGGTCGAGCTCCCGTCTGAAGCCCGACGCCTCCTCCTCGTACCCGGCTACGGTCCGCTCCACCGCCGCTAGGATCTCCCGGGCGGCGGTGCTCAGCTTCTCGGTGATGATTCCTCTCAGGAAGTCGCTTTTGGACATGTTGAGTGGGTCGGAACCGCGGCTGCTGCAGTAAAACATCCCGTGTTCTCCCTGTTTGGATACAAATCCTCTCCACGTTGCTCCCTGCACGCCTACTTCCTGTTGTTGTCCCTGGAAACGGAAGACTCGCCTTCTTCTTCTTTGGAATTTAATTGGAGTGGATTTCTCTACCGCCTCCTGCTGGCCGCGTCCCTCACCTCACTATACATAAAAAGCGGATATTAATGCATAAAAAACCAGAACAAGACAGGACTTAATGTCACCAATAATTCTGAATTATTCCATAAACAGTTTTGGGCTCAAAGGGGGAATAATAATAAGAAAAATTGTTCCCTCAATGCAAAGGTTTAGGTTTTTAAGTTATTTTAAAATAAAATAACTTATTTATTCTTATTGTGTATAGAACTTTTCCAACTCTGTTAGTTGGATGTCTTTTTTTCTGGACTTAATTGTGACTTTTTAATCATTGCCTTTAGTCCATTATTTACTCTGGTTCTTTTTTTATTTACTTTGAGACAGTTACAATATGTAACCATGGCAACAAGAAATTGCATGGAGCTATAAAGTTTAAGAAAAAAAAATCAAAAACTGAAAAACAAACTTGAATCTGAACATTAATTTTTTCTGTTTAATTTTTTTTCAGTTACAAAACGTTTTCAATTCCAAGCATGTTTTGTTTACTTAAATCTCTGCAAACTAATTTCCTCAAAATAATCAATTATTGCAGCATATGAAAAGTAGTTATTTTGTTCAGTTTAAGTACTGCAAATCTAAAATAACTTAATCAATTTTGTTTAGTTTTACATGAACTAAACAGAAAAGACGTCATGACATTATAAGTTACATGTGAAGCCATTTGGTCCAGACGTTTCCATGGTAAACAATATTCCTTAATTGATCTGAAGCGTTATTCTCAGGAAACATGACGTCATCAGAGAATATTTTATTTTTTCAACACTGAACTCAATGTTCAAAACACATTCTCTTCTGTTTCTGGTGTTTCAGTCCTTTAATGACGAATATAAATAACCTCCAACAAAAAACTGATATATTTTAGCAGCATCCAGCAACTCAAAGTGTTCAGTCTCTGTGATTTGAACTCGCTGATGTTTCCCTGTCTGGGATGACAGGAGGTCTCCTGTTCAGGGCAGCTCCAACATGTTGTACTTCGCCAGGAGGCGCTGAGTCCGTGTGTGCACCACTGAGAGCGCGTGGATGATGATGCGCAGCACGGGTGTTGCCTCTTCCCCTTTCTGCACACACACCAGCTGCAGGAAGTACTCTCTGTCAGGAAGTGCGAGGAAGACTATCTCTGCGGCCTGGCGCAGCATCCAGGGATGGTGGGGGGCCAACGCCACCTTATAGGCGTCTCTGGACAAAGGAAACGAGTGAATATGAGACATAGTTCCTACAAGCCTGAACAGGAAGTGATCTGCGCCATCTTAGTAGGTAAGCGCATGCACAATGTAGAGCGAGCCCATGACTTCGAGACCAACAGAAAGAAAATATGTGGAAACTCTTAACCAAGAGAAAGATACATAAACAAAATGGCTGCTGTTGGGATCAACCCATATGAGACGGAGAATGGAAAACATGTCAGAGGAGGTGGAGAAGCCGCCTCTCAACTCATACTAACACATTATGAAGTATTTAGTGACAGGAAGAGTGCGGACTTCATGGAGGAGCTTCACCTGAAAATCTATGGCTGCAAAAAAATCAAAGTGTAAACACCTTTGTGAAGGATGTTCAGGTAAATAAGGTTCTGCTGACTGGCAGAGTCAGTACATGTAGCAACAAACACGGAGGCTACCTGCCCGTCTTAGCTAGATAAAAGCTACATTAGCTCAGCTAATTTTGCTTAGCTAAGTACTGGCAGTAAGTACTACAGTAAGTATCCCTGATATTTATCTTAGTATTACAGAGAGGTGGGCAGAGTGTTCATAAACCGTGATTGGGTATTATATTGTTTATAAGTTAGATAGGAACGAAGGGAAAGCTAGTTCTAAGCTTGTGACTAGTTTATTGTTGTCATAGCAACTGCCAATGTGACTCAAATGTTCACGGAAGTAAGTTCAGGTTGTTTGGAAATGACTATTTAAGTTGAAGATGATCCTGCAGCCCGCTACCTGCAGAGCTCTCCGGGCGTTTTGAAGCGTCCCGCGGCGTCTGGACGCTCAGCCAAACCCTCCAGCATCAGCTTCAGCCACAGCAGCGAGCGATGCAGCCGCAGCAGCGTCCGGCAGCCTGAATCGGTCCGGCGGGAGAAGCTGACCATTCCGGCCTGTAGCTCCGCCTCCACCATGGATCGAACAGATCGATACACCTGTGCAGGAAGTGATCTCAATGAACGCGTCGGGTTCTGACATGTTGAAGACATGTTGAAGACAGATTGAAGACAGGTTGAAGACATGTTGAAGACAGGTTGAAGACAGGTTGAAGACAGGTTGAAGACATGTTGAAGACAGATTGAAGACAGGTTGAAGACATGTTGAAGACAGGTTGAAGACAGGTTGAAGACAGATTGAAGACAGGAACGTCAGGTCTCACCCCGGTTTTTAATCCGAATGCTGCTGGGGTTTGTAGTCCAGAGGAACCGGCTGATCTGGACTCCAAGCTGCGTTTCAGGGAGAGCTGTCGGATCAATTCGGTCTTTTCTCTCACTTTCTGAGAAAAGAAACTGACCATCGTTCCTAGAGACTCCATGAAGCTGAGAATGAAAAAATTAAGGCTTTTGTTTTACTGAAGCTCATGCTATTGGTGCTAGCTAAATGCTAGTTGTGCTAATCACACTCTATAGCTAAGAGCTGGAATAACATGGTACCTAGCGGAAGCTAACGTCAGCCATGTTTTAATGACACAACATAACACAACGCCCCCAGCAGGTTCATATCTGAAATTGCATAACTGCCCGTCTGCTTTGCTTCAGGATGTGATTCTTTAGAAAGAAGCTTTCATTCATGGTTTCAGTTTTATTGCTTCAGGTTTTACAAGTTTAAAACAATCAATAAAATTCTGCATCTTTAAGTTCTGAGAAAGTACACAGGCAGAAAGGCACCTGATAGGATTAAAGAAAGTTCAAGAAGATTTTTATGAAGTTCTTATTGTATAAATTTGTCTGTGGTTTTGGTCTTCAGATCGTAAAACACGTAAAGCTTGTTTACTTGAGCAGCTGGTCCCAGCTGAGCAGGTACGGCTCCAGCAGGACGTCCTCGCCGTCCTCCGCCAGGCTGGACCGGAGAAACTGCAGCAGCTTCCGGGCCTGAAACGTCTGTCCAGGGCATTCTTTGATAAGGGGCGGGGCTTCGTCTGACTCCGCCCTCTCATCCAGAATGGGCGGGGCTAGAGGCTGAAAAAACAGTTAGCTAACAGTTACTCTAAAACGTTTATCATGTTCTTTACATTTGTTTTTGGTGCAGTTCATTTCATTTGATTCACCATCAGCATGTGTGAATATGTTAGTCGTACCGTATGGATGTAGTAGGTCAAACATGGCTGCCACACTGAGCCGCAGTCTCTCTGTTCACCCTGAGCTGAACAAACAGACGGGCATCTAATCACTGGTTACCAGGAATAAGCATTACTAATCAATACATTTAGCTGGACATTTATATAAATGCAAGTTTTAGCATCTTAGTCTTTGTTCTGACATTCATGAAGAAAGAAAAACATGAACAGCAGTTCCTGTGTTTCAATTAGACATGCAGGAAACTTTGTCGATGTTTCACTAAAGTAATATTTCAAAGCTGAAATAATTTTTTTTAGTTTCACACTAACAGTGGCATAATGTAAGCTAATTATAAATTATGCTAATGATAGCAGGTATGCTCCACAGAAAGAGCAGGAATGATGAAGCATCTGGTGTTGACATGTGGGGCTCTTTATGGAGATCTGCCTAGGGCCCCAAAAAGGCCCGGGCCGGCCCTGTACGGCCTCAGGGTCTCTTTCTGCAGCAGAGGACAACCTGGAGGTGATTACAACCCGGCTGTCTCTTTAAATGCCGCCATCAGTGGGCGGGGCCAACATGGCAGAGCGGCCTGCGTGACGATCAAACTTACGGAGCCAGAAGGAGGTGAGGAAGAGGAGGAGAGCGAGCGCAGTGGACAGCAGCAGGTAGCGAAGCAGCAGCGTCCGCCTGAGGAAAACCATCATCGACTCAACAAACCGACGTCCTCAGAGACCGAGTGGACGCCGTCACTGCTTCACATACTTCCTGGCAACTAGCACACACCTCTGGGTGACCTTTGAACTTTGTCCTCTTCGCCTGGTTTATCTCAAGCAAACACGCAGTCATGCTCTGGGGAATGTGGGAGATTCTTGTCCTGCAGTTCAGAGCAGACAGAAACAAACTGAATTAGAGAAGCAGGGATGTGATTTTATTAGCTTAAATAAAATCACATCCCTGCATATAAAATAAATGATTCTCATTTCGTTCTGTGCATAACTCTATTCTCCTGTCCACTCACCGCAAGACTTTAGAAGTTTTTTAACCTTATTATTAACTCCATAAACAGGCTGATTAATGAAGAAGTCAATGAGTCTAGAAACATGTCTGCATCTGAAACTCCAGCGCCCCCGTGTGGACAAACGTAATAAAACACCTTTGATGCAGCATCAGAGAGCAGCATCAGAGAGGAGCAGCATCAGAGAGCAGCATCAGAGAGCAGCATCAGAGAGGCAGCATCAGAGAGCAGCATCAGAGAGGAGCAGCATCAGAGAGGAGCAGCATCAGAGAGCAGCATCAGAGAGGAGCATCAGAGAGCACATGAGAGCAGCTAATCAAAAGACAACAGAAAAATTGATGGAAACCTTGTTGCCTTGATCTCATAAAGGACAACAGAAAAATAAAAACAGAATCTCTTCTTGTTTCTATGGAAACATGCTGAAACACTGCTGACTAAAATATTAGCTGCACAAACCCAAAACACATTACATCCGCTAATAACAGTATTTAGAGGAAGCTAATGATAAAGTCCTAACTTTAATTCCAATATATCTGCCTTTTGAAAGACTGCAGCCCACAAGCACCAATTTAATTTAATCATTATTATTTACAATTCTATAATGCCTTCAGATTGTTTTTTTGTTTTCATAAACTGTTTTGACTCCCTTCAAAATAAGAGCATAACTATTCAAAGATTTAACAGTTGAGATAATCACCAAAACTTCAACATGTATTTTGAACTTTATTCATCTGAATATTTGCAAAAGGGCTAAGCTAAAGATTAGCCTTTCTGTTAGCACATTAGCAGAAGCAACTGTGTGAGTTAAACTGGTGTTTTTGATGTAAATCTGGTAGAAAATGGCTGCAAACAGTTAAAAGCCTCAAATGTCGTTTAAATCACAAAAGCATTTTGTTTTCATGTGAAATCTGAGAAGGTTTCTTTTCCTGTTCAAGACAAAGAGACGGAGAAACAGCTGATGAGAAACGAATTTATTGATGGTAAAATCTCACATAAAATCATCTTCAAGTTTTTCCACCAACTCTGATTGATTCATGCATCACCGTCTTTGGTGCGTAACTCGCCTCACTTTTTGTGCAAAAGGTTTTTTGTGCTTCTGTGTTTCTGTGCTTCTTTATTCATGTAACATTTCAATTAACCTACAGGAAACAAGCTGGAGGATTTTCTATCACTAACAAGGATTATGGCTTTCAGGTTTACACAGGTTTTCAGTTTTATAAGGTAAAAGTATAAATATAAGGGATGTTGAAGGAGGAAGTTGTGCTTTCAGGGTTAATATACAAAAATAGAGTAAAAACAAGAAGCGTTTGCATAAATTAGGTGCTGTTTAGCTAATTCAGGTCAGATGTGCTAAAAGGGTTTCGGAAGAAAAGGGATCATCCAGTAGATTAATAACTACCATAATAACTAGTATAACTACGACGCTACGTTCCTCCGTGGGAGTTTACCCATCATGCATCTGGAAGCTGGAAGCTTTCCTCAGGATCAAAACCTCCTAAAACAAATCCTCTGAATTTCATCCAGTTCTGGTCAGAAAAGGCAAATAAGAAGTTCATCCAGTTTAAATCAAAACCCTGAATTCAGAAAACCTTACTTTTAAAAACGTTACTGTGTATTTTTGATTTGTGTCCTGATGTTTTAGTAAAAACTAGAATTGTGCATAAAATTGTGCAAGGAAGTTACTTAAAGCTGGATGTAAGCTATTGGCACCACTGTCTATCTGAAGTGTGGATCTTATTAACATTTTGGAAGCTAAAGTTACATTTTCCACCAGTTTCTGTCTTTAAACACAAACGAGCTGCCATGAAATCAACCTGTTGACGTTCCTCCATGTTTCCATCCAGCCTGATGAAAATATGTTCAGCAAACAAATATTGTTTTAGACGACATTATAAGTGAAAGAAATATAAATATATTCTTTTATCAAACACAGTAAGAAGTAGATTTTTGATGAAATCTGGCTGTAGATGAGATAATTTGCCCTTTTCTGCATCGGTGGACGCAGACGTCGAGGTAAGGACTGTCAGGTGGGATCGTCCTGCTGAGGTCAGCAGAATCCATCAGCTTTGACCTGAAGGGCGTCACAAAGGCCGGGTCGGGTCTGCAGAACCTGAGGAAACAACCAGAACAGGACAGAGAAACGGATAGTTCACCTCTAAAGCCTCCAGACAGCCGAAACGTTAATGGACCTGGGCGACAAAAACCATTTTCTAAAGACAAAAACGTAAATATAGTTTTATCTGCTAAATTATTAACTAAATAAAACCCAAGATTTTATTGAAACAAACAATTTTTGTAGAAAAGTGATTTATAAATCAGTCACATGGTTAAAAGAGGCCAAAAATCTCCTAATTCTTTTTCACAAATGGCATAAATTACTTGTTTGATTAATGACTCAAATCTTAGTTAACTAGGAAATTAAGATGAATGCATAAACCCATCAATGAAAAATTATTTTTGCAGTAACATTTTATTTTAGAGCAACTATTGGTCTGAAAGCTGCAAGTTAGCTAAAGAGCTAAAGCTATTAGTAATATTTTTTAAAAACAAAACTTCAAAACTAATGTTTAACTTTATTAACTCAAACTTTACAAAAAAAACCAAGTAAATTAGCACTTTGGGTTTTGTCCAGCGAAATTAATTTAGGAGAAGCTAAGTGTGCTAAGCGTTTTCAAGTAGGTTAAAATGAGCTAACCTACAAATTAGCACCACTAAAAAGTTTGCATTGCATGAGCTGCAGCCAAATTCTGATGTATTTTGCTGTGGAAGGAACAACAAACTAAAACATTAGCAGAAAACTAAATAATAAAACAGAAACCAACTGATATGTTGATTCATGTCACAGCATTACCTCTGAGTAAAGCTCACCTTCAGGGTGCTGAGGATCTCTCCAAACAGGTGCTTTGCTTCCTGAGTATCTGGCTCCTCAAAGTAGTCCGACACAGAAACGTCCACCACGATGGACCTGATGTTGCTGCACACACCTGTGCAGGTGGACAGAACATTAAGCCTCCATAAGCAGTTCTGGGTCTGAGCACCGGAAGCAGCAGAAACAGGATCTCACTGTGGAAGTGGAGGATGGCCTGGCCGCTGACCGGCGTGTGCGTCAGGATCAGCATCTGCAGACTCTTCAGTCCGGCTTTACAGAGCTCTGTCGCCACCTGAAGGCTCAGGTCGGTAATGCGCTCCAACTCCAGCACCTGCAGGTGGGTGCAGCTGTGCACTTCAAGAAAATATAAGAGCAAAAAGTGTTTTATACCAAAGCTCGGAATGTCATGTTAAAATATTTTTCGTTTTTCGTTACTAGCGTTCATGCTGAATTTTACAATAAACCGATATTATTATTAAAGGAAACATGAAAGTGTCTTTTTATTTACCAACAGCAACCAATCCCTGAGTGTTACAGCCAGCTCCGCCCACACTCAGACAGCGGAGGTGTGGCCAACATCGACCAATCGTCTGCAAGCAGCGGTTTCCAAAACGAGTCGGCTGCTGGCTAAAACCAGGCAACAAGAATATGAGGCAAAACATTTCAGAAAATAATATTTTGTGCATTAAATATAACTTTTCATACATAATTATTCTAAGTATGTAGCTTTCTAGTTAGCATTGCTAACTGTAAAGCACTAATCATAATCAGTTCCACTGTCGCTAAGCGCTACATCAACAGGGTATTTAGCAGACGCTATTGCTAAACTGCTACACCAACACAGTAATTAATAAAAGCTACGCTAAAGCATTCATTAGCATAGTAATTAGTGGAAGCTATAAACCAAAACTTCAACACAAATGTTGAACTTTAATAATAAATAGCCTCGTTAATTAGCGCTCTCCAACATGCCTGGAAACATTTAATATAGCAGAAGCTAAATGTGCTAAACCTTTCCAAAGTTAGCAAAAGTGCTGATCTGAAAATTAGCTTCTCTGTTAGCGCACTAGCAGCTGTGTAACCCACCACCATTGTTTTAATTGAAAAAGCTAAGCAAAAATAAGCATCATGTTGAATGTTTTTACATTTCAGATTTACTTTTTAGTCCCTCTGAAGTAGCTATGAGCCGACTGACTCACCTGGGATGTGCCGGCGCCACCTGCAGGCTGCTGATGTTCCTGCAGCCGGCACCCAGAGCCCACAGAACCTCCTGGCCGACCGGATCTGAGGAGCTCCTGCAGGTAGAGACAGTCAGGTGAACGCTCAGACAGCCAGGTGAGCCACGCAGCAGGCGGAGCCTCCTCAGTCCCACCTGTACGTGAGCGTCTGCAGGCTCCTGCAGTAGCAGCTGGCCATCCACAGCGTCCTGTCGGTGAGGATGTGGGGACACTGGGAGACGGAGAGGTGGAGCAGACTGCCCCCTGCTGACCGCAGCAGCGCCTCCACGCCCGGCTCCACGCTGCCCCTGAGACACACACGGCTCCAGGTCAGCACACCTTCACACCTGCTGCTTCACATGGTCAGATGGACTAAAACCGTTTCCATGGCAACACACACATTCTTCAGTTCACTAAGAGATCAGAATATTTGAACATTTTCTCTGTGTTAATCCCTCTGAGCTGCCGTGTGTGTGTGTGTGTGTTGTGTGTAGGGGTGTGTGTGTAGGTGTGTGTGTGTGGGGTGTATTTCTGTGTGTGTGTGCATGGTACCGAGTGTTTTTGTGGTAATCCTCTCGCGTCTCGTCAGGCCGGCGGCTTCGCGGCTTCAGGTTGTTGAGGATGACAGACTGAGTTTGAGTACACCACTGAGAAAGAGTCTGCAAGAACTAAACACGCAGAATGAATGTTTAATCCAGGCAGCAGTGGAAAACAATACATTCAAAAGCACAAAAGGTGCAAAAAGTTCAAACATCATCTGGGAGTGAAAAGAGCCTGAATTGTCTTTTAGCTAATTATTTAGCTAATGTTAGCTAAATGACTAGCTAACTGCAAACTAGCCAGTCCTTTGTACATTGATATTGGTTTGATAAATTATCTGAACATTGTCTAGTAACAGGTCTGAATTAATAATGTAAAGAGCTGTAAAGGACGGTGAAGCTGCTCTACCTCGGCCGACACTCGAGCGTTCTCCAGTCGGAGGCGAGTCCAGACTGCTGGGTGCCTAGCAACAAACCGCCAATCACAGCACACCTCGGCCACCAGCAGCAGCGAGCGAACATCCAGGTACGGGAAGACGCAGAAGAGCCCCGCCCTCATCTTCAGGGCGTCTGCTCCCGGCGTCCTGTTGGCATGACAACGGGAGGGGGTGGAGCTAATGGAGGAGGGCGTGTCTGGGTGACGAAGGCAACAGGAAGAAGAAGAAGAGCAGATTAGAGGAGAAAACGTCTGTAACAGCCAGTAGGAGGAGGGTCTTTACCTGAGCCAGGTGTGTACTCCCTGGCCAGAACGAGGCGCCTCAACTCAGCGCTGCTCCACAGGCCTTCCTCCTCTTCCTCCTCCTCTTCCTCAGTGCTGTGGTGTCGAATGTTTCTTTTGCTCCAGGTTCTTCCCCATCCTTCCTCCCCGACCCTGAAAACACAAAAAGAGAAAAACATTTAGATTCTCTGAAGTTTGTGTAGCCCTGATAAAACACCATGTTTTTTGTATTCTTCTCCTGACTGATGCCTTTATGCAATGCCTGGCTTTTAACAGGGGTGATTCCGTTTTTAAAGCTGGTTGCATGCATTCAGATGAAATTATCTGCTGTTCTTCTGAAGAAATGGATTTAACTTACATTTTGGTTTAAAACATCGAACACGTTAAGTTCGATGTTTTTCCAAAGACAATAATGGTCTCTGGAGACGTTTGAGTCCTTTGGGAATTGATCATCATGATTCTTTATCAATCATAAATAAGTTTCTTCTGTTTTTCTGGCTCTGCTTCGACACTTCTGAAGGTTTTACTAGGTTTTCTCGTACCAGACTCTCTCCCTCCGCCTGGATCCGTCCCTGTCCTGGGGAGTCCAGTGTGCAGCGCAGCGGGACGGGTGAACCAGTCCTGCCTCACAGTCCCAGCCCCCCGAGCCCAGACACAAGGTCCGCATCTGATCACTCAGGCCACTGAAAGAGACAAACTCACCATTTTAAGAAATAAGCTGAAGGAGAAGAAATACAGAAACGGCTGAAGGTGTGAGTCCTGTCAGGATTTGACTGAGCCACCTGTAATAGTGGCTGTGCGTCGGCTCTCCCAGTCTGTAGGAACTGGAGACGCTGAAGCTTCTCTGAAACAGAAAGGATAAACAGCAAAGGTTACAAAACATCTAATATTTCCAGTGCAAATATCTTAATCCACTTTAAATAACTAATTTAAAAGATCTTGTTTAAAGTTTATAATTTGTTAATATTGATGGAAAACTGGCAGATTATTTCATTATAACATGAGAAAAGAGTTTTGTTCTAAGTTCATTTATCTGCTAATGGAACAAGAGCTTCGTCATCAATATTGAGGGATTATTGACTTAATAAACTCCTGCATCTGTAAGTTAGTTTGTCTTATTTCAAGTTTATTGAGATGTTTGCACTAAAGATGACCGTAGATGTGTTTGCAGTGTATCCACCCTGTTGCCGAGGCTTTCCTGCATCTTGTTGGTGATGATGTCATCGGTGCTGCCGTCCAGGCTGCGTCCGGCCCGCCCAGGCGCAGGTGAGTAAACGTCTGAGGGCGACAGCGGCTCGCCGTAACCCAGCCTGCAGCTGAAGTGGTTGTTGCTGAGCAGCAGCAGCTGCCTTTCTGCTCGGTCAGCTCGCTCCAGCAGCGCCTCGATGAACACCTGCCATGGAAACAGGCGACTCTTCAGTCTGACACAAACACTTCAGATTATTCAAATCTTCTGCTAATTTTAGGGTTTTAATGCAAAATTAGTACCAAAAAAAATCTGTGATTTTGATTGTAAAATATTACAAAAATAATCACAAAATCCTGGAAAAGATGATCAATATAATTAAACTTTAAGAAGCACTAATTGAATGTCTACTAGGTTTTAATGGGATTTTAAAATAATACAAAATAAGCTTCAGTGGTTAAATGAATAATCTGCAGTGTGGGCCGATCTTTATCGAAGATCGATCTTTATCGAAGATCGATCTTTATCGTCCAATTAACCGATAACTAAAACAATCATTAGCTGCAGCTCTAATAACCACTGTGCTCACCTGCAGTCTGGATTTGGCCTCAGCTTCTTTTTCTGCCGTCTGTCTCAGAAAAAGCTCGATGTCCGGCCATCTCCCTGGAAACGACGTCAAAATGTCAAAAATGCTGAAAACATTCAGAAAACTAAAACAGTCAGAGGGAAACCAAACGTTCTCAAGTAAGAGTAAAAAAACTGGAGCCACTGGTTTGACCCCATCGCAGCCTGAGGGCCGCTGGGCTCGCCGGGGGGCTCGCCGGGCCTCGCCGGGGGGCTCGCCGTCGTCCTGCATCCATCACCCCAGGAAGCCGCGCAGCAAAGCGTGTCAGAGTGATGCAAACCAAACATGGCGTGTCCTCCATCTGGGAGCCACTCTGCACATTCACTGCTCTGTAGTCCAGAAAACAACCTGACCTTCATTAACCGCTTTGGGCTTCCATTGTTTATAACCACATGATTCATATTCAAGCTGCTGGATTAAACGAATCTGCCCACATTTACACAGTGAGGCGTTCAAACCGAAGCCCCAGGCTGGGTATTTTTAGCTTCTGTTGTTTACATTCTGTCTGTTTTGAGGAAAGCTGCAGAGTGAGGCATCAGCAGTTTGTGAGACGCTTTGATGAGGCAGAAAAGATTTGGCAGAATCAAACAAGCCGTAACCCCAGCAGGAGAAAAACCCTGAAGGATACTGACTGCTGTCGCTCACTCAGCTCGGCCTCTTTCTCTTCCAGGTTCGTCTTCAGGCGCTCCATCATCTGCATGGCGGCCGACACCTGCAAGAAAACACAGACATGAACAAAAGGTGTTGGAGAGATTACATCATCAACTTAATGCCTGAATGATTTTAATAGCAACTAATTTAGAAAGCATTTAGCACAATTAACGTCCCTAAATTATTTTTTCAAACATTCACGATCTTATTGTTAAGTATGTTGGGCACATTTTCACTAATCCACAAATTTGCCAACAGTGGATTCAGTTCCTAGCAAAACGCCTAAAATGTTTAGCGCATTTAGCTTTACTTAGCTGAAGAAAAACATTTGACATTGTTGTCATCAACTGTTCAGCTTTCTAGACATTTACGTTCATGCTTTTATTTTGAAGAGTGATGGACATTCTTCTGCTAATGTGCTAATATGCTAAGCTCATTTTAAGTTAGCGTATTAGCGCTTTTGCTAACTATGAAAATGTTTAGCATACCTTGGTCCCCTAAATAAATATTTCTGGACACATTTTAAGTGCTAGCTTACTGTTTTGTAGCTTTCAGTTGAATAAAATTCAACCTTTGCAGTTCGACATTTTAATTCTCGGTTTTATTTTGAAAGGAGTTCAGACGGTTTCAGCAGCAGTTTAGTTTCCTGGTTTCTCTCTCGTTTTCACCAGTAACTTTATTTCAAACAGAAAGCATTACATGAACAATATAAAACAAAATGTGAACATAAAGAAAAATGACGTCAAAATTGATCAACTGATGACCAGGTGGTTTTTAAAGTTCGGGACAGCTCCACCCACCTGTCTGGACAGGTACGCCACCCTCTCCTCCACCTCCTTCTTCTCCTCCCTCAGTCTCTCCCTCTCTCTCCTTTTCCGCTCCAGCTCCGCCTCCTTCCTCTGTAGCTCCGCCCTCAGACGCCCGACGCGCCGGTTCACCTTCTCCTCCACCTCTGCAAACGTCCGGGCGATTTTCCGGTCCAGGTCCAGACCCAGCCGCTCCTCCAGGCCGATGTCCACCGTCAGCCTGAAGTCCAGGACGCCTGAAGCCCCCGGAACCAGAGCGGTGCAGGGCTCCTGCCCGGGCCGGGCCAGAGCGGTGCAGGGCTCCTGCCCGGGCCGGGCCCGGTCCGGGGGGCCCCAGATTCCCCGGAGCAGCTGGACGGAGGCCGAGGAGGAGGCGAGGTCCAGGCAGGCCAGCGGCAGGGGGAAACCCTGGACCTCCATGTTCAGAGGAGTCGCCTCGCTGCGGGTCGCTGCTGGTCCGGGAAGAGGGAGGAGAGCAGGTCCAGAACGCCTGACCCGGGCCTGGACCAGGACCACAAATTACAGCTGAAATCTGTGTAAAGACTCACTTAGACGAGCCAAACAGTAAATGAAAATGTGGAACCCCTGATGCTTCCAGTCAGACTAAATCTCTCTGTGACACAACATCCAAAATATCCAAAACCTGCAGGTCCTCATAAACATAACAGCAGGGGGCAGAGAACCCAAAACTATATGGAAATAAAAGTGAAAATACTGCAACATATTGAACTGAAAGTAAAAACCATATAAGAACCTAATTTGGCTGTTTTTAAACATTCAGTAGAATAAATTGAAGTTTTAGTGACTTAAGAATTCTTCAAACAGTTAGAAATTTAATTTTATTTTGAATGGTTGCTAAGTGTTTAGCACACTTAGCTTCCCCTAAATACATTTTCTGGATAGATTTTAAGCTCTAATTTACTTGGCTGTTTTTTTAATTTTCTGTTTAAAAATGTATTTAAAGACAGAAATAAAAATTACAAATTATGCAAATATAAATGATTGAACTAATTTTAGTTGCCATTAATTACAACAGTTTTAAGATCTGAAGCACAGAGTTTACCTACAAGCTTCACCTGTTTTGAATAACCATTTTTTCCAGGTTTTGGTTGAATTTTCCCCTTTAGCATGAAAGCAGCGGTGGACTCACCTGCGACAGCACCAGCAGGGTCTCATAGGTGTGTCTGCTGACCAGGTGAGCCCGGAGCTCAGCCACAGACGGGAAGCGGCTCCGGTCGCCGCAGCGGGGGCAGAAGTAGGGCAGCGGCGAGGAGGATGAGGAGGAAGAGGAGGAGGAGGAAGACATGATGACCGAGGAGCAGCGGGACCTGGAGCCGGAGGGAAACTGGGTCAGACACCCCGAGCTGCTGTTATTGATTATTGGTGGATCGGAGAGGCGGCTGGAGGTTCTGATCGGACTCCTGCCGGGGATCACGGCGCGGCGCAGCGGCTTCTTCCACGCTGATGGCCGCGCAGGCAGAGGAGCGTCAGCATCAACATCAGCATCAGCATCAGCATCAGCATCAGCATCAGCATGCATGGATGAGCAGGAATAAAGGAGCGTCTGGGCGTGGAGGAGCCGCTTTCCTCCAGCTCACAGACTCACTTTCATTCACTGCCCCTCAGTATTTCTACACACTTTGGGTCATTTTAAGGTTTCCCTACATTAGAAAATCAAAAAACAAAATAAATAAAGCATCATTTTTTAAAAGATGCTTTAAAATGATTTTAATATTTTTATTTGCTATAATTATTTCAGCTCTTCCAGAAATTGATTTTATGCGTTTTCCAGGCATATAATGACATTTTATAGCAATATGTTACCCTTTAGTTCTTAATATACTCTATATACAAAGCATTAAAAGAAATTTGGTTCCATAATTTAATGACTCTGTCTCTTTAAAAACTGCTGGTCTTTCTGAAGCTCCGCCTTCAGGAAGTCACCCCAACATGGCTCCTCTATTAACCCTTTAGAGTTTTATCATTGTTTCTCTGAAACGCAGCTCCAATAGTTACCTCAGCAGCTCCACCAGGTGTTTGCTAATTGCTGCTAGCTAGTCTGGAGGAGCTGAGTGTGGGAGGAGCTACATCTCAAAGGCGGGGCTAGATCCACCCTGCCGTTTCACACACTTGGGACAAAATTGTTCAAATTACAGGAAAGACATACTCAAATTAAAAAAAATTAAACAGAAATGTTTTAGATCATAATTTTTTTCATTTTTACATTTATCAATACATTTTTGTGGCAAATATTTCCTACATTTTTATGTAAATGTTTCTATATTTTAAGGTCTAGATTCAAATTCTGGTCTATTTTTAGTAATTGTAATAGTTTATGGGTGACTGTGGTTTTATTTCTATCCCGATCAAAAG
Organism: Phalloptychus januarius; assembly: GCA_902982915.1. Classification (NCBI taxonomy): domain Eukaryota; kingdom Metazoa; phylum Chordata; class Actinopteri; order Cyprinodontiformes; family Poeciliidae; genus Phalloptychus; species Phalloptychus januarius. The sequence goes on from CADWAE010000150.1 coordinate 197,366, forward strand.
ATGTTTGAGTTTCATTTTGTTTCTTCGTGTTTATCTCTGGGTTTATTATTGCTCAAATGGTCTTGCCATACTCAGTTATTTATTAACGCAATGATTTGAGTAAGATGAATAAATTGAATATAAACGGCACATTTTTACCTTCTAAAGAGCCTCAAAGGTCACATTTGTTGACCTGATGTTATGAACCGTCGCTTCCACTTCCATTCATTATTATACGGTTGACCCGTATTCTGTCCGGTTCTGACCGGCTCAGTGAGCGAAAGCTCCCAGAATCCCCAGAGGCCTTCGACTAGATGCTGGAGTTGGATAATGGTCACATGTCCCAGTGCTCTGGAACCGGGTCCACTGGGGTTCTGCCTGCGCCTTCAGTCTGACCCGGTACCGTCATGATGTCACCACTGATCCAGATCCTCTGAGCTCATTTCCTCACCACCAACCGGCCTGCATCAGGTCCAAAATATGTCCAAACTAAACGGCTCCATCAAAAATTCTAAAGAATTGGCAGCAATAATTTGAGTTATTTAGTTTGACATCAAGACAAAGATGGTTATTCATTTTTCAATAAGACATTTTCACCAACGTAGTGATTCATTTTCTTATAAATGTCAACGTTACAAACTAAACAGTAAAGCAAGCAAGGCAGAAAGAACTATATTTAGCTTACAAACAATATTTACTGCATTTTGGAAAATGTTTAGTTTGAAATGAATATCTATTTTAAAGCTAAATAAATGCTATAGCAGCATTTAGCTATAAATGTAGCTAAATTCTGAGCTACAGACCAAATATCAAGTCTGATGCAAAGTATTTGGTTTGCTAATAAAATGTTTAGAGGTAAATATTTACTTTGATAAAAATATTGAGTTTTAAATTGTGAAAATAAATGTGCAATTTGCAATGAATGTGAATTTAAATAAATTTATAGCGCGGTGAAAATGTGACTCTTATTTTATGACAATGAGACAATAATCTAAATTATTGTTAATTTTTCACTGATACTTTATAAACGGCGCCTCATAAAACTGCAGATGCTTCATAACTGACATTTTCCTCAAAATAATTTAAAATAATTCCAGGATATTTTTAAATGACACATTTAATAAACAGTTAAATGCTTTTTAGTTTCAACATGATAGTTAATTTAATGAGATTGAAGCTGAAATGAGTCAAAGTTTGGATGAAAATGTCCAGCTGATTGATCGATCGATTGATTGGTAACTGATTGATTGGCTGGAACAGAAGGTTCATTTAGAGAAACTTTCTCTCCCTCAGGGACATTAAAGTTGGAACTGATCCCCCAAGTTAACAGCAATCGATACCTCTGATTATTGATCAGTCGCTGGTCCGTCGCTGCGTCACTCTCTCCTCGCCTCCTTTTCAACCGAACCCGTTGCCATGGTTTCCTGCTCCTGGTCGTCTGGGCTTTTCGGACCGTCCGGCACCGGCAGCGGCTCTCGGAGCTGCAGGATGGATCAAAACAGAACCGGATGCACCACCGCCCCGCGCGCCGCGTCACAGAACGCAGCCGCCGCGTGCTCCTGATGACGTAGGAGCCGCGTGACGTGACACTGCTGATAAATCAGGCTTGTTTCAGCGTTTTGAGTGTTTTTCCCCTGTTTTTATTATTATTATTATTGTTGTTGTTGTTTTATCCGCAACTGATGATAATTAATTATTGTGTGTCCTTTTGTATGTCAGTTTGTTCTTATTATTGTTTTAATAATAATAAAATCTCTTTCCAGCTAGATAAAAGTCAGATGTCTGTCTGTCTTTCTTGCAGTTTTACTTTCTTTCTCTGAAACCAGTGAAGAACCATTCTGTTTCCAAACACTGACTGAGGAATGACATTCATTTTTCATTTGAAACAAGTTTCAGCAGATTGTTTCTTCAGGAGTGGAGTCTTGTGCATTTAGTGTGTCAAAACTCTCAGTGCTTTTTCCAGGACTGTCCAATGTTATTTGCTGCATTCACTCCTCTGTTATCCATGAAAACTCACTGGAATTAGCCAATATAGATGAAGTTTATCCACAGAAGTGCCTCAAAACGTAAAGAAATCTCAGAACATGTAAAAATCAACTTGGTGCTGCTGCAGCAGCAGGAAGTGAACCACGTCAGCTGAAGATGAGCAGCAGCAGAGTTCATCCTGTGATGAAGAGGAGAGCTTCTGTCTCGTCGGTGAAGAGGCTTGAACAGCCGGACCTCGTTAAAAAAGTTTATTTATAATCCGCCTGGTCATGTTGGGCGTCACAACGACACATTTTCTGTTTACACAACCAACAAATGGGCTGTGAGCGCCGACATGTTAAATATCCACATGGTATTTATCAAATACGTTTGCTGCTTTTTTCTCAAAATGTTGGTTTTGACTCAATTTAAAGGAGCAGTGTCATATAAAACCAACTTGAGCTTTACATCATGGTGTAAAAAACAAACCTGGAGTTTTGATTTGATTCCTTCATGCACGTTTAAGAAATCCTTCAATCTCCATGGCAACCATTCAGCTGCACACAACGTCTTGTTTGGACGTAGCTCCGCCTTCGAGACGCAGCTCCTCCCACCTCAGCTCCTTCAGACTAGCCAGCAGCAGTTAGCAAACCCTCACTGAGCTCATTAGTGGAGCTGCTTCTCAGAGCAGCGCTGGTGAAAACGTTACTAAAGGGTTAATAGAGGAGCCGTGTTGGGGTGACTTCCTGGAGGCGGAGCTTCAGAAAGAGCAGGAGTTTAAAGTGGGGATTTTTAATGTAAATCTGTACTGTAGAGTTTTAGATGGCGTCCCTCAGGGCTCTGTATTGGACCTTATGCTTTTTATGTTACTGACTGGAGTCAGAAAAGTCCTGATTTATGTCTCTATTTTTATCTAGATGGCACAATTTTAAAAATTATTATAAAAACATCAGCAGCTCTGGTTTTCATTTGAAAATCAAAGCTGTTTCAGGTTTTTATTTACAGTTAGCATTCCTTCAGTTGGGAAAAAATGTATTTCCTTCCACTCAAAATAAGGGACTAATGTGACCTGATGCTTTAGAGATTAAATCAGACGAAGGTTTAGAAACTCATGAGGACGTGACTCAGTTTTTTAAAATACATTTTCTGTTAATTTCTTGTATCGATTGATCTCATTTTGTTTATTTGACAACAAAAGTGATCAAGATTTGGAATTTCTCCTAAATGAACATGTATTGATGAAATAAATATGAAAATAATCGCTGACCAGTGTTATTGACTCGTATTAAAAATCTTGACTGATTTTAATGATTTTCACTGGAGAAATATTGAAATTCCTTCCAGCTTTCCTACAGGAACGTTGTTTTTAATCATCCATCCATCCATTTTCCTGCACCCTTGTCCCTTACTGGGGTCGGGAGGGTTGCTGCTGCCTCTCCAGCTGTCGTTTCGGGCGGGAGGCGGGGTCACCTGGACAGGTCACCTGGACAGGTCGCCAGTCTGCCGCTGTTGTTTTTAATCAGTTAGGTCATTTTCACATTTTCGAAGTCGAGGCTGAATGTTTTTGATTTTCAGAAATATTCATTTGAACTACTTTAAAGTCAGATCATGTGCAAAATCCTCTATTTTAAACAGAAAATATTTTAAAAAAACTCGAAGAAAAGGGAGATTTTGTAAAACATTTACAGCACATTTTGTTCTCTAAGAACTTTTTATCAACTGGAGACGACAGCAACATGAGAAAATGTAGTTTATTTGTGTTTCTTTACACTAACTGATGCTGTGACCTCTGACCTTTAGCATCAGTTTCATTTTCTCAGTCGACTCAAACATGTAATTTATTTCCTTTTATAAACTTTGGAGGAGTTGCAGTTGCAGTATTTGGCCACAGGGTGGCGTCAGACGTCCATGAACAGAAAGACAGCGCAATCTGACCAGAAGTCACTCTCATCATCATCATCATCATCATCATCATCATCATCATCATCAGAGCTGCAGCGATGAAGGTTTCACCTCCGAAAACAACAAAATAACAAAAACTCAGCGGCAACGTGGGTGAAATGGTTGTTACCATGGAAACTCGGCCTTCGCAGTTCATACCGCCGGACGAACTGTTAATGGAATAGTTCGTTGCTAGGCAACAGCAGCCTGTAGATGGCTGGACGCAGATTCTCAGATGAAGGAGCTGCTTTAGTCGCCAGCTGAAGTGTCTGACTCCCTGATGCTGTGAAATATTCAGAAATATTTGAATTTATCTCGTTTGATTCTTATATCCGGATCTTTCTACCGCCGTTATATTTCAGCTCTGAGTTGTTTTTTTAACCTGTCTAACCTCCAAAATCAACTGCGACTTATAGTTTTGTTCCCAGAAATGGCGGGATCACCATGGCAACCGGCGACCCACTATTTTCAGAGCCTCCATCATGTCTCCACAATAGATGTCTCTGCTAGTCCAGCTGATGATGAGGACCGATGAGGACACAGCTGAAGACAAACACAGCGGCTCTTCAGGCCAATGCAGACACGAAATAAAGGAGCAAATTTATGACAATTTTGAGATTAATCTTAAAAAGTTTCTTTTTCAGTTTTTTTAAAAAATCATTTTGATATTAATCAGTTTTTCTAACAAATATTTGACTTTTCAAACTAAGAAATATCCTTTTTTCAAAAAAAATTCACAGATGTTTTTCATTGAAATTTACTTAACAATGACATTATTTATATTAAATCTAAAGGGAAACTTTATTTAACATGAATAAAGTTCACTACTCTCTTCAGACAGGCAATGAGACCAAATTAGATTTTGTTATCAATTCACTCATATTTTAAAGAAATCTTTTACTTCTATTTGCCTACTTTGTGTTTCAGTTCCAGTTATTCCTTATTTTACAAATCTGGTCATAATCAGTTCTCGTCTATGAGTGAAATTTCACCAAAAAATGTGGTTTAATCTTAGTTGCATCATGAATTATCAAGGGACTGTGATGTTTTCACACATTGCCAAATTGTTGAGAAGAGCTTTTCTTCTCCTTTAGTTAAAGCTGCAGTGTATACTAAAATAATTTTTTGGGTTTTTTTTTACATATTGTTGAAATGTTAAAAAACATTTGTGACAGACAAACTGTGGAAAGATTGTCTGACTTAAAAATGATCTGAAATACTTTTTTACTCACTACCAGGACTAAATGTGTGAAAGGTTCTGTTGGTGTTTTGGTGCAGAGGAAACAGCCGGACTCAGTCGATCTGTTTTGTTTCGTTTATTAACAGGACAACAGTCTCCATGCAGAATGAGGGAACAGTAAACTCGCACAGCCATGTGTGCTACTCAGCGCTCAGCTCTCACTGAGCCGGTGTGCTGCAGATCTCACGCCACAGTACACAGGACTACATATCCCACAATGCATCGGTGCAGCTGGACCTGCACACACGGGTTCGTTCAGAGTCTGCGGAATGCCTACAGTCGTTTCATAGAAAAGTGACATCGTGTTTCACGTTCATTTGCCAGAGAAACATCTCTAAAATATTCACACCCTGCTTGTAAAACTGACACTGAGAGGTAGACAGTCCGTCTAGAAAAATAGAGATATGTTACAAACATGGAACTCCTCAAATATAGAGCTGCTTACATGGAAATATCAACAACAGAAGCACGACATTCTGACGTCGACATTCACAGAGTCTCTTTACGGCTTCATGCAGAAGAAACTGATTTTATTTTACAGCAGGATCCGTCCTGCAGGGGGCGCACTGCCCCTTTAAGGCGGCGGAGGACCGGTCGGCTGCCGGGTCAGGCCCGAACCCGAACCCTCAGGGCACCGCATACACGCATGCGCCTCCCAGCACCTGTACACCGGTGTGACGTCACTCCGGTTGTCGGTTCAAATCCGAAAAGCTTCCAAAACTCCGCGTAGAGGGAGCGCGGGCCTGTGTTTACACTCCGGGCGCGTTCAGGGCCAGAGAGTAGGCGGCCATCATCTGCGCACGCAACTGCTGCTTCACGTGCACGCGCCCGTGCCGCTTCCTCTCGTCGCTGCGCGCGAATCTCTTGCCGCACACGTCGCAGGAGAAGGGCTTCTCACCGGTGTGCGTGCGCGTGTGCGTGGTCAGGTGGTCGCTGCGGCTGAAGCTGCGCGCGCAGATGGTGCACTGGAAGGGCTTCTGGCCGGTGTGGATGCGCACGTGCCTGTTGAGCTCGTCGGAGCGCGAGAAGCGGCGCTCGCAGCCCTGCACGGAGCACGGGAACGGCTTGGGCTTCACGCCGCCGCGCGCGTGCGCTCTGCGCCCTGCGCGCTGCTGCTTGGGCGCTCCGATCGCGTGCACGGTGCTGATGTTGACCATCGGGAACGCGCCCTGCAGGAGGGAGGAAAGCAGGTGCGCGTCCAGGGTGGAGGGGGCGCCGCTGATTACGTAGTTACCGGATTCCCCGCCGGTTACCGGTAAACCCTTCAGCCAGTCCTCCAGCTCCAGCGGCTCCTGTTTCACCTCGCAGCCGGGCTTCAGCTCGCCCTGCCCGGCTTCGGAGCTCAGCAGAGACTCGATGAAATCAGCCATGTCCACCTGTTGCTCCAGAGCCATGAGCGGGAGCAGAGAGTCCGTTGCAGCCGGGAACATAGCATCACTCCCGGGCGTGGAGACCTGGGAACACCCGCTGCTGCAGCTGAAGGTCCCAAACTCCGATTTGATCACCACCGGAGCTGAAGCGGGGGCTGCAGGCTGCTGCGGCTCCGCGGCTGCAGGAGGGATGCTGAAGTCGGGGGCGGGCTGCTGCTGCTGCTCCATCTCGGTGCAGATTCCCACAATCTCTGTGATCATGTTCAGGATCGCGTCGGCGGTGCTGCTCAGCCCCGCGGCCGTGGGCTCCGGCTCCGCGAAGAAGCTTCCGGTGAAGCCGAGTGATGGAGAGAGAGTGTCCGAGGAGCAGTCGCTGAAGTCGGAGAAGAAGTCTGAGTCCGAGGCGTCAGTTCCCGGAGAGAAAACTGCAGGAAGGGAGGGGAGGGGGTTATTATTGCATAATGACAGAAACACCATGAAGATGCAGCTGCAGCTGCAGGATGCATGGCATGCAGCTGGATGCTGGAGACTCACCTTGGCTGAACGGTGATCCCACGTCAGAGTCCGCGCCGTCGCTGGGGCTGGACCCCACGCTGTCCACCCAGGCGCTGCAGGCGTCCTCAAACTCAGACATGAAGCTGTCGTCACGCTCCAGAAGCATCTTTTTCTCAGGTTTTATGATTAAATCCGGGGTTCCCTCTAAGAAGCGAGGCGTTAATCCGGTTTAAACTGCGGATGCTGCCGGGCTGAGAGGCTGAGGATGCTGAGCGCTCTCCGGCTCTCCCTTTTATACTCTCCGTCTCCAAGGTAACTCCCGTCCTGCCTTTATTGGTCGACACCGGCGCGAGGGATTCCCCCCGCCGTGCCCCTTTCGTAGCTGACCAAATTTGGGCTGCTTCCGGCTGTGACGGCGGGTATCCCCCATGCCTTAAAAGGACAGGCGGCAGAGCGACGTCGAGGAGCGGAGAGAGGGGTTTCCTTCACTGCGGCAGAGAGAGGTTATACAACCCGGATAGGACAGGAAACACGGGAGGGAGACTCAGATTGCGGTTTTGGCGCATTCAAGGGACACCAGAGACCCAATTTGTTTAATTTGTTGCAACATTTGAGTTAGAGATGCTCACACCGAGCAGACACAGACAACGCGCGGATTTCAAAGCACAAACAGCTGCTAAATCACAGAAAATGTGGACTAGAAATAATTTTCCGCGGTGGCTTATGGCGCCCCCTCTAGCGCGGCGCCCGCTTGGTGCGGATCGCAACTTTTAGCGCCACCGGTTCAGCACTGCAGACGCACCACTGGCCCACATGTGGCATTCCTGCACAGCCACATGCAGCTGCTGGGATGTGGTCTCCATGGAAACGGATGGAGGATCCAGGCCGGCGTTACATAAAAGGAGCTGGTTCATCAGAACCTGCAGAACCTCCTGGTTCTGTTCGGAGCGCCGGATCGTCCTCTGGATTCACGTCGTTCTCATCCCTCCATGTAAACCAAAACAAGTAGAAGTGTTACGTAACAGTGAAATTAGCTGCCCTCCGTGTTCATATGTTCCCCTAATCCATGAAAAATACATTTTTATTTCAATAAAATGTGATTTAAATCCTTAAATTGTAACTTTACAATCGTTTAATATTTGATCATTTGTGAATATTAAGGTCTGTAACATTAAGGTATGTTATAGATCAGGGACCCAAGCGATGGCAGAAAATTATTTCTAGGCTCCATTTTCTGTATTTAACAGCAGTTTGTGCTTTAACAATAATAATAATGTGTCAGAAAGCACAAAGCTACATATAACTAATTTAGAGTTGCAAAGGCTGCAACCATTTGATAAAAGATAAGGTGTCATTTTTAAAAAATATCTACTACAGTGGATAATTTGGTCTGGTTAGGAGCAGAGCCTCTTTAAAGCAGTTCAGACCCAAAATATCCATTAATAATGGATCAGTGTAAACCTTCACACTCTTCCTCATCTCTGCTCTTTGCCTTCATGGGGACATTCGCTGCATCAGAACTTATTCTGTAAATATATCTCCATCTCCTCTTTACTTCATTAAGCATTTCAGAAAAAATCACATCAAATGAGCATAAAACTTATTTTTATTTTATTTGGTATTTCCATCAACCTATAAAGCAAAACTTCAAAAGGAAAAACTAATGGAAACACAATTTGGATCAAAGCAAATTGGTGCTAGAATGGCCTAGTCAAAGTCTTGGGAGAGATTTAACTGATGTTCGTTGGTGCCTTACATCCAATCGGACTGAACTTGTTTTGTAGAGAAAAAACGTTCAGCTGATTGGTGGAAACCGACCAGCTCAATCTGCAGAGAAAGAGTTACATACAAATGCACACCACACTTTTCAGAAAATGTTTAAATCATGTCTGATTTTCTTTCTGATTCACATTCCTGCATCGCTTTGTGTTAATTGATCACATAAAACCTCAATAAAATATGCTGAGGTGGCAGTTAGCGATGCGATAAAGATAATTATCAAACCTTTTAGGTAACTGTCTGTCTGCGCCTGTGTGTCACAGCATTTATCGCCCCACAAACACAAATGCTGCTCGAAAAACGTTCCTGTTTATAAGCAACATTTTTAGGATACCAATAACATGAACATGGATTTAATCATATTCAGATACTTATTGATGCTTTCTTTGAACAAACAGAGGAGAAAATAGTGAAACTAACAATAAAGACAAATTCTGGAGTTTATTAAATATTATTAACTGGACTTAATCATGATTACATTATTATAATAAATGTTATCAGGATAAATGATAAACTATGTTCTGGGTTTTTATGATGTGAAATCTTCTGGAAGATGCTGCAGATTTTTAAGGTTTGAAGGTAAAACTTTGCATCAGATCTTCATTCAGACCAGAGATGTCCAACTTGTGGTCCGGGGGCCATTTGTGGCCAGGGTTAGGGTTACCCTACCCTAATAATTTTGTTCGGCTCCCGAAAACAAGATGGCAAAAAATTTGACCATCGAATAGAAAGCAATGAATTACTAAAAAAATGTGAAACTGTCTGTTTTTCTTTTAATAAGGCAACCGTCTGAAGCCCTTTTAATGATATTCAGATTTAATTTTAGAAAACTTTGTTGTTGAGGAGGTAAAGCTAAAAAAATAAACAAAAAATGACAATAAACCCATTTTAGCATTTCTTTAGTGAATTTTGTGTCTCCAGCAGTTCAAACTGTCCAGTTCTTACAGATTAAATCAACCTTCATGTTTCACTTTTTTTATTGTAACTAAAGCGACAGATTGTGAAGCACCCGGCGCTCAGACATACAGCACAGCGTTTCTTCTCTCCCTTCCAGGTTTTACATCAGTGTTTCACCTCCAGGGAGATTTTTTTAGCCGAGACGTTGAAGCAGCACCTGTTGTCACAGTTTTCCTGCCGCCTGAAAGAGACGGACCAGAACCGCTCGCCTCGCCATGTCAACGCGCTATATCAGGACAGATGATGGGGAAATGTGTGTGTGGGCGCTGTTGCCATGGCGGCGTGCCTCTGCCGGCTGCACACACACCGCCACCAAGACGCTGAAGCACTCGGACTCTGGTGGCGTCAGCCGCGGCGCTGATTCACACGGTTCTTTAAGTTACTGGATCAGTTCAGACGTTAAGATGGCCGCCATCAGCAGGAGAGAGAGAGAGAGCAAATGTTCAGGCTGGACTATATTTAGCTCCAGAACTTGGCCAGAAAACCCAAAATATCATCTTCAAACAGTCTGAAATGATTCAACAGGAATCATAACTGAGATATGAAACTATGAACAAACCGATCCACTTTTACCGATACCGATATCTGAGCATCGGCCAGAACCGATACAGAAAAACAGCTGAACTGATTTAAAATGCTCATTTATTTAATGACTCTGCATCAGTGCAGCAAAATTAATCACAAGCTTTGGTCCAACATGTGAAATTTTCATTTATCCAGTCAGAGAAATTAGGAGAATAAAAGCAAAGTTAAAATAAAAAAATAACGAATCGACAAAAACAAAATGTTGACTAACTTCATCAAACACGTAAAAATAAAAAGCAACAAACCTTTCAAATGTTTCAGAAGTTATGAGTCCTAAATATGAACTTAAATAAATAATAACTCATGACATAAAGCATAGAGTTACACTGAATAGATCTGCACTTATAGATCAGGATCCTCATCACTGACACCCAATCTAGAATATTTTTCAATATTGAGATCGATACAGTTATTGATATCGGATCGATGCCGCTCCAGCTGAAACAGACCCGATGCAGATTCCTGAACCAGAACCACAAAAGAGGAAGACCCACAACTAACCGGGTCAGAACGGTTCTGATGGAAAGTTCTGATAAATGAATAAAATGTTTTTATGCTTCATGAAGAGGAAAACTGTCAAACAGTTTCAACCGGCTTAATATCAATATTTATATATTCAGTCAAAGTTTTGCTGAATTAAGTCCAAATCCAGATAATAAAGACCAAAACCACATAAAACCAAAACGGACCAGAACCACCGTGCAAAATAACACATAAAACAAGAATTAAACTTCAGAACAGAATAAATCCAACATGGATTTATTCCTGAGGTAAATCAGCCCATAAACAGCTTTAAACCCAGCAGAGACTGAAACGGGTCAAAAACCGTCCAGAACAAACCGGTAAACCGGTTCAGGACTCACCGGGTCAGACCGGGTCTAAAGTTCTGCCGACAGGAACGGAAACCGTCTCCTTCACCGAGTCAGGAGGGAAAACCTGGTCAGAGCCCACAGACCTGGACGGAGCGGCGACTGTTCCCTTTAAGGTTTCCATGGCAACACGTGGCATTCAGCCTGATAACGCCAAGGCTACCTGATGAAGGAAAACACACACACACACACACGCACCCCGTCACGGTCAAACATCTGTCATAACAACACGCAGGCGTGACCTCTGACCTCTCCAAGGTCCCTCCCTGGCTGGTTAAAGTCAGGGTTCTTCGTCGCCTCCTCACTCTCCTCTTCCTCGCTGCAGCCATGCTCTTCGCTCTGCTGTCCTCCACCCCCCCACCCCTCTTCCTCTTCCTCCTCTTCATCCTGGCTCTGCTGGTTCTGTTCTCCTGTCGGGTCGGTCAGGGAGCTAAGCGTCAGAACTCGCCCGGTCCGGTTCGGGGGTCCGGTCCGGGTCCGAAGCCCATCCCGTGCCTGCCTCGCCTCCCGGTCCTGGGCAGCCTCCCCTGGCTGGGCGGAGGCCTTCCTCCTCACCTGCTCTTCACCCAGCTGTCCTACAGGTGAGTCTGAGACGCTGCAGGACGGGTTGGTTAGTGACTGGTTAACCAGACTAACCCTCAGAGAGGACTAGTTATGACTGTTAACCAGAGGAACGACTCTTTGGGTTTGGACTGAATTCATTTTTAATGGACTAGTTTATGTTTAGTTTATCATATTTTGAGAATACTAGTTAATTTTCATGAACACATTAAAAATGTTTAAATCATTAACATAACTGGACCAATTAATGTGGTCCAGTTATTGATTAATTACCAAACTGATTGGTTAACCTCTGAAAACTAGTTTTGTTGAGTCTGTTGTAGATAATCCCAGCCCTCTCTGCACATTTCCTTAACGAGCCTCGATTAGTGCTTCATTTTGTTAAACTCTTTCTCTGCTCAAAATGACTAGTTGACATTAACAATGTTTCAGAAAGATGTTCAGGTGAATACGCTCAGGATTCTGAAATCTGGAGGATTTGTTTGTGGATTATGAGATTTTCAGAAGAAAACTATAATCCTGGACGGCAAACTGTCTCTGATGGGTAATGACCTTTGACCCTGTGTTTGTGTCTGAGGTATGGTCCTCTGTTTGCGCTCCACCTCGGCCCTCACTACACCCTGGTGGTGAACAGCCATCAACACGCCAGAGAGGTGCTGCTGCAGAGGGGCAAGGACTTCGCTGGACGTCCTGACATGGTCAGAAAAATGAAATGTTTCCCTGCAGAACCCGACAGTCTGCAGGACCAGAGCCACAACTGACACTTTCATTTGGAAATGTTTTCATTTAACTCTGAAGAAAATAATTGTAAGCAAGACTTTCATTATTCCCTGTGGAGTTAATGACTCTTTTCATTTCTTCTTTTCCTTTACTATAACATTTTCCTGCAGCGCCCCCTGGTGTCACTTAAAGGTTTTGACTCCTTAAAATATATTTATAATAGGAGCAAATATCTGTGCAAAAGCATATCAGTAACTGTTTATACTGCTTTATTTTAAACAGGAACACATTTAGTTTCCATTGTTTAACCTTATTAATCAATAATCTGTGAGCCAGTTGGTACGAAGGTTTCTAAAAATGCTGCTCAGTTCTGAGTAGAAAATGTGTGAAAGTGGATTTTACATGTTTTTAAATCTCCGTTTCACATTTAAATCAACTTAGTTAGCAAGTTAGCTAATGCTAACTTCATTAGCGTTGCTGAAGGTTTTCCAGAGCAAAAAGTCAATAATAATAATAAAACTATTAAAAGAGACAGGATGTTGTGTTCTCAAGATGCTAGCAGCTAGCACGCAGCGCTAACATTAGCAGAAGGCCCGATGCTACTGCTAGCAAAACAACAGAGCAGGATGTCATAAACACAAACTGAAGTTTTTAAAAAAGATTTGCTGTCACTTTATAATAATTTGCAGCTGATTGCTTTGTCTGTGTTTGCATAGCATAAACAGAACTCTCTATCAGATTTAGTTTCTCTGCAAATCCTCATTTCCATGAAAATCTATTTTTACCAGGCACCAGGTTCTGTTGTAATGAATTAAAATCTACTCAATACTTACCCAGTTGTAGTTTTAGCACTCTTTGTCTTGGACTACAAAATTGCTGTGAGAAATAAAAATGGCGGATTAGCGAAGCTGGTTAACCAGAAGTCGTTTAGAAGTAATAGTTCACATAATAAAGATGATCCGCAGCACAAAGAGACTAAATTAAACTGTTTTACTCTCCTACTGGTTCTAATTACCCACCAAAATGGCGGTCAGGACTAAAGGCCTGACGTTGGACTGGGTTGTATTTGTTTCTGTCCATCCTGCACAGGTCACCACCAACCTGCTGACCCGCGGAGGGAAAGACATCGCCTTCTCAGACTACTCTCCTCTGTGGAGGCTTCACCGCCGCCTCGTCCACAACTCCTTCACCCTGTTTGGAGAGGGAAGCAGCCGGCTGCAGGACATCGGTACGTCCAGATCCACCGTCCAGTTTCTGATCGGAACCATAGAGAAACAGACAAGCGACGGAGTCACGGCGACTGATTTGAACTTTTACTGCTCTGGGAAGTCTGAGGGAAAATGACCTAAAACACTGAATATCTTTACTGAAAATTAAGCATAATTGAGATACAAGTGAGGAGAAAAACTATTTAAAACCTGAATTAAAACAACCTAAAGAAGAACCAGCTTTACAAAAGAATGAGCTTTATTTAAATAGCTTTGATTTAAAGGCTACTTTTAATTCTAATGAACCAGCAGGGGGCGCCAACAATCCAGATTCAGAAAATTTTAGATTATTCACAGAAATTTTCTAGAAACTGCGACAGACTGGTGACCTGTCCAGGGTGATCCGTCCAGGGTGACCTGTCCAGGTGACCTGTCGAGGGTGACCCGTCCAGGGTGACCTGTCCAGGCTGACCCGTCCAGGGTGACCTGTCCAGGTGACTGTCCAGGGTGACCCCGCCTCTCGCCCGAAACATAGCTGGAGAGGCAGCAGGACCCCGCCTCTCGCCCGAAACAATAGCTGGAGAGGCAGCAGTAAGGGACAAGGATGTAGGAAAATGGATGGATTTTCTAGAAATAACATGGACATTTCTGAGATCCAAAAGTTTAAAATTTTTCACTTTTGAAACTGAAAAATTCCAAAAGTCAGAAATTTTTGACAATATGAATTCAGAAAATTTCAAAGTTTATTTTATAGAATTCTGGGATCAGTTTAAATGTTTTTTGTTTTTACTTACAATTTTAGACTTTTGTAGCTCAGAATTTTGAGATTAATCTAAAAGTTTGTGAGTTTTTGGTGGAAAGTGACTCCTTTCTTTCACAAAGTTCCTGATACAACGTTGTAAAATCTCCAGGAAGCAACATTTTAAGAAATCCTGGGAGGATTTTCATCACTTTAAATGTTTAGAGAAGAAGAAAATATTTTTCATGTTCTAAGTATTTAAACTCAAGCAGCGTCTTTGGTGTCCCTGCAGTTTTGTCCGCGGTGGACGGCCTCTGTGTGGAGCTGCTGTCCCAGGGGTCGCGGGGCTTCGACCCGTCTGCCGCCATCACCAGGGCCGTCACCAACGTGGTCTGCACCCTGGTGTTCAGCAGCTCCTACGGCCCCGGAGACCGCGAGCTGCAGGAGGTGATCAGCTACAACAACGGCATCGTGGAGACGATCGCCAGGGGCGGGCTGGTGGACATCTACCCCTGGATGAAGGTAGACCTGGGGGGCCAGAGGAAAACCAAAACCGGACACATGAGAAAATAGCATCATGGTTGTTAGGGCAATTATAGACATAAAAGGTAAGAAAGAAAAAGTAAAAAAGGTGGAAATTTGAAGTTGACTCCCGAGAAGGTTCTTAAAATAAAAGAGTAAATTACAACTCCTGATTAAAATCCATAAAAACAAACCCCAGCTGATTGATGCATTGGATCTAAGGGAAACTTAAACATTTATTAGTAATTTTCCTCCATTAAATCTGTAAAACCTTTGACTCAGAGCCTCTCTCTGTCCTCCAGGCGTTTCCTAACAGGTCTCTCAGTAAACTGAAGGAGTGCATCGCTGTCAGGGACCGACTGCTGACCCGGAAACTGGAGGAGCACAAGGTGAAAACCAAACCAGCAGAGACCAACAGCTCCCCCTGCAGGCCGCGGCGCTCACTACAGCTCTGAGCTCTTCACTTTTCCATCTCTGTCTGGTGTGTTGCAGGCGGCACTGAGTGACGGTGACCCCCGTGACCTCCTGGAGGCCCTGCTGAAGGGCCAGACCGGCAGTGGACGGGGTCAGAGGTCACATGGGTCAACAGAAGAGGGGATAACAGACGACCACGTCCTGATGACAGCAGCGGAAGTGTTTGGAGCCGGTGTGGAGACGACGTCCACCACTCTGCTGTGGATCCTGGCCTACCTGCTGCACCACCCCGAGGTCAGAGGGCAAAACTGCTTTTCTGTGGCGTTGTCTCTGTTCCACCAATCAGAGCGTGCCATGAAACTGATGTGAGCGCACATGTAAGCAAACAATAATCTACAGTGTTGAGCATTAAAATCTCAAACGCAGTCGCTCCTCGTGTATGGAGCACCAAAAAGGTGTGAAATTCACACGTCATTCAACTCAAAATGAAGTGACAGAAATACCAAACAAAATTACAGGAGCTGAAAAACAACCAGACATTTATTTTTGACAACAAGTTTACGTTTTTTGGTGTCATTTCAAAAGCCTCCCGATTGTTAAGTCACATTCAGGCCCTGCCCTGTTACCTAGCAACTCAAGGTGAGCTCCAGCACGTCTGGTCACCTCTGGTCAGCTGGTTAATGGCTGTGTGTGCGCTGCATAATGGCTGCTGGAAAAGACAAGTGTTTCTGTGTTGATTAACCATCCAGAAACCACTTTCTGCATTCTTGTTGGTTGTGCAGGAGGCTCCATTTCGGCTTTTCAAAGACGTATGGTAGTGTAGTTACGCATCTGCTTGCAGCTATTTTCACATGTGTAAAGGTTGAGTTGAGGTGAGAAAGAATGTAATGAACATGTTTTGTAGCCCAGAAATCCATCCTGACCTGGTAAGAACACAAATACAGCTAGTTGGTGGATTTCAGGTGGTTGGGTAGCATTTCAGGCCCTAACTCAAACCCAAACCCACTCGACTCGTGTCGGTTAGAAACCGATGATGACCCGGATGCCATTCCGGTCTCGGTTGTTACTTTGGGTTTCCATCGCAGGTCCTAGAGCGCGTGCAGAGGGAGCTGGATGAGAACGTGGGCAGTGATCGTGCGGTGAGCGTGTCGGACCGCGGCCGGCTGCCCTACCTGGACTGCGTCATCAACGAGGGCATGAGGATCCGACCGGTCAGCCCGGTTCTGATCCCGCACACCGCCATGACCGACAGCAGGTAGGTCCGATCACACGCTGCAACATTGAAAAGCTCACAGAGTTTCCTAAAAACCCGTTTCCTTTCTCAGCATTGGCGGTCACGCTGTGCGCCGCGGCACTCGGCTTTTGGTGAACATGTGGTCGATTCACCACGATCCCCGGTTCTGGGACAAACCGGATCTGTTCAACCCAGGTGACCCACAGGAAAACCCAACCGATCTATCAAAACAAACCCCACAGAAACATCATTCAAAGCGTTTTCTCTCCTTCTAACGTAGATCGTTTCCTTGACGACAAAGGTCAGCGCGCCACTCCCACCTGCTTCCTGCCGTTTGGGGCGGGACCTCGGGTCTGCGTCGGCGAATCGCTGGCCAGGCTGGAGCTTTTCCTCTTCCTGTCCTCTCTGCTCCAGCGAATGAGCTTCAGGCTGCCAGACGGGGTTTCCCCGCCCAATTTGCAGGGGCGTCTGGGTGTGGTCTTACAGCCGCTGCCTTATAAGGTCATAGTCAGTCCACGCCCAGGATGGGAGGGCGGGGCTAAATGAAAAGGGGCGGAGCTTACAGCCAAGACAATAAAACTACTTTCTAGTTACCTTTTACTGAATATACGGAAAACAATATTACAAAGTTTTCCCTTGATTTACAAACACTGTTGCTTACAGTCAGACTGATCCAATTTCTTTTATTCAAAAAAGTAAAAAAAACAACAACTTTGTAACAGATGGTTGTTTAAAATATATATATTTTTTACTTTGTAAAATATTTCTTAGCAAGATGAAATTACTAATACTTGGCTACCTTATTGTTGTTTCTAACATCCCTGGAAAACATTACCGTATTTAAATTTTAAAATTAGTTTCATGTTGAATTTAAAAAAAGTGAATTGTTCTTTATTGTGTAAAAATATTAAAATCCATCCCAAAAAAATCATTAATTTGATGTTAAATTCAGTTATATTCAGACTATAAGTGACTTTTTTTAACATAACCTTTACCAAGATTATATGTACACACGTTTTATGAAGCCCATGTTTGTGTATTTTAAATATTTTGATTGGTCTGATGTAATATCCTAATCTTAAATATCACGTTTTTATTAAGTAGAAAATCATCATAACCAACAAATAAAGGCGTAAAAACATCAATCTTGTGTATTTTATAGTGACGGAGTTACTGAAATAAACGTTTCAATCAAATTCTAATTTATCAAACATTTATTGATTTTAATTGTAGCCTGGATGCAAGTTTCACTTAAAAATAATCATGTATTTAGCATCTTCTGTGTGTCGGATGTTTTTGTTTTGTTTACTTTCCATGTTCTCAGATTCTTTAAAAAACAACGTGAGAGGAAACTGAACTGCACTGTAAACAGTCATCCCCTTCAAAATAAGAGCATGAGTATAAAGTTCTAGATTCCTGAATAATTTTTAGTCGATGACCAAAACCGTATTTTTTTAATCCAAAGTTTACAAAACAGTCGAGTAAATTAACACTTCAGAACTTATCTTGAAAAATGTGTCTAGGTGAAGCTAAACGTGTTTAATCGTTTTCAAATTTAGCACTCAATTAAAAATTAGCTTTGGTATCAATATGGTGTTTTAGTGTTTCAGTATTAAACTGACAGACAGAAAAGCTTTAGATTCAACAGTTTTATTATATTTCCACACTTTTAGAACAGGCTGGTTTAGTTATGTCACACATACATACAAACATTCACACACACACCGACTATTACTTCTAATAATACTAATTAGTGCTCTTGTTTGAATATTACAGGATTTTAATCTTTTTTTAAATCTTCCACCGACTGACAGAAACGTCAGTGAGGATATGAAGGTGGAAAAAGACAAATGAGTTAAAATCCTGTGAACTGAGGGAAGGAACTGAACAGCCTTATAATCCTGGTCAATTAAACGAGATCAAATCCAAAATAAAGTTTGACAAGCTTCACATTTCAAGGTCAAGAAACTGGCCTAGTCAAACCAAACCAGCCCCTCAAACCAGCCAAAATGAACATTTAATGCACTAAATGTTTAGTTTTTAGTTTCTCATCCAGTTTGGGCGCTGGTGTTTCCCATTTACTAAACAACTTTTTAGAAAATGGAAGTTCGATTTCTCATCTCCCAACACCTGCTGTGGCAGAATAACAGCATTGCACAGCACCAGTCAGGTATTATTATATTTAGCCTTGAAGTCAAGAAAGAAATGTATATTTTCAGTGAAACTCCAGTGAATGTGGAAGTAGTAACATATTTCAGTGACATAATTCAGTAGAAATAAGTAATTTAGACTTTAACAGAGACATAAAGACAAGGTTTCCCAAAGCAGGAAGTCCTGGAATCAGCTTTAATCTGTCGCTTCACCTTAAAATGCCTCAGAGCTTTGGGTCAAAACCAAGACAGGAAAGACAATGACTCACTTTCTCCAGTTACCAGAGTCGTTAACTGATGCCTGCAGGTTGTTTCAAGCCTTTTCTGTTCAATATCGGCGCTCTAAAGCGGTTCTAATCAAACCCAATCGTCTCAAGCTGATCTCAGGTCTGCTCAGCCTTTCAGGACCTAAGTTCAAAGTTCAAACGTCTCCCAAGTCACTCTGCTATAAAGCCCACAGTCACACAGAGCAAGAACAGCTCTAAATAATGCTAAGTAGTAACAGTAGTCAAGTAGAAATGGCACTCGGAAACCAATGAAATATATAACGTTATAAGTTCAGGTAAACAAAAAACACCGTCAACCACAACATCAACTACAACATCAACAGCTGGGCGTCGCTCTAGAAGCCGCTAACAACTCGTCGTTCTCACTCCACCGGTGCCAACTTTCATCCACAAGCATCTTCCTCCGTCTGTCCAAGTCCCAGGACCAGATATCTGGATCTTCCTCCGTGGGAACCGTTTCTGTGGCAGGACTTTGTGCCTTTGATGGATCCTAGTAGCTTGTATGCAGCATGAACACAGGGTGCAAAGGTCAATCAGCCAGACTGAGTCTCTCCATTCATTAAGGTGGATCATTTCATGAGGTGATGAGAACCTTCACTTTTCTTCAAACACAGTTTATCTTTACTGCTACGTTTCATCAATCTGCTGACATCTTTGTCTCATAACTAAAGATCTGGACTTTTTAAATATGCTTCTACATCAATGGACATTTCTGAAGCAGGAATGCACTGCCTACAGGCGACAACCCACCTTTATACCACATATTGTTGCAGAACCAGTGAAGTCAGGGAGGCCGTTGACCCTGAGGCGGACTGGCACATTAAGGTGCTCCGCTGAGCCCCCAAAGGCCGGTAGAGGCAGACACCAGCCCCTCAGGACCTTGTAAAGAACATGGGTGGATCCTGCCACTGCCTAAGAGACTGGATTATATCAACACAAGTCTTGACCATGTGTTGGACGGGGAACCTCCTGCAGGTGTCTCTTGTCCGTTAACCTCAAGAGACAAACACCAACGACCTCCAGCAGGATGGAGCATTTTTCTTTCCTCAGTTGAACAAAAATGCATGTAAAAACTTTTCATCAGCCTCATTTGTAAACTTTTTTTGCACCAAGATAAGAACTCAGTTATCATCAGTAAAGTCCAGGTAGCTGTTGACCCTGTGATGACCTGGCACCTTAAGCTGCACCCGGCTGGTAGAGACAGACACGAGGCCCGCTGTATAGATGATAGGTGGATGTATCATTTCCTAATAGATTGGATCACATTTCTCAGCCATGTGTTGGACTGGGAACCTGCTTCAGGTGAGTCTCTCATCGGCTGCAGGTGAACACCAACCCCTGCAACACGATGAAACGTGAACTTTCACCCCAACGTTTCTGACGCTGCTCTTTCACTTTCCTCTGGGTTTATTTACTCTTTCAGAATAAAAATATTGCTCTTCGTCTCGCTTCCAATTTCAGGTCCTACGGTGAGCTGAAACACGGCAGCATGTACAAAACAACTACTAACTGCTTCATTGATAAAATATACTCCATCTCTGTGTGTCACAAAATATGTACACTGACTTGTCTATCAAGCTCACAACGTACGAAACACCGAGCTAAAAATAAGCCAAACCCTTCAAACACGTTTTCCGTGACTGATTCTGTGAAAAGGCCTTGAAATGTCTCCGTTTGCTCTGCAATTTGTTTGTTATTGTTCCAATCTGCTAAAGTGAAGGACGTCGGAGGGATGAAGATCCAGAAAGTGACGGAGACCGAGGCGTCTGCGGCGTATTGTTTGATCTGACCTCACACTCCGAGAAAGAGACAAAGACGGGACGATGACACGCTCTGCTCTCTGTGGGGCTTTGTTTCGCTCTAACAGCAGCCATTGTTTGTTTACATTCATGTAAGAGCTTTTCTCTGCTGAGATGTCGACGCAACACAAGCCGAGCCGCCTGCCTTGAAGTTTTCCACTCGCAAACCGCAAACCTAACTCTGCCATCAAACCCAATGAATCAGTCTCCCCTCCGTCAATCAGGCGCCGTGAATCATCCACCTACACCGGCCTCTCTTCCTTTTTCAGAGCAAGCCAACTCGGCACAGTTCCAAACCTCCGTCATCATCCAAGACGGCAGTGGAAGGTATCGCCGCCTTCTGAGTCCTCCACTCTTTAAAGATGCTCATTTATGGGCAAAAGACAGAAAGCGTCATTGCCTGGAGGGCCACGATTTCAACCTCAGACAAATGCGTGTGCAGCTTTTATGCCGTATTTGCGTCACATGGAGATTATTTCCCCCCTTGTGTGCAAATTGATGTAGTTTGGATCGATGCTAACCATGTCGGACTGTTAAGAGGATTTATTAAAATCTGTTGATGCGAGTCGTCAAAGATTGAGTTACAGTGAGACTTAATACGTGTTAAAGAGAGAGCAGGACATGGAGATCTCTTAGGTAAGGAAGAAGAGCTAACTTTAAGTTTAATCATCCTGAAATGAAACCGACGCCTCTGCATCTGGTGGCACCAAAGCCCATAAAATGACTTCCAAACCAAATCGTTCTCCTCATCGTCTGGGTTCACAACCACGACGGACGAGAAGCATCTTCTAAATTTGATGGCTGCCTGGCGAACTCCGGGTCAGAGCGAGGAACTGAACCAGCGACTTTCAGCGGTTACACTGTCTCCATGACGACAATGACTTTCTCTTCAGGGGTCGACGTGGTGACGGAGGTGGAGGGGTTGCATGGCGTGAGTTCGTCCCCTGTGCTCATCTGACTTCTGGGACAATCCACGCTGTCGTGCACGTCCGTGTCTCCGTCTTTCTCCTCTTCCTCTTCTTCATCCTCGTCCTCCTCCTCTTCCTCTACTCGACATCTGCACACCTCAATCCCCGAGTCGCCGGTAAGACGACGGTGCCGGTACTGGCTCTCATCTGCTCCCATGTCATCGTCTTCGTCCTCCTCTCTGTCCCCAGCGGTCTGCTCCTCGTCTCCGTCCTCCCAGCACGCAGGTCCGGGTTCAAAGACGTCCACGCACGGCGAGAAGACGGTCTGTTTTGGTGGAGACTGAGTAGCGCGAGGCGACGGAGACAGGGAGGATGCGTGGCCGGAGGAGGAACCGGCTTTGTCGGACGGGTGAAGAGCGGTGAGGGGGTCCAGGAGTAATGCTGGTGCCACAAGAGGAGGTCGGAGTGAGGATGGAGAAACAACGGCAAGGGGCGATGGAGAAGACGTGAAACAAGTTTCAGACTCAATCGTGATTGCTGGACAAGAGGAAGAGGTGTCTACAGGAATGAGGGTTGGCGATCCTGATCCAGAGCTAAAACTCGCCTGAGCATCTGAAGGCAATGGTGCGAGAAGGTTTGACTCAGATGAACCACGCAGCTCTGGACTCGGTCCAGAACCGCTCACAGTCAGAACTACAGAAGAGTGCTTGGAAGGCCCTGACCCAGGACTTGAGGGCATCTGGGCCAAACCCAACCCGGGAGATGGTTCTAAGTTTTGAGTCAATGGAGCTGAAGCGGTTTGTGTAATCGTACCGGGGGTGAGATTCAAATGTGTTGGTTTTGGAATCGGAGGGGAGCCAATAATGGCACAATCTGACAGAAGTGGATCTTGGTCCTTTGTCGGGTTTGGAGACGCTATAGTTTGGGTCGGGGTTACAGGTGCATCGGCTGGCACAACCTGATCAGGAGTTAGAAGGCTGGCAGAGTCTGCTTTCAAGGCCATAGTTCTGTGAACGTCTGGAGACGGTGCTGATGGGGTCGAAGGGGCACTGGGTGGATCAAAAGTTCTCGAAGAATCAAGAGTCTCCAGAGCGCCGACCGGCCCACAGCGGTCAGAGGGGTTCGCTGTTGGCGTGGGAGGCCCTGACAGACTTCCAGTTCTCGTGATTTTACTGGAGGGGAGCTGGACGGCATTGAGCCTCGGACTGGGGAGTGGACTGGAGCTACCGGTGCTGAAGATGGGAGAACATGGAGGAGGCATGTCGAGGTTTCCAGGAGACAAAGCTGCAACGCTGAGGGTGACCTCAGAACCAGGGGAGGGCTGAGACGGCGCTGCCCTGGTAACAACCGCCACGGTAACAGTCTGGCTAGACAGGGAAGAGTCCGTGGCGGAGGCTTCCTGACAGCCAACGTCTTCGCTGCCCTCGATGTCGATGGCCACCGCGGCTGCCGGTCTCTCAGAGGCGAACTGGGCCTCGCTGGCCGCCAGGCAGCCGGCTGCAGCCGCTATGGTCTCCATGGTGACATCAAGGGTGAGGGGCGTGGCCTCGCTTGGCGTGGAGGCGTGGCTTGTGTCGGTCTCGTAGGTGATGGGCGCTGAGAGCGAAGAGCTACATGGAGAAGAGGGGCAGCAGGAGTCGCAGGAACAGCTGGAACTGCAGACAGGTCAAAGGTTAACATCCAAACGTCTGACAACATCCAGCTCAGCAGTTTATATTTGAATATTTTTTTTACACATTTGTTAAAAATGTCACTATGTTGCCACCATGTAGGACAGATTCTGCTCCCAGTGCTCCCAGTGCTAACTACAAAAATACACCACTCAGTCAGAAACAACCAATCAGAGCCAGGGGGCGGGGCTTAGTCGGCCTGTCATGATGATACATTTTTCTGGATGATAAATTGTCCCAGAAGTTATTGCTAAAACAATAATAAGGTTTTCAGCCCATTTTTAAGTCATTGTAAAAATCAATTAAATCAATTTAAAAGACATTTAAATAGCAAAAATAAACAAACAGAAACAACAAATAAGACGAATTATGAAGCTTTGAAGATTGATGTCAAGCTTAACGATATCAATCATGCTCTGGCTACGCGCTCCTCACACCCTTCCTGTTGCTCTCTGTGTTGCTACAGATCTTTCCCAATAGAAGAATGCTAATGCTAGTTAGCAAAGCCAACATTGATGGCGTACAAGAAGATTTTCTGTAACTGTAAATTACACCATTTTCACATGTAGCAGAACGTACACGAGAGTGATTGACAGTGCTAGGACCTCTTCCTGGCTCTGATTGGTTGTTTTTGGTCGGGATTGGTGCGTTTCTTCAGACGGCACTAGTAGCTCAGAGAGGAAGTACCAAGCTGTCACCACATGGTGACAGTTTTAACAAATATGTAAAAAACTTGTTTACATATTTGAAGACTCGTCTACCTGTTGTCGGAGCTGAAGGAGGACGGGCCGTCGCTCAGCGGCCGGTGCAGCAGCGGGCCGTGCTGCGTGAGCAGGTGCGGGTCAGCGGCGCGCGGCGGCTGCGGGTATCGAGGGGTCGTAAAAACAGAGCTGTACGGCGGAGGAGGAGTGGAGGGCTGGGCCGCAACCTCCTCATAGGACGGCAGCTTCAGCGACGCCAGGAAACCTGCAGAGAAACCGGATCAGAACCACCGATAAGGAAGCCGGTAGTTTGGTTATCATCAGTTAAACACAAAGCAAACGGCAGTAAAGAGCAACAGAAGCTAACAGATCTGGAGTTTTAACGCTTATAGGAAAAATAGATTTTTTTAGTGAAATAAACGGCCAACGGAAGCAGAAACTTTTTCCTCAATATTAAGAAATTATTTACTTAAGAAAACTCCTGTATCTTGTTGAAAAGTTAGTTGTAAGTTAATGTATTTTCTTCAGATATTTGATAAAAAATTAGACCAAAAATATGTGGAAAGGTTTTGTAATTTTGCAGTGTGACAGTAACAGGTAACATTCAGGTTGTGAGGCAGTTATTCCCTCTGGTTTTCTGAAACTTTTCTACTTTTGGACAGGTGTCATATAAAGGCCTTTATTTTTAGCCATGGCTTTTTAGCAATTTATTATCGTAAAACTTGAGCTCATGCATGTTATGTTGGATCTACTGGTGTTTTATTACTCTGCTACACCAACATCATTGAAAATGTAGATATTCCTACCAAAAACAGAGATCGAACTGGTCTGTAAAGTAAGCCATCACTGATCCAGTGTTTTGTTTTAATCTAAAGTCAGTGCAGCTTTTAGCCTCTGCAAAGTGTACTGTGTTACAAGAACAGCTTTAGAAACAAAGTTCGGCTGACTGATGGATAAAGCTGCGGCAGGAAGAGTTTCATTTCTGAAAAATCAAAACCTCTGAGCTGGAAATTTCCAGCGATTCGTCACTGAAGCAGATGAGAGAAGCATCAGCTGAGCGTCAGCAGCAAACAAAAGGACAAAACAAGAGTCGACTTCATTGTGTTGACGGATGAAAAAGCCTCACATCTTTTCTATATTGGAAATCCTGCAAACTATTTCCAGTAAAACGGGTCGTCTCAGCTGAAATAATGTTCATTAATGTCATTAATGCTTTCAGGTGCAGCAGGAATCAGGTCTGCCAGCTGAGAAGAAAACAATCAAACTCACGGTATAAATATTAGCAAAGCCTTTACAAACGTATTCTCACACTTTGCGTTTTGTTATAGTTTTATGAGTTAAACCAACACAAACTGGTGCACAGCTGGGAAGTAAAAGATAAATGCCTTCTGAGTTTTAATATTGAACAAAATAAAACTTGATATATTTGAATTATGCTTCATTTTAATCCCCCCAATAAAATCCAATGTACCCACCAACTAACTAGCAAACTGAGACCAACTGTACCAAGGCTAGAATGGCCTAGTCAAAGTTCTGACTTCACTTAAATTGAGAATCTGTGGCAAAATAAAGTTTTGACTGAGCTTAAGTCTCTATTCAAGCGATTATTTTAGTAATCAATTATTCTGATGATTTATTGATTAATCAGATAAAAAATGGTCCATTCTGCAGATTTTTCATTCAACCACTTAACATTATTTTATGCAATATTAAAAATAATTCAATTAATTTTTCAATAAAAAAAAACATTTTACTTCCTAAAAGGCAATACCAGCATTCCTTTAGTGTAAAAGATGCATTTGAAGCTAAAAAAATACAACATGTGAAAAGCATCAATACAGCATAGGCCTGACCTACTGACTAATTACAAGTGGATGCAAAAGGTGCTTGAAAGGATTTTATTTAACAGAATTTGAATCAGGTGGAGCTTAAACTTCACCTGGTTCTACCCAGAACAAATGTATAGATAGAAGGTTTTGTATTTTCTTAAAGACAAAATGTTTTTATTTTTGTACAGTTTTGGTTTAATTGCTGCTCTGATGGTTGTTCTTGGCCTTTTTTTTAGAGTCTCTATACTCCAGTTAACGATTAATCAATTTCATACTATATTTCACTTATCGATTAATCGTGATTAATCAGATTAATCGTTTAAACTTTTTAAAAACTTTGCTGTTTTGACGTGATAAAATGGGGAGTGACTACATTCGTGCCATATTGTAAAGCTTAATAAGGATTTTTGGAGTCCAGAGCAGAGAGGTTGTGTGTATTAGTGGGTCAGAACCAGCAGCTGGACTCACTGAGGTCCAGCATGGAGGAGGGGAAGGAGTTGGCTCCATGGTAGGCCAGCAGGCTGATCTCTCTCTGCCTCTGCTGCTGCTGGACCCGGAGTTTGGCCCGCCGGTGCCGGTACGCGCAGCAGCAGCTGAACAGGATGAGGACGGTCCAAAGCAGCCAGAACCCTGAGGACGGTCAGAACAGAACCACAGCTCAGAGTTCTGGCTCAGGCACATCAGAGCTGAGTAAACTTAGTTTCATAAACGAGAAATCAGAAGAGAAAAGTGATTCATTTTGTTTCTGAGATGTTTATAATGTTTATAATGTTGTGTTTTTATTGACTTGGTCTAAAGAAAAATCCAAAAACCCTATAAATATTTAGCTGTTATTAAATAAAATAACATATTAATGTATTAACTAACAGAAAAGCAGACACAAAAAAATCTTTACACAATAAAACTAACAAACTCCTGTAACTGTGTTGGTCTTTAAGCAAATTATCTTTATTATAGTAATAATAAAGGTCTGTATTACTAATCGATTGAATAATCAATTTATCACCATTAATCAGATTAATCGCTTTAGCCCTATTCATGAGTTTATGTCATGTCAGACTGATTTGAAGTTGTTTCTATTCCTGAAGTTAAATCTGTGATTTACAATTTTAACGGGTAAAATTATGTTTTTGAATATGACTTGGTTGGTTTGAGTGGGAGATTTATTCTTTATTAAATAAAATCATCTATTTTTATTTACTCGGACTGTTTAATACCAGCAGTGACAAAAAGCAAAAATAGCCCAAATCTGTAAGAGGTAAACAAAGCATGACATTGACATACTTTATTAAAAATAAAGAATACATGTTTATTTCAAAGCTTTGCCGCCTTGTTGAAGAATAAGTCGTCCAGCATTTCTTTAATTAAAAACAAAACTTTAAGCAATTACATTTCCTGCATAAAAACACATATAGGCTAATGTTAGCATTTTAACTTTTACTAGCTTATACACTGCTTTTGAAAGCTAAACTGAGTACATTGTATGCTACTGATAACAATGTTAGCTAAAATGTTAGCATTTTAGCTAATTTGGATATAAAAGCTAGACTGAGCTGTTAGTCACTTTTTCAGCATAACAATGCATATAAGCTAACATGAACATTTACACTGCTTTTAGCATACACTGCTTTCTGAAAACAAAGTGGAGAACTTTACTGTTGGTTTGCTACTGCTAGCCCCCATGCTAATGTTAGCATTTTAGCTAATGTTAATATAAAATTTCTTTTAGAGAAACGCATATGAGCTAATATTTAATTTTCATTCGTTTTAGTTTACACACTGCTTCTTGTATGCTAGCTAGGGAACGGGAACATTACATGCTACTGATAGCCCATATGCTAATGTTAGCATTTTAGCTAATTTTGATATAAAGCTAAACTTTCACATCAAAAGTTGTAGCCGGAAAACTTACACCAGAGCTCGTAGTAGTAGGTGCAGCAGCCGGTCTCTCCGCAGCAATGTCCCGTCTCACACAGATATCCTCCGTTAGAGTTGGCTCCGGGGCAGTACCGCGGTCTCCCCAGCAGGGGCAGGCTGCCACCGGAGTGGTACTCCATCGCACCCCCGCTGATCACCTTCTGTTACGCCAGAGCCACCGCTACTCGTCTACCTCAAGCCGCTAACTCACTGTTAGCTTCCTGGTGCTGGTCGCAGCCCACCTACATGTTCAAAGCAGTTTGGTTTCTAACCGAATCTCAGTTTGTTTTTATTCTCTGGCTGTTTCTAAACGCTTGGCGGGTTGGAGCTGCAGGACAGAGATCACAGTGAAGCTGCAGCTAGCCTGGCAGTGTTGGGGTCATTTTTCAGACGAATCGCACCAAGACGCTTCTGCCGCAGCAGCAGGAGGAGGAGAGGAGCGGCTGGTGGGGCGAGACGAGGCGACGGCCAATAGGACGTCCTGGACTGCGGAGAGAGAGGGAAAACAACGCTTTATTGATAAACAACAACAGAGCGTGACACACAGCCACTACTACAGCCTATTTGATATTCATCTCTGCACCGACTTAACCTCGAGAGACACAATGAAGCCACTCTGTCCACACACACACACACACGCACACCCCGACACACACACACACACACCCATACGTGTTTAGCTACACTTCTGGAGACCAAGTTGGAAATCATCTTTATGGGGACATCAGTAAACTCTCTGCCCCCGTCCAGGAATAGCTGCAGAAAATAAATCTCAATGTCTCAATTTATTCCTATACTCTACATTTTCAAAAGAGTTAAAAATTATTGTGTTTTAAAAGCTTATCGAGGCATAAACTGCAAAACAAAAAAAGTTTTTCGGTTTTCTTCAAACTTTCAAAATTTTTCTACATTTCTGAGGCAAAAGAAAAAAAAAATTTTCACAGCAGTCTGATCTTTTCAAGTCCTCAAAAAAGTACATTTTATGCCACTTCCATAGGTGGAACTAAATGGGAAAAGTATCCGATGGTTCTCACAGTCAGAATGGTCATTCTGCTTTTTATCCAACTTTTCTACATAATTGACATCATGCAGCATAATTCAGCACCAGGAGAAGTCAGACGTCATAAATCTGGACATAAACAATATGAACATATATTACGACAGTATCGACAGCGCCTGTTGATCAGGTT
The DNA here is from genome assembly GCA_902982915.1 of Phalloptychus januarius. Classification (NCBI taxonomy): domain Eukaryota; kingdom Metazoa; phylum Chordata; class Actinopteri; order Cyprinodontiformes; family Poeciliidae; genus Phalloptychus; species Phalloptychus januarius. Next base: position 226,395 of record CADWAE010000150.1, read on the forward strand.
ATATTTCACATTATATCCAGCCTGTTGAGGTTACATAAAAATGTCAGTTTTTATTTACTTTCAAAAACAAAACACAGAACCAGCATGTGTTTGTTTGTATCACTTCAGTATGATGCAAACTGAAGCATGATTAGCTTAAAGGAAAAAAAGGATGGAAAAAGGCAAAAATATATAACAAAAATAAATAATTTTAAAAATAAATTTAATTTAAATAAATACGTATATATAAATCATTACATAACATTATTTCCAACTGAATGTAAATTCTTGTTTAAGGAAGTCAGAGCGTAGATCGCTGGGTAGGTAGTCCACTAGGGGGCGCCAATGCAATTTAAAATGTTCAGTTCTGCAACTTCATTTTGAATTTCTTCATTTTGAAATCTGAAAAAGTATAGCGTAGTAAAAATATTTCTAAAAGTACATTTTCTCAAAAGAAGTTACTCCACTAAGTGTACTACTTTTACTTGGGTAATTTTACGATGAAGTATCTCTACTCTCATTTGAGAAAGATTTCTGGATTTTCTACTCTTAATGAAAAACAAACATGTTTTAAGCAAAAATTGAAGACGCAGACCTGCAGTTTTTGTTAAAGTTTTATCAATTTTTTATAAAAAAAATCTGATTTGGAAGAATGTTCTTTTACTTGAGTTTGTTAATTTGTTATTTATATCACATCTTTTCATTTTGACGTTAGCTGATGCTAAGGAGCTAAAATGGTTTCCATTGTGAGCATTAATGCATATTTATGGCATATTTAGTGTTTAAACTGAAAATGCACAGTGGTAAGCGTTTTTAAGGGGAGTCTAAAGTATTGATAGATTTTAGCTATCCAGATGTGGTTGTCCTTCCAAAATAGGATGTCTACTGCACTTCATTTAACATTTTAATAAATGTTTAGAGATTAAACGTTGTATTTAGAAACTAAAACCAGGAGTTTACACTGGCAAACAACTAAAACAAAATCCTGGGAACATTCACTCAGACAGGAAAACAACCCTGGTTCCTGCAGTTTGTGTTTCAGAGGGTCAATAATATCATGAAACGTTGATAACATTAATGCAAAAGGAAATCTCAGTGATATTTGACCAACAAGCGTAAATACATATTCACTGCTCTGTAATCCTAGATACAAAATGTTCCTTCCTTAACACCACACATGTTTAGGATTGTCTGGCCCCCCAGAGGAACAGCATTAGACAATCTTGGCCCTCATCGGGACGTTTCCTCTGGTTTTTAGCAGTCGGCTCCCCTCAAGGGAGCAGCAGCCGCCCAGACCAAGATGTCCCCAAGCCGCCGGTGGTCCCCGTACTGAAGGGCCCGCGGCGGCGTGGCGTCCCTCACCGGGCCAACTTCTGTCTGCATGCTGCAGTGCCGCACCCCCACACACACGCGCGCACACGCACGCACGCACCCCCTTTGCAGCCGTGTAAACATGACGGCCCACGGTCAGTGAACGCAACACACGCACGTAGGCCACATAAAGGCCACATAACCGGGCTCTGGTTACACGCAGACGGAGCGTTTTAAAAATAACGGCGCTGGTGTCCAGGGTTCCCCAGCCAGCAGACGGTCCCCCTCCGGTGGCTGTCAGCCACCACCCCTCCGGGATATTCACACAAAAACAGCCGTACCCCTCCATCCGGTCAGCGGGCCTCCCTGCAGCGCGGCTCGGTGTGCTCACGGCTGGCTTGGCGGAGCGTCGGCGCTCGGTTCCGCCGTCTGTCCCCCGCCTCCTCGCGCTCCCGCTTCAGTGCGACCCTCCGCGAGCCCCGCCGCCATCAGCGCCAGCGGCACGTGAAGCCCGCGCAGCTCTTTGCTGAGCACTTCCGCCCCCTGGCTTGGGAGACCTTCATAGTAAAAGCACCGAACTCTTCACACGCTGATCTGGAAACATCCACTGATAAAAACAAACTTAAATAAATAAAAATTAAATCAAGCAAATAAAACCATAAATAAAATTAAAACAAACAAAAAAAACATATAAATGAATCAAAACAAAATAAAAATAATAAAACAAATGCATGAAAATGAACAAACTGAAAATATAAGTATAAATAAATGAATAAAAACAAACAGCTGAAACATTTTCCATTAGATTTACTTTCGCTTTGGGATTAATAAAGTATTTTTGAATTTGAATTTAAATAAAATTTTGCCACAGATTTTAACTCTATCAGTAAAATTATTATAAATGACATACAAACATACAAATATTTAAAGGTTTAATCAACGGTTATGCTTGGCGTGATCGTTTGATCGGAAAGCTTTAATTTGTAAAGCTGACATTGTGGGACGGTAAACAGGAAGTTCTCGCTGTGTGTGATTGTGATAGCTGGACATCCAGCAGCAGCAGATCCCGCAGATCCCGCAGTATCAGTCTGCCGGTTTTAAGCCTCTGCTCGGGATTCAGCCAGCAGGTCCTGTCCAAACATCCAGCCAGCAAACATAGAAACCTGCCACGGAGCCAGAAACCAGCCACCGACCGAGAAAATGAGGATAAAAACACAAGGATTATGGATTCTGATGACGGGCGCTCTGGCCTCTGATTGGTCCGCAACCACTCTGCGCGGACCAATCAGGTGGAGGCTGCAGCTCCTAGCAACAGGGAGAAACTTCTTGATTTATGTCTGAAAACTTAAAGCAACATGTTGGTTTTTTTCATAGCAGACAACAGAAAAAGCAAAATGAGTCTGAAAAGTTATCATATATTTATTCATTTGTTTACTTCTGTCTAATAAAATAACTTAAAGAATCGATGTAATTTTCACAGGTGGTGGAGTGTTGTTGTCAGCAGCTGCTCAAATCAAGTAGTCAGTAATCTAACTAAGGTACTTTTTCAAGGAGAAGTCAGTAATCTGATTAAAGTTACTTTTTCACAGTAACTATGCCATCACTGATTATGAGATATTTGACTGAAAACATGCAGTTACATGATAAAGCCAGCAGACGGCAGCAGATCCCCTTCGCGTTTATCGGTCTTATTTTCCTTATTTTGATTTATCAGAGAATCAGTGTTTTTGAAATGTATTTCACTCGAGTTAAATAAAAGCAGATTTTCTGTTCAGATGAATTCTCTGAGAGCAACAGGAAAGACACCGATGCAGCCTTGAGCTCTGTGTCTGAGTTCATTTCCAAACTGCAGTAGTGGATCATTTCAGTTTAGTCAAATCTGATGAGACGTTTTAGTGACTGACAGGATAAAAAAGATGCTCTCTGGGGTTACTCCTGAGAGGAAGTTGCTCACATTCGGTTTCCTTTGAAGCTTGCAGCGTGGGTGCGGCTGATGAACCGAGCTGCTGATGAGAAGCTCTTTGTGGTTTCCACTTCACTGCAGAAAGAACCTGTTGCACTCAGCATGACCTCTTCTCTCTGCGTGTTTACACAGAAAACTAGGCTTGGAAGATGATGTTCCCTGGGGCTCTGCATCCAGTCTGACTGAACCTCAGCTGTTTTACTGAGAAAAGTGGATCAAAACTGGTAGGAAAATTTTACTAAGTGACAAAAAAAGTTCAGCATACAATCAACTCGGATCACTGAACACGAAGACACTGCAGTGCCAAAATGTTAGTGTGCTAATCCTATGGCCCTAATCAAACACCAGGTCCACTAATACTAACACACTTTACCAACATAGTATTTAGCAGAAGCTAATGGTAAAGGGCAACTTCCACCATCTTGATAGCCTCCAAATGGCGGCATCATGTTGTCCTCTGTGGTCGTCACACAGGGGGACATGAGGAGACTCCAAACTTTGTAAATGTGGATTTTTGCATGTATTTCTTAAGCTAAAAGAGCATAAATATGAATGTCTAAATAATTGAAGAATGTCAAACTTTAACTTTAAACTTCAACTTGAAGGTTTACAAAGAAAATTAGCATTTTAGAATTTACTTCTACTAGTGTATTAGTGGCAGCGTCCAAACCACTGTTTGCAGAATACGAAGAGAAAGCGATGCTTCATGGTCCTTTATGGCCTACAAGTGAATCCCCTGATTCTACCAGGTCTGTGGTTGTGTATGTAAAAGGACACAGCGTCGCATCGCTGCCTGCACCTGCTGCGCTGAGCAGCTACGTGTTGCTTTTCATATGAAAGGTTGAACTGCAGGAAGTCTCACCTCGTTTACTTCCCAGGTTCTGCTGCATCTTACTCAGCAGAACGTATTCAACTTTATTCTGATTGCACAACAGAAGAAACTTCACGGAGTGCTTCACAGCTACAGTAACTCTGATAATAATAATAACATATTGAAGCTGATGTTTAGCTGATGATAACCTGGCAGGTTTGGGCAGCAGTTCAGGGTGTTAAACCGACGCCACAGCTGTGGAAAAACACAGCAGGAAGTTTCTGCAGATCAGGTCAGACGTTTGCTGCTGCTGTGACGATGGGAGGTGAGACAAACTCTTGTTTTTAACTCGGCTTTCCTGCTAGAAAGAATCCATCCATCCATCCATCCATCCATCCATCCATCCATCCATCCATCCATCCATCCATCCATCCATCCATCCATCCATCCATCCATCCATCCATCCATCCATCCATCCATCCATCCATTTTCCTGCTCCCTTGTCCCTTACTGGGGTCAGGAGGTGCTGCTATCTCCAGCTATCGTTTTGGGCGAGAGGCGGGGTCAGGGGTCACCTGGACAGGTCGCCAGTCTGTTGCAGGGCTGTATGTAGAGAATATGAACATTATTTTATAAACTAAAAATCAATTTGCTGATTATGGAGTCGATTTTAAATCGGACCGTTTTTAAACTTGGTTTCATTTACTTTTATCTCGATATATTTTAACAGTAAGTAGGATTCAATCCTTCAGTGTCAGAAGGACCAGATCAAATCTGATGAGCTGATGAAGGTTTTTATGAAGTTTTTCATTGCGTTTATTCATTTGCGACTCCTTCCTGCCACAAAACTTCTTCACTTTGAACCTTCTGATTCTAAACGACCTTCACAGTGTTTGAACTCTGTCTGGTGTGAAAATGCACAAGGTTTTCTGTTTCCTGTGTCTCTGCAGCTTCATCTGCTGCTTGAACAAGTTCATTTTTGAAAAATGCAAAAACAAAAAACAAACTAAAAATACTGAACTAAAATGAAACAAAAACTGATAGTTTCATCGCTTTAATCCATCAACTGAACAAAGGTTCACAGGCCAACAATCATAGAGATTAACTTCTGTATCTCCAGGTCTGGAGCCCTAAAAGTTACTTTACTGGAGCCGAAGGCTGGGCAATAAATCAACATCAATAACAAGTGTGTTAACTATAACAATCAATAATTTCCCTGAACTCTGATCCAGAACCACACAGCAACACTTGCTGTGCCTCATAACTGCTGAAAAATAAAAGCTTGCGACAGGCTCCTTGGATCTCATGGTACCTTCTCGGTACTGACGAGAAAACTGGAAGAGTTCAACAGGTTCACTGAAACATAGGAGGCTGTACCACCATCTGGTCCAGGGTTTGCTTTGACATGGTTGGTGGGGTTCATTACTGTGATGGAGGTTGAATAATATTCTGCGTATAGCATCTCTGACTCATTTGGTTTTACAGATTATTGTAAAACTGTGGCTGCTGTGGATCTCCAGAGTTCCTCCATGCTTCGAACCGTCCTTCCTGCCCTCATCCTGGGCGTTCTTGTTTTGTTCCTGATCAACAAGCTCAAAGGTTTTCTGTCAGGTGGGAGTTTTGCTTTACTTTCCTTTCTAAGTGAAGACTTGTTTCGTCTGAGCTGACTTTCATCTGTGACTAGCAGTGTTGATTAACAGGAGACAGAAAGAAGATGAATTACAAGGCGAGTTCCTTCTGCAGGTTTGCTCTTTATGCACCAGATCTGCTAGATGACACAGACCTGATTGATGTTTGTTTCTTCCTGTCTGCTGAGCCTTTGCTTCCTGGTAAATGTTCCAACTAAAGACCAGCTCAGTTAATGTGCAGGTTTACAGCTCGATAACATGTGAAAAGCCAGCACTAACATTCAGAACGTTAAACTGTGAGGCATCATCCAACTCTCAGTAATGTGGCAATCAGCCCTGGTGCTCAGGAACAACGATCACTGACTGTTCAATGTGACTAAAACCAGCTTCTGTTGTTTCTCTCTCAGGTAATAAGACCCACACAGGTGAGAATGATTTCTGTTGGTTCAAGAACTAGACATTCACCATCCAACCAGACCTGGAGCTGCTCCTGCTCCTCTGTTCTCCTGCTGTGTTTCAGAATACAGGAACCTCAGCCAAATGACGACGACTGGAGCCTCGAAAACCACAAAGGAAAGAAACATTCCTCCAAGCTCTAAGAGTGAGTTACCATCATTCAGTTGGTTTGAAAGGCTTGTCTGGTTTAAAGTACCATCCCATGAATGACATTCCTCTGCAGTCGACGGGATGACTGGCGTTGAAGTATCCGAAAAGTTGGCAGAGGAGGATCTGAAGCCGATGTCTAAATACGAAAAGGACATCAAAAGTGTGGGAAAAACGTAAGTTTCAAAACTGCAAAAGTTGTTGATTTGTGTCCTTGGTATAGACAGACAGACTGATGTGAACATTTCAGGCTTCGTCTTCATCCTGCTCTGATCGCCGCCATCATCTCCAAACAGTCCCGCGCCGGAGACACCCTGAACCGTAACGGCTTCGGAAAGCTCGACAACATTTGCTTCGGACTCATGCAGGTCTGTGTGGTGACACTCACTGCTCCATGGCCGCGGCTTCACCCACTTGCTCCCAGTCCACTTCGAGTCAAATTTGTCTCCATTTGCAGATTTTGCACAGTTCTTCCGTTTTCCGTAACCATGACACAAGTCGAACCAAGCAGTGAGCTGTGCGCAAGGATCTAGATCGACAGCAAACTGCATTCGTATATTGTTGTTGTACTTGATGAGATCACAAGCAGTAAATTGTTAATTTACTTGGGAAGCATTGAGGTCCAAACCTTTGTATCAATTGTGGCAGAAGAGTGGATATAGCGTCAAACTGGACAGGGCAAGAGATTTCTGAGAAACTGGCCGCTGAAGATTACATGTGCAAAATAATATCGCAGCATCGAGCACAGCTCCTTCACGCTCAGAGTCCGGCCATATTCATGCCCACAAAGTAGTGAGGAACAGACTGCCAATGGAGACGCACCCCTAACCCTAACCCTAACCCAACATGACTGGAGCCGAGACATTAACCGGCAGGACTGAGACTTTGGTTCACTGTGTCTGATGTCTTCCAGCTGATACCATGTCCTGTTGTTGCAGATCCATAAAGACTATCATAAGTTGAAAGGAACAGCGTTTAGCAGGGAGCATATTCATCAAGGAAGCGCTTGCCTGATTTGCCTCATCCAGGACATGAAGAACCGGAAGCCTGATTGGTCAGAAGAGATGCAGCTGAAAGGTGAAAACCTATCAGCTTTAAGTTATCCATGAACCGGTTCTAAAGTTCTGGTACAGTCATACAGTCAGCTTTGTTTCTTCATGCTTTTTCTTCCAAACAACAGCTTTCTCTCGTTCCCTCCATAGCAGTCTCCATTGATAGTTTTCCAAATGTTGTTGAGTCCTTAAGCAGGTGTAAACAAATCAGTGCTTTGTGGCTGCTGAAGGAGATCTAGGAGAAACTCTCTATGCATGTCCACCGCCTGCCAGGAGAGAGGCCACAGCTTTCTGATTCCCAACATATAGAGCAGTAAGAGGGGCTGGATTCCCCTGGGCATGAAGGGTGATGTGTCTTCAGACTGGAAGGATACTGAATGTCTCTGAATGAAAACCTACGTTGTTGATATTCTGCTATATAGAAAAAACACAATTTTGAAATTGTGACGTTTCCATTAAATAAAACAATTAAAATCATGTAAATAAGTTTGTTCACCCAACAAACTGGAGACTTCTTTCACAATTTTCAGGATTATAATTTTCAGACATTGTTTATGTCTGGATTTATTATGTTGAGCTTCTTCTGATGCACTGGCCTGTTGTGAATGCTAAGGCTAGTTAGCATGACCACCAGCGATGGCGGATAAATGACTTTCCTTTAAGGGTAAGTTGTTTCTCCGCTGTTAGCACATTCAGTAGAGATTGATTGACAGCGCTAAGACCCTCCTTCTGGCTCTGGCTGGTTGGTTTGGTTGGCAGCGATGCATTTCTTCAAATGGTGGTAGCAGCTCAGGGAAGAGGTGGAGAGATCGATCTTTTCTCAGATGATCAGAACAAACTATCAGGACATAGTGACAGTTTTAAAAAATGTGTAAAACAACATCTTAATAAAAGTTACATGCTGCAGCTTTAATGGAGTCGTTTAAGTGTTTAACGAGGCCGGCTGCATTGTTCCAGGAGCGCTGGTCGGGTACATGACTGGGCTGGAGAGGGTTCCTCTAGACCAACCCCATGACCTGGACAGCGAGACACGGACAAAGGACTTCTCCAACGATGTCATCGCCAGAGCGCAGTTTTTTGAAAAAAAAGGCTACAAAATATGAGAAACCGCAGTAGACCTGCAGTCCGCTGCAGTTCCTTCATGAAGCGTCACGACCAGCAGGCCGGACGACGTCCATGTCCATTTCAATATTTCATTGATAAAACTCACATTGGTCTTAAACATCTTGGTTAACTTTTTCAAAAATATTTTGTGTTTTTTTATGTTTTAAATGAATTGTATCTGCTGTTAATGAATAGAAGTTTTCTAACATAAGATGTTGCATAAAATGGTGATTTTTGGCTGCTGTGGTGGCGCAGGGGCAAAGCACAGCCCACATATGGAGGCCTTAGTCCTCATGCCAGCAGTCACAGGTTCAATTCCCGGCCTGGTGTCTTTTGCTGCATGTTTTCCCCCTCTCTCATTTCCCTATTTCCAGTCAAGCTACTTTCAAATAAAGGCCACTAGAGCCAAAAAAACATGTGAATTTTAAATGTTTAAGTAGAATGTGAATTGATTAATCAGCGTCATGGTAGAGATGCTTTCTCCTTTATTTTTATTTCTTCATTGTTTCTGATTAACTTCCTTTTAAAAATCAGTTCTTTTAATTATAAATAAGTTTGTTATTCATAAAGAAAGTCAATGTTGTGAAAACTTGTTATTGACTATAAATATCTGCCAAACTTTTGTTCTTTTATGTTGTTTTTATGAATAATTTCTGGTCTGAAAAGACAATTAATGTGAACTTTGGTTCTGAGTGATACCTGAATAAAGCCATGCTCCTGTCAACATGAAGTTAAAGTGTTAGTTTCATATTTTATCCAAAGTGAAACTAAACTCCTTGAACCTGTAAAAAAACAGGAAACAGAGACATTGATGTGATAAGCTGCTAACAGACATTAGATTAATTCATCTTCACATCAGAACCTTCACCTGATACAGGATTTAATATCACATTTTTAGATTAGGTGCAGATAATTTGAACAAAGTTATGTATTTTTAACTCAATATAAATGACTGAATTATTAGTAGTTTATTTTATTAATCATGTTTATTGAACGCAAGAAACAAAAACACCGAACATGGTCGATAAATATATTTGTTGAACAAGAACTGTAATAATACATATAAAATAAATTGTTTCTTTGTGTAAAATATGACAACATGCTCAATAAATCAATAAAACTAAAAGTAATTTTAAATCTAATTCTAATAAAAAAATGAAAATCTAAGGTGACCAATATTAATTTGTAACTTTTCCAACCAATGAACAGCAGTTTTTGTTTCTTTGCTGTTACTGGTTCAGGCAAACTGACTGGGTTTCTTGGCAGGAGTGGGCGGGGCTTTTGGTGGGCGGGGCTTGTGTTTCTCAGATGACTCTTCCTGGTCGCCATGGAGATGGGGAAGAGCTTCACCTGGAGGAAGACAATAGAAAACATACTGGTTGATGCAAGAAGCTGTATTACTTTGATAAAATACTGAACATATTGTAATCCAAAGTCCAGTTAAAGAACAAATACAATCGTGGTAATAAGTAAGTTCACTTTCAGTTCTAATGCTTTACTGGAACAAATTTGAAAACAACTTGATTCTCTAAATATTTGAAGAAAGATCGTATTTCAGCACAATAATATCTTTTATTGAAATTAGCTGGTAGAAGTGAAGGACTGGCATTAAAGGTACCAGTTGCTACATACAGTGACATCTAGTGGTGGAATTAAAGAAGACCACTGTATAGAAATACTATCTAGAGCTGCCAGGCTTTAAAAGAGATTTTCTTCTTGTACAAATAATGCCAACAGGCAAAAATTAGCATGTTTTTCTTGAGGAAAGTGTTGTAAGAGATGACTGTGATACAGCTGACTGAACATCAGTCTGATTAGAAGGACCTCCATGTTGGTGAGGGCCAAACAGCTGGAACATAGGGAAGCATAGTCACTCATTTATCTTTGAGCAAACTGGAAGCATGTAGGGAAGATAAAATGTGCCCTCCATCCATCCAGGATGTGAAAACCCAGAGATCCTTCTCCCTAGCAAGAGCTTTAGACTCATTGCCTATGATCCCAAGGCTTTACTAGTTAAAGACTCTGCGAAGCAAACAAAGCGTATGTCTGCCAGACACGTCTTTATAAAGATATATTCTCATGACCATGTAGCTGTAAACTGCCAGTGGGAAACAAAATTCACATCAAACTAATTTGTAAGCAATTGGAGGATGACAACTTTTACCTCTGAGCTACAGCTCCTCTGAATGGTGTCCACTACCACCCACCTGTTGAGGCACCTTGTGATTGTGTTAGTGAGGTAAGTAAATGGTCTTTTTGTGAGACGGATAAAAACAAATCTTTGTCTTACTCTGTATCTTGGTCAGAGCGTAGTCCAGCCCCTTCATGGCATGAGTTTGGTTGCTTTTGTACCGCGCTACGCCAAACTCCTGGTGGACCGAAAGGGACAGTTAGACAAACGACTTACCTGGACACATCAACCACAGGTGATCAATGCTCTCATCCAGGACCGGACTTTCACATGTCCTGAGGATACGTTCAGGTAAAATGCACACCTCTTGCTGTGCTATCCATGCTTTTTTTCCAGAATTATGAGGTTCATCAAACTGAAGACACTGAGTCCAGGTCTAAAAAGATTTGATTCAACTGCTGGAGTTTCTATGTTACCTGAATGGGCCGGGCCAGTCCATAAACAGATGAGGAGATCCAAGCTTCTCGCTTTAGTTTGGTCCATGTGGGCTGACTGTTATCCTGTTCAAACATGCAGCGCTCCACCACCGTCTGAGGGGATCAAAACTGGACATTTTACTCCAAATCAAGAATGAAATAGTAGTAATTCCCTCAGACAGGACAGAGACGACCTCTATAGAAACGTTTCCATGTCTCACCATCAGGGTGTTGTGGTTCAGGTTCCAGGTCTTGGTGATGAGGGTGTTGGCTTTCGGGTCCACGATGGAGTCCTCCAGGATGTAGACGGCCCGCGCCATGTGGGCGGGAAAGATGCGCTCTGCCCACCCTGGCAACCGGTTTGTTTTGGTCAGCAGTCTCCGTGACAACAAGAGGTTGGTGGGGGTGACCTCACGGTACAGGACGTCCTCAGTGAGGACATGAATGCTGGCACACAAAACCAGAGGTCCAGTCAGCTCCTAGCTGCTTAAGACCCAAACATACTCAGCCTTAAAATGTCAATAAATCTGGAATTAATTTATGTAAAATAATTTTTACTTTCTCAAATGAGAAAAGTATTGAATTATTGTATTTTTTTAGATGTACCTCCACACACCAGCTGAGCTGTGTGGTCATTGGTGATCTACCAGAGGTTAAAGTTCATGTCCACTGCCTGAATTGAAGATATGACTCCACATTTCAAATTTCTAATGTTTTTATGATGTCGAGGTAACTATTTAGAGACATTAACTGATGTACCTGTATGGGTTTGGGTAGCGCTGCCAGAAAGCAGCCAGAACTTGATGCCATGGACTGTTGATGTGGACCTCGTTGTAGAAGTACCGCCCCATGTCTGGACTCACTGCAGAGGTAACAGAACATTCAGGAACTCTAGTCATAATAATACTTTACTTTATTCAATAGAGCAAACAGATACAATGTCTATGTTAGTAACCATAATATTCAAATTGGTAAAATTATTAAAAATACAATTTAGGTAGAACATGATTGTATTATGTAGTCACTACATGTACTCAAATGCTTTTCTTCTATGTAATTCATGCATTTTACTGTGATCATCTCGAATAGCTGATATAAACATTTTTAATACATTATGAAAAAAAACACTGGAGAACAAAAAAACCCACATGCGTTGGCCGGGAATCGAACCCGGGTCAACTGCTTGGAAGGCAGCTATGCTAACCACTATACCACCAACGCTTACGTCTGTACTACACTAGACAAGGACAAACCAATATGACAATTTCCACTGTTTTTATGAGATGGCTCCATTCTTCGGTTTTCTAACCCCGGTTACCGAACAGTTCTCGGCGGAAAGGCCGGTCTTTCTGCTCCGTTTAATCCATATTAGCCGTTTACCGACATTAACGGCAGCCTGGCCACCCGGAGCTGAAGGCGAGGCTAACCGCTAGCAGCGGAGCTAACATACCTGCAGCGGGATCAGGTCGGTGTAAAAGTCCGGACTCGACGATATAAAAGCCGCATTACTGGAGATTTTACCGATGGTGTGACAATAAGGCCTCTGCTTACTGTTTCTGTCACTGAACATCCAAGTAAAACCAGTAGATCAAACCAATAACGGCACATCCCTCTTTCATCCACTAGATGTCGACATTTAGTCATTTTAGAGCAGAAGCCTGCCTGCTTTTCTTACCTTGTTTGGGGGTTTCTATAGTCTGTCTGGTTGTGGTTTAGAAAGTAAATATTCAGAGCCAGAGGTGTAGAGTAGCTGAAAAATGAACTCAAGTAATAGAAACACTTCATTCAGAAATTAAATGTTGTCATCCATTCAAGTATGAGTAAAGATGTACTTGGTAAAAAAAAAAGCCTACTTGTTTCATATGCTTGTTTGGGTTAAAAAACTTTTTCTCTGTTTAGTGAAGTCGCTTTCAGTGGGCAAAGTAGCCAGAAATTGTACTCATGGAAAAGTAGTTACTTGAAATTATATTGCTCAAGTAGAAGTAAACATGTGGCGCAGTAAAACCATTCCTAGAAATATATTTTTTCCAAAAGCTGACCAGATAATCATGGTGGACTCCTACCGATTCACGGTTTTGGATTCACTGATTTTCCTCTGGAAAGTAAATTCAAATTATTTATGGACAATTGGAGTATTTACAGAACCTTGTTGAAGAGCATGACTAAAATATTCAAAAGTAAATGCAATTTGGGAAGCTGAAATATCTAGGTGCAAGAATACCAGCAATCCCCAAGAGTGAAAATATGGATCGTTTCCCAACCGATAATACTATGACTATTAGTACACATTTAGATATATCTGGTGTTATAACTATTGAAAAAGCCAGTTATAAGCGTTTTTAGAGCAGGTCTCAAGTATTTTCGGATCTCACCTATTCACTGTGGTCCTTAACCCTTACATCAGCCAAAATGATGAGTTGATGATCCATAAAACTTAAACTACAATAAAAACTAAGACTAACTTTAAGGATAAGTTTGCTGAAAAAGATTTCAAGAATGCCCAGAACTAATTGGTGCTTCAATGTGTTTCATTTACCTCTGATCTTGGATCTGGGAATGACTCCAAATCCCACTGAACTGTGTTTAAGTGAAAACTAAATGAATGGAGAACTAAATTAAAATCTTTTAAACCCAGTTCACTGACATTGCATCAAGTCACAAGACAAGAAACTGTGTTTCCCTGAAGGCAGCATGCAGTGCCAATAAATAGAGTTTATTTAGTTTTTTATTAAATAATAAGCTGAAAAGGTTCAAGTTATTGGTGAGATAAAGTTTGAGAACCTCAGCGGTAGACGATGAACTGATGTACGGATCATTTCACAGGTCCTCTGTGTGGGTTCTTTCCTGGCTCCTAAAGAAATTACTTTAACATACCAATCATCCAATAGACACTTCTTGTTTAGCCTTTCACTTTTCCAGTTAGTACAAATTTCTTTTTATTGGTTACTTTGGAGATCTCCAGTGTGAATTATCTGCCTCTTCTCTGGTAACACCAGAAATCAGAGTATGTACTCTTTGAAATGCCAAACTCTTAACTTTAGCTTTCCACACCCTGGTCACTTTTACTCAGATCTTTAGTCCATTGCACGTATTTATTCCTGAAACATTTTCATGTACCTCACATCTACGTTTATCATGGTTAGAAATATCCATGTCCCCTCTTGCTGATCTCTTTCCATTAAAGTTTCTGTCGTTTTATCACCTTTGAGGAAGATACTCAAAGAAGTGTTTTGTTGTGAAAAGAACAAGGATGACCGCTGACTAGCCCAATGTGACAATGAGACACCTGCAGACATCACCTGTCCACTCTGTTCAAAGAGGGTAAAAAATGGACAAAATAAAAGCAATGGACAGTTGACCTTCAGGTCAAAGCTGCTGGAAACCTCATTTTCAAAGGAGGATATTAATCAGACTTATTACCTTCTGCCAGAAGGTCAGAGTTCACCCTGAGCTCTTGTTTCTTAAATCTCATCAACTGTAGAGGCGTGAAGCTTCAGGTCTATTGCTATGACCTGTCGCCCTTATTGGGTCACCTTCCATAGACTCTGGACCTCTGTTCAGTTTGTAGGATCAGAAAACACTCAGAACCTTCCATTTGGCTCACCAGGGTAAACTCCAAGACCAGGCGCTCCACCAGAGGAATGAGAGGACATCTACACCCGAAACGGTCCACCCCCTCTCCAAGATTTTGGCTCCAGAGCCCAACCTGTGTTGAGGTGAACCCAACATTCCTTATCCCAAACATCTCCAGATTCAGCACACCCACCCGCCGCACTTACCTGTCGCTCTGCTGCCCCTGGACTGGCCCATGTGGAGGTGAGCACCTGTGGATTGGATTCTAACCTCAGACAATAAAGGTTCATCCTGGCCCCTACTAGATCGGGTAATCAAACCAATCCAGCACGTTAAGGTGGTGATTCTGGTGAGGGCATTGAGAAGATTTCTCAAACAGCCTGTTGCATTGTGGTCAGAGACAGGACTCCATCTGAAGACAGCTACTGTATTCTTTCCATGTATCATGATGTACCATGTCACAAGGTCTGGCATCTTATGACTAAGATGGGACGTCTTTACACCCCTATATGGGGCGATGGTGGAAGGAGTTTGTCCCTCAGTTGCCGACTTGATTCCCACTCCGTCTGCCTCTGTCATTGTGTCCTTGGACAAGACATTTTGCCCTCTGACCTATTGGTGGAGGTCAGAGGGCGCTAGTGCATGGCAGCTTCACCTCTGTCAGACCCAGGGCAGCTGTGGCTACGACCCAGCAGCTCACCACCACCAGCGTGTGAAGGTAGAGTAAAAGCGATTTGATAAGGTGCTATAAAAGTACAATTTTTACCCCATTGCTTCAACACTGAACTACTAACAGAGCAGTTCAGAGAAGATTAAACATTACTCTGTAAAGAGTGCTAGTAAATCAATAAATGTGTGTTAGGATTATTATTAAACAACTTCAAAAAGTTGGTATAATTAAGACATTTTTATCAAAAACACACAAACCAGTCAGGAAAATCCCTGAGTTCCAGTTTTATTAAAGGAAACAGTGGAAAAACAGAGAGTTCTTCATTCATTCTCTCTCTCCTGTTTCCCTGAAGGGTCTCTCTACCTCTCCCTCTGTTAGTGGCCAGCAGCCAATCACCTGCCAGCTCTCGCGCCTCCTGTTTCCTCCTCACCTCTCCACAGCGCCAATCAGACCGTTCACACTGCGCGCGCGGCACGCCGCACCGCCACGGGCGCTGCCGACAGCAGAACACACACACCTACACACACACACACACGCACGAACGCACACACGCGCACCCCCACACATACACAAACATGCACGCACGAACGAACGCACACACATATGCACACACACACCAACACACACGCCCCCCCCCTGCCTCCCCCCTCTGTTACCGAACATCAGCGTCGTGTCCCCCCCGCCTCCTCCCTCCCCTTCTCGCCCTGCCGAGAGAGCGACGCACGTATCCGTTCATAACCTCCGCCATTATTCATCACCCCTCCTCCCCCGCCCCTCTCCTCCCGTGGCGCTGTTTTTCTCGCTTTCCTTTCCTCGAGCTGCTCGCCCTCTTCCTCCTCCCCTGCGGGTCTCCACGGCCGCTTCCCTTCTCCTCGGCCGGGCTAATTTAACGCCTCGCCCTCCCTCCTTCTCCCCGCCTCGCGCTCGCTTGTGCCAAGCCCAGGTGATTATCCATCCGCCCCCCTTCTCCACCTCCTCCTCCACCCCCCTCCCCGTTATCCCTCCCTCCATCACCTCCTCCTCCTCCTCCTCGGTACCAACAGACCGACAAACCCCCCGGAGCTCCTCTCTCCCCCCTCCCCTCCTCTCCTCTCTTTCTCTGTCTCCTTCCCGCGCCTATCCTCGTCGGCTCCTCCCCCCTCTTTCTCCCTCCTCCTCCTCCTCGCGGGGCCGGTAAGTAGCAGCAGCACGCGCCGTCCATCTTCTCCCTTCCTCCTCGCGCTGTATCGGACTGCATGCTGTGTTCACGGTATTTATCGGTCGTTATCGGCTCTGCCTTTTTTTGTGTTTGACCCCCCACCCCCTCCTGTCATCACTCTCCCTCCCTCCTCGCCTCCCTCTCTCCCTGCTCCTTGGCTTTCAGTGCCTGAGGGGGGGAGGTGTTAATGTGTCGCGTGGGAGAGCCGTTTTCCCCTCGCGGTCGGTGGCCGCTGTGACCTTCTGTCGGAGCTGCGCCGGCCCGCTTGACCAGACAGGGTAATTAGTTACGCCTCGGGGGAGTTTGAGGGTTGGAGGGGGGGGGGGAGGGGACGAGGGGGAGGGACACGCGCGCACGCACGCACGAGCCGACACACATTTCCACACTGACTACACACACGCGATAGGCACACAGGCTGCGCGCGTTTGTTTCCTTTGACAAACACCCACATTTCACACTCATTCCCAGCCGCGCAGTCTGCTCGTTGTTCACACTGACAAAAGGCAGCGAATGTTTTCCTGGCTGGTTGGTTTCACTGCCACCATGGGGTCCGACCCGCAACTCTCCCAACTGTCCGGGAACCTGGGACCAAACTGAGGACACCACCGGTCCAAAGTGGCTTGGGAAGGTTCTGACAACCCAAAAGTGTCTCTGCCTTCTGTCTAAGCACCAAAATGGGCTGGAAAGGAAAAGACGTCAACATGGAAATAAATGCCCTAATGGAACCGAAAAGTTGGGGGTTTTGGGTCACTTCAGATAAGCTAATCAATCCCAGCTTCTTAGTTTAGACTGTTCATGTCCAAAGTTTGGAAGGACTTGACGCTCGTCTCAAAGCTCAAACAGAAATGAGTTCAAATCAGCAGTTTGTGTTCATGATGACGTGATCAGGCTTCACAGCTGGGACGAGAACGTCTACGTCTTCTGGACTAAAATATTGGTGAAGTCAATCATTTTGGGGACAGATTAATTAAAAACAAACTTTACGTCTTAAATGAAGATGGAATGAAAAAGCAGACTTTGCAAGAGGTTATAATATCACATCAAGTCGTTGCCAGTTTTCAGGTGCTGGGGATGGAACAAGTTTATCCATTTTCCTTCCCCATTCGAAACATAACATGGGGCTGGTTTAGTATGGATAGTGGGGCATCTCTGCTGACTATGCAGATTATTTTCCTATCATATTCAGAATAAATAAACAGAGATGGTGGTTTTAGCACACTGATGGTCCTGATCCTCTGTTAACCTGGATACAACCAGGTCCAGACTGGCATGGAGAGACAGCCTTGCATCATGCTGTGAACCACCATTGATGTGGACCAGTGTGGTCACCTGGCCGGTCACAGGAGAACCTAAACACAACGCAGCAGCCAGTAAAATGGTGTTGATGAGGATTGGTCTGCTGAAAACAGCGAACCAGAGCTGGGTCTCTAGGGTCTCGATGCCACTGATAGAGGTAACCTGCAGTCATACCTCAGAGGTTTGTTGATGTGCAGCAGGATTCCCTGAGTCTGATCCTTGAGATCTACCGTCGTTTAGACGCCTCCCTTCTCCAACACATCTACATCAAATGGCTCGTTAAGCATCTTTCAGCTCTGCAGAGGTCTGGTAGTTAACTATTTGATTCAAATGTGTACAATTAAGGGGGATCTAGGAAGTTACAGGCCTGGATTTGGGAATACAAGCCCACACCTTATGGTTTAGTGCAGCAGGCATCCCTGCTTTGATGGCCAAAGCATGAGATGGTGAACTTTTCATAATGATGGAACCAATAGAGAGAACAATGCAATGTTTCCTTCAGTCTTTGTGGGGCAATCAGAACCTGGTTTATATTTTTTGTGGGTCATGCAACCAATAAATTCCAACACCTGAATAATCTGAATCTGTATGCATGGTTCAATCAGACTGACCCAAAACAAGACGGTGCCTCTTTCCTACCGCCTTCACGTTCTGGTTAGGCTGTCTCAGGATAACTTTAAGGTTTATCCCGCCTTGGAGAAGCAACCACATTGATGGCACAGCTCTTCTCATCTCTTCCATCCATAATTTTTTCATGCCTGTTCATACAAAGAGTGAATTCGACTGAACTGCATATTTCTATGTTCCACTTTACATGCTAAGTTCATAGAAATCATACTTTTAGTGTATAACCATGTTGACATTTCAAACCAAAATAATTACAGCTACAGTTAGACTAAAACAAGGTGGCACAGGTGTTGCCTTTCCTCTTGACCTTCAACTTGTTATTCATGTCTGGAATAAATGTTTGAACCAGGACTCTCAATCTTGTCTGAGCAGAGAGTGTCTTTTTAAGGAAAAAAATGTAGGACACATTTCACAGTGAATTACAGATGGTACCCGATGCAGACGGTACGTTGCATCAGGTTAGGGCTGCCAGGTGGTGCATTTTGTAGCACCATTGCCTGGCTTGGAGTCTTGTTTTCGTGGAGTTTGCAGTCTCTCCTTGGCTCTCTTTGGGGACTCTGACTTCCTCCCACAGTCCAAAAACAAGACATTGGATTAATTGGTCTCTCTGAATTGGCATGTATGGTTTATTAACTGATATTGGGTAAAAAGATTACACCAGAGTGAAAGGTTACCATGATCTGTAGAAATCAATAAACTATGTGTTTCCTAAAGGCACGTTGTCTGATCTTTTTTTATTCACAGACCAAAACGCAGTGACCTCACAAAGCTAACTGCTAGCTGAGCAAACGTGTTCATATGCGTGTTTGTGTGTGCGTGTGTGTGAGGTCATGTCGGGAATGACGAGCGGCGTGTGTGTAGAGAGTGACCTCTCCTCGATGCTGCAGAGAAGCTCCGCCCCCTCTCACCATCACCCAAATCACCATGGTTACAGCAGTCAGGGACAGGTGAGTTGATGTTTTCTGAATTTCTGAGATGCGATCGCCTTCGCTGGTCAATTGTTGGTCTCTTGATGTAAAGTAACAAAAAGTGATGAAGGTCTTTGCTGCAGGTGTCGGGCCTAGCGCCGATGCTCGACTACACCACTGAGATGGACCGGTACCGCTCATCCATCGCCACCTTCTACAAGACTAACGTCAACATGAACATGAACGTGACAAACTTCCCACAATCAGCCAAACTGGCGGCTCGTCTGGCGGCCGCCGCTCCTATCTTCCCCCCCACCGCTGCCAGGCTGGGTGCCATGGCGACAGCCCCATGGGGTTGCCATGACAACATGAACATGAACATGAACCACCCGGCGGCCATGTTCTGGGGCAGGCCCAAACCTGTAGCTACAGCGCCAACGCATCCCCACCACCATCCCTCAGCGACGCCAGGTCACATGACCTCCTCGCACCCCCACAGTGGCAGCATGCACCAGAGCAGTGGGGGGTCTGGAGGGGGAGGAACCGGTGGTGGAAGTGAAGGGGGAGGAGCTGAGAAACACGGACACACTGCGTCACTTCCTGTCAGCCAGGGAACAGCACACCATCACCCCATAGCGCCTAGCAACGGGAACTTTCTCCCCGGTTACAGCAGCGGGGCAGACTGTGGCGTTATGAACAAGCAGGGACACGCCCACCCGGACATGATGGGCCTATCAGAGGGCGGCAACTGCAATGGGGGAGGAGTAATGAGTGGTGGTTTCCTGGGGGGGCTGGGATTACCCCCCGGGGTCATCGTCATGGCAATGGGATCCGCAGGTAGCGGGATTTCAGACGCCAGCAGTGCTTTTCAGATGACGAGCGGCCAGCGGGCGCTAACGGACTGCCAGCAGCACACCAACTCCTCCCCATGTCCCTCCTCTTCCTCCCCATCATCATCAGGGGTGACAGCAGGGGGTGTCTCTCTCTCCTCGTCATCTTCATCTTCGTCAGGGACAGTGGCGAAGAGGAAGCGGAAGCGCTGTGGCGTTTGCGGGCCGTGCAGACGACTGATCAACTGTGGTGTCTGCTCGTCCTGCCGCAACAGGAAGACGGGTCACCAGATCTGCAAGTTCAGGAAGTGTGAGGAGCTGAAGAAGAAGCCAGGAGGTGGAGGTGGGGTGCTGGAGGTGGGTACACACACATGCAATAAAACACAAACCAACCCATACAAATATCTATATCACTACACATCTTGTCTTTATTTGGGCTTAGTGGTGTTCAAAGTGCATGTTGTGGTTGTTCCCCTGGTTCAACACTCCTGATCCAGTGATGGGTCATCAACCAGCCTCTACAGAACAGTATGAAGTGTTGAGGAGGCAGCTGAACCTTTTGAATCATCTGACTTGGAGCACAGAGATCAAAAACTAGCAGGACATCGACCCTTGAGGACTGGAGCTGGACATCCGTGACTTATTCTCACTGAGTTACTCAAAGCAGGTCCTTATTGTGAAGTGGAGGGAAAACGACGATGGGGGAAAGTTCTGGAGAAGTTAAAAGGAGAGTTAGGTTCTTCAACAACATCCCAAACCAATCCGTCATCTGAACATGGAGAGACCGACTGGGTATCCACCTAAACTGGCAGGAGAGAATTAATTAGGGAAGCAGCCAGAAGCTCCATGGGAACTCTGGAGGAGCTGCAGAGATCTACAGCTCAAGAGGTAGAATCTGTCAACAAGAAGGGCATTAGTTGAGCAATCTACACTACTGACATCTTAATAAAACTGGTAAGAACAAAGCCCACTTTGAAAAAAGCCAAGCAAGTCCTGTGACACAAGCAACAGACAGGATACAGATGAGATGTGGGCAAATCAAAGGTGACGCTTAAACGTTCAAGCAACTCAGAGACTTTACTCAGCTGTAAAGGTTCTCCAGTCGCAAAGCTTACGTAGGACCAGTTTCTTTTTGAGAAATTGGTCACTGATTGGCTCGAGTCACAAGACCGACTAAAAGGCCCCACATATTTGGTTGTACTTCACTCTGTGGAGAGCTGCATGTCCTAGAGGCGAACTCAAAACGATTGGGCAAAGGTAAATTTAGCTGATCAAGTATGCGTACCTTGTGTTGTGCAACAATCTGAGGATTCTGGGATGGTCATCAAACATCCCAGAATCCATTCAGACGGGGGGGAAATTCAGGAACTTTTTACGAGAAATGTATGCAATCGATATGCTCGAAATCTCAGCCATGCAGGACAGTGTTTGTGGAGTCCACATGCCTCACAGAACATGTGCAGTACGCCCAAGTGTCTGGGAGCCTTCATTCACACTTTGAGTGAATGAAGGCTCCCACAAACTGAGCAAAATGTTCAACAGAGCTTCAACATCCTCCGTTGTGGTTGCATTTGGGTTGCATAAAGATCACACACACACACACACACACACACCTTCCGGACGAGCCAACCATGTCACCATCCCACCCAGTGGAGGTGTTACATAGTGGTGAAGGAGAACCAGCTGAACCATGAGGGTAGAGTGAAGTCGAGCCCTTTAGAGGTTCTGATGTTGGAGACCAACCCAACACATCACCTAAACACACCACCCCCACAGTGAGCCATGGTGGTGGCACCATCATCCTGTGGAGGTTCTCCTTTCCAGTATGGACATAGAGTTGACAGGAAGCTAAATCCTTGACATTTCTGAAAGAAAACTTGTTGGAGCCTCCAGTTAGAGACAAACCTCAACCCAACTGCACCTTCAGTGAAAGATGGTTCTAAAAATGTTCCCTCATTTTGCTTCCACTCCAAAACGATGCAGCACTTTGGGTCAGTCTGTTCACTCCACTGAAACACATGAAGTTTGTTGTTATAATGGAGCAAAATGAGGAAAAGTTCAAGGGGCATCAATGCGTTTTCAAGACCCTGCACATGTTCGCGTACATTCAGCGACAGAGCCACATTTCTGCCTGGTTTTACTTCTCTCTGCATGTTTCTGTGTGTGTGCTTGGTTCTCTGTGTGTCGGGGTGTGTGTGTGTGTGTCCTGGCTCACTTAACCCAGATGACTGCCAGGGAGGCTGGAAGGCATCGCTCACCCCGCTGAGTGAGTGTGTGTGAGTGCTGTGCAGATGGTGGGTGGTGAAAAGCGAGAGCTCAGAGCCTGCCGAGGTCTGGCAGGCTGCCAACGCACACACACCGGCACACACACCAGCACACACACTGGCACACACACCGGCACACACACACTGGCACACACACACCGGCACACACACCAGCTCTACACTGATTCACAGAGATAAAGAGAGCCTGCAGAGAGCGGGAAACGGAGAATATTTATGTTATCTGCCTTCTCCTCGGGGTGTGTGTGCCAGCGCTCGTCTCTGCCGTAAGAAGTAGTGGCGATCAATAATTCATTGACACCGGTTTTCGACCTCACTGATGACTCCATATATCTCTCTTACACACACGCACACACACACACACACTTCCTGTGGGAATGTCTACCAACTAACTCTAATTATTCCCTCCCTTGCACACTAAAACAAGGAGTGTGTGCGTTATGAAGACAGTGAATTAGCAGCCATAATCTTCCTCAATTACACACTAATTGGACCTGTGGAGCCTCACGGCGACTGACAGCACCATGCACGTGTGTGCAGCAGCAGAGTGTGTGAACCTGTGTGAACCTGTGTGTCCTGTGTGTCCTGTGTGTGTGTTGGCAGGTGGTTTCACTCTCTTGCCTCATCCTTTCTTTGCTCTCTTTGAAGTCGACCCGACAGACTTTCCCTCGGTCCTAAACTTTACTGTGTACTGAACATTAAAGCTTTGTCAGGACTTCGCCGTTACCTTCAGCAGAGATTTTGTCCTGCAGAGTCCGAAACAAAAAGGCCAAAAAACAACTCTTTAACTTTAAACCTCCCCCATGAATGCTCTAAATTAGAGAAGAAAGTTTTTCTCCAAGAGATGCAAACCTTAACCTTTCAGTCTGATCCTTTGGGTTTGAAGCCAAGCTGGTTTCTGGTCAACTGGGTCAAGACTTGAGCAAGACTGAACTGTTGAGGGAACTCATTTCATTCGTACTGTTAGGGATTTTTAGGTTATGATCATTTCTACATACGTCATAACCTTGTGTGGCGCCTTTTGGCACCAAGTGTCTGTGTTTTAAGAACTGATTGTTCCTCCTCTAGAGCCAGATGACCCGAGTGCAGATAAAAGTTACTCTGTTTATCTTTTCACTTTCTTTCTCTTCCTAAATAAAAGGCCTGAGCTGAGAGGATTCAGGGGAAACGCTTGGTGAAGAGGATCCTTTTTGCTATGTTTTCTCCTAGAGCAAAAGCACAGCCATAAAACTTATTACGTTTGTCTGTGGTTCTTTTATGAAGGAGAAAGCATTTGCAAGGAGGATCCTCTGATCCTCTTCACCAAGCGTTTCCCCTGAATCCTCTCAGCTCAGGCCTTTTACAGACACTTGGTGCCAAAAGGCGCCACACAAGGTTATGACATACGTAGAAATGATCATAACCTAAAAATCCCTAACAGTACGCAGACCTGAATAAACGACTGGAGCTCAAATGTGCCAGGAAAATGTCTTGCAATGACATGAATATTTCTGTGGGCTCTTTCACCAACTCCTCTTCTCTGTTTGCTCCTCAGCGCCCGCCCTCCGTCCCGGCCGGTGAGGCGTTTCGCTGGTTCTTCTAGCCTTTCCTTCACCAGTGGAGTCACCAACACAGACACACCTGGACTGAATGAAATTCAGCCAGAGGACTTTGGCGTCTCGGACTGAACCACAGCAGGACTTTGTGTGGATGGCCCAGAAATCCTGCACTGACTGGATGGAGGACGAGGAGGCAGAGGAGGAAGAATCACAGGAAATAGGAGCTTCATCAGGAAGGTTTAGTGACTGTCAGAGGGGATTTAAAGTTACAACATGAGGCAGTTGTCAAATTGACTCCCCAGATGAAAGATCTTGTGCTCACCAGCTATTAATGCCCACCGTCCCTTCAAATCAGCTGCAAGTCGTCTTGACGCCTCAGTTTCCCTGTATTCACTTTATATTTGGGTTTTTCAAATCTGGCCAAATTTGTGCCATTGCTTGACCAAAGGCATTGAGACACTAGATTTCTATTTCTAGTGTTTCAATGCCTGAAATACTAGAAATATATCTTGTTATCTAATTTGCAAAGTGGATTTGCTCCGTCTTTGCAATCCCAGTGAGATATGATTATATGGGTCTATTAAACACAACACATAATGTTTTATCAGCATTAAACCAGAATTAATCCCTGAAATGACCCTTGGGACAACTTGACTGTCTCTAGGTTTATGAATTACTGGTCTAGTCTAGTTTTCAGTTTTTCATCATGGGACCAATCTGTGGAGCAGCTGTACCTGGGAACCAGGTTGCAGGACTGCCTGAGTGGGACCATCAGTCATCGCTCGGTAACCCTTTAGGCTCGTCAGCGTCAGGTTTTTGTCCCAGTGTTTAAATTCTGTCGTAAACATTTGCCCTGGCTAAATTCAGAGGTTGCTAATGTGCCAGGCAGAGGTTTGCTCAGTACTTCTAAATATTGGGGCAGATTTTTATAAAAGGTCTTGGATCCGAACCAAGACCAGGAACACTCAGGGGATCAGACTAAACCAGACAGTCCGTTTCTAGAGATGATGAGCAGGTGAGTCAGGAGATGCTTCTGGAAGTACAAGGACAGACTTTCAGCTGTTGCTTTATTTGGTTTGACAAAGGGAGGATGGAAAGTCTTCATCCTGTCAGAGAAAACCAAATTTATCTTTCAAACTACAACTCTAGAGTCCGATGGTTAAACTGGGCAGTGGCTGAAAAAGTCCAGATTAAAACAACAGCATTAAACTTTCCAGCAACACAAGAGCATTAACCATTTCCTCCCAGACCTGTAACCTTTTCCATCCATGGAAAAAACCACCTTCCTCCTCTTCATCCTCATCCACCCAGCCCATTGTGTCCCATTGTAGCAAAACCCAGGAAGATTCAGGACTCAGCCGCAGAGACTCGTTCAGTTTGACCAAAACCGGCTGGCAAGCTAACCTCAAAGAGGATTCACAAACTGACCTCAGCAGGAAGTGATCCAAGACTGTTAATATGGACTACAAGTTCCCCACAGTAGGACTACAACAACCACATCACTGTCTCTTCTGTCTACCTCCTCCTTAAGGACGTTAAACGGCACCTTGGGTGACTTTTGCTGGGCGTGTTCCTGCTGGTGCAGCGTCAGCTGCTTCTTAACTCTCTTGGTGGTCCAGAAGTCATTTGCTTCATTTCAATCTGGCAAATGAAAGAGTTGTGATCATTTATTGGGTTTGTGTAGATATAGATGGGAGGCTCCTAAGGGAACAGTCAAAGGTCCAGTCGGCTTTAAAGGAACCATTTCAGGGGTTCTGGTTCCTCTAATTGAAGGTTTTGATGTTTTACTGTCACTAATTCGGCTTGTTGGGCCCGACAGGGACCTCAGAGAGAGTTCAGAACCAGTTCCTGTGCTGGACATTGAACCATGTTGGACCAACAGCAGCGTGAAAGCAGTGTGGGAACTCGCAGTGACCCTTTGGATCCCCAGCAGAACTCTGGGACCTCTGGGAACTGAAAGAGATCGGATCCTTCCACACTGCAGCTGTCATTTCCTGTTTGTCGTTTGGCAACGCGCTCAGTGATTCCTTGTACACACCGAGACATTCTCATTAAAATTCATCTTGAAAGCTCATTTTTGAGAAGAGATGTTGGTGGCAGAATGAACTGATTTCTCCAGGTGTTTTCAGAGGATGTGCTGCTCCGGTTCTTCTCAAACATTTGGACCCGAGTTCATTAGATTAGACACTTTGTACAGGATGGAAACAACAGCAAGCAGCTTAATAAAGGGCTGTCTGTTCATTGTTCATAAATCCTTCTAGTTGTCATGAGTTTTGAGACATCCAGCATCAGCAGGTCCGGTTTCTTCATTGGTAGGTTGGAGCAGCGGTTCTGGAGCCAGCTGCTCAGAACCGCTGCTCCACAGCAGAGAACTCAACCTGTTTCAATAATCCCAGAGAAACCCAGAGAGCTGGCTCTTCCTCTGCCTCCAAACCACATTTCTTATCCAAATGCTCAACATTTTGTTTTTAACTGATTTTTTTCTCCATATTTTCTGACTTTTTTTAAGACCAACAATCGTTGCTTTCAGAAATGTTAAAATGCAACTTTCCAAATGTTATGCATGCTAATTGTGGTTAGCAATTAGCTATGTTAGCATAGCTTAGCTGCATTTAATCATTCTAACGTTAAAGGGACGGTCCTGATTACCATAAACATTTTACATGCTTGGCAGCCAAACTGGAAGCTGAACATTTTATTTCAGGGAACAATCCCTGGATTTCAAATCAACCAGACATTCATGCTGAGCTTCATTTGCACTCAAATGTTGAGTTATTAAAGATCCAAGTGAGAAAAATGGACAGAATATAGATCAGGAAACTGAAGCTGCATCCTCAGCATGTTGGCGCGGTGTGGCAATTCAGCTTTTAATTCCTGCAGAAGGAATTAAAAGATCACTGGGTGGATCGCTGGGTGGATCGCTGGGCGGATCGCTGGGGGCGGATCGCTGGGGGCGGATCGCTGGGGGTGGATCGCTGGGGGGGATCGCTGGGTGGATCGCTGGGCGGATCGCTGGGCGGATCGCTGGGTGGATCGCTGGGCTGGCAGCCAGACATCTAAAATGTAAATTGGATCTCTGTCAGATGGGGTCCCACTTTGGTTGATTGATTAAAATGCTGGCAGCTTTGCACTGGAACCGGGTCGGTTTGGGTGTGAAAACATTCCCATAAACAGGAAGGAAGCAGATCTCTTCTTGAAGAGATCCACCGAGGGCCTGAGGCGTCTAAACTAACCTGCAGATGTTTACAGTGGGGCTGAAAGCATCGTGAACAACAGATCTTTGGTTTGGAGTCCGAACTGCGTCTTTCGACAGTCGTTCTCCTGTCGCACCTGAAGATGGAGGAAATGTTTACAGATATTTGTTTATCTTTGTGGGAGTCACGAGGAAATCGGCTCTTTGCGGGATCATCTGAACCCAAACATCCTCTGGATGAGGAGGAAGGAGCCTCCTCCTCCTCCTCCTGTATTCTGTCTGTGTGACCTCTTCATGTGCTGAATTATAATAAAGCATTTCAAAGATGAGGGGCGAGTGTGTGACACACACACACCACCAGGCAGAGCGTTAGGATGTCTGATGATTGCATCATGCGTTGCGGTGAGTAATGATGTGTGTGAGCAGGAGGAGGCAGCAGGCATGAAAATGAACAATATGTTTTCCTGTGTTTGTGTGAAATTTTCCTGCCTCAAGATGGAAGCTCAGTGTGTGTGTGTGTGTGTGGGGCGTGTGTGTGTGTGTGAGCGTGGGCTTGTCATCTCTGTAATGGTGTTGCTATCTGACAGAGAAAGAAAGAAAGACAGAGGCTGGTTGTCCCTGACGACGGTGCGCCGTGTTGCCAGGCAACTGCGCTAACAATGGGGCCCACCAGCAGTGTTCTAGAATGTGGGCGTGGCCTGAGGAGCCGAGGGGCGGGGCTTCCCGCAGGCCTGACGTCAGACGGCAGATCGCCTCTGGACGCAACAGTTTCTGCTTCGAGAAACACAAAGTATTCACACCCCGCCCCCACCTATTGTCTGGTTCCAACCTTAACTTGTATAACTGTGTATAGAAATGAAAATGAGGTGATGTCTAAAATTTAAATGTAATTTTTCTCAAATCTTTTTCTACCTCAGCGACTCCAGCAGCTTTAAAAACCAACAGATCAACATTTATGGACGTTTTTCTTTCCAGAACATGCAATTTAATTCAACTTAAATAACTTTTTTCATCCCCAAGGGGTAATTTCAACAAATAATCGAGCAACCACAAGAGTGGAAAGAAACCAATCAGTCCTCAATTGAATTTAGGACTGGACTTTGACTGGGCCATTCTACCACATGAATCAGGTTTGTTTTAAACCAGCGGTGTCCAAACATGACACAACACTACCCAAAAAAGCTTCACAACAGGTAAGGCTGACAGGTGTTGAAGGCGACTAATTCAAGTTTTCAAACGTAAAGGAGGAGCTGGCAGCAGATGATGAAACAAAGATGTTTTTACTGCCTCTAAGCTCCATTTTAAGCCTGTTTTCAGAAGCAGAGGGGAGAAATCTGAATGTCTGGTGATTAATTCATCTCAAACCAGTTTGTTTCTTTCATGCATTGTGGGATTTGTCGTTTTTTTTCTCAGCGGAATAACATTGAGATCCTCAGGAAGAGGAACAAATCACACAACGACTGGAAGAAAAATGATGGAACAAGCCAAAAATAAAGGGAAGTACAAATTTATTTTAACATATAGGGTTAAATTCTGGTCCAAAACTCACATTTATAAAACTTTAAGCCTTTAGAGTCTGAAATTAAGTTAATATTTATGGAGCAGATTTGAATGAGAGAGAAAGAGAGAGAGACTAAACTCTAATCTGGGATTTAAATCCAAGATCATCTAACTAACAAAAAAATGAAGAGCTCATCAGTAACATCCCATCGGCGCTAAAACGTTAAAACTGTGGAAATGGACTGAAAGACCTTAGTACTTTTATTTACTTATATTTTTTGCACCATTCTTTATGTTCTGTTTTCCCGTTTGGATAAATTAAATAAATACCTGGAGCTTCCAAGCCGCCATTACGTCACAGATGCATCAACAAACAATTCAAACATAAAAACTTCCTCCGATTATTTTTGGAAAAAAGGCTTCCAGCTCCGCGCTGAGCCTCATTCCTCAGGCTGGTAATTGGCTGTGGCTCGGGCCCTGGCGCTGATCCGCCGCAGACTGTGTGTTTAACAGCCAGTTAATCGCAGCCTGATAGGCTTAATTAGTGCAGCGGGGCCTCCGTCTCCGCGGCTCCCCGGAGGCTCATTATCCCGCTCAGCTTCCTGCTCCTGAGGGCCGCAGAGGGCCGGGAGGGAAGTCATGCGCCACCTGCTGGCGAGAAGCACCAACTGCAGCTGACTTACTGGATCAACAGATACTCGCAATGGCAGCACGATTAATCGATTTGTTTCTTCCACCGACGATCTAATTGGGTTTTCATGAGCCTTTTAATTTTAAATTCATATAAACTTTATGTGTGGACAATATGATCTGAATCAGAGGTGTACAAACTGTGGCTCGGGGGCCATTTGTGGCCACTGGAAAAGCTTTGTGTTGCAGAATGCTACAAATTTGGCCCTTCAGTAAGAACTGTATCATTTTTAACATGAGAATCTCAAATTTAATTATTCTTTAGTGGAAAGACACAAAAAACTTTTCTTTTATTGGCCATGTTCTAACTTTTATTTCATAGTAAGTAGCTAAAATAATTCAGGAACCTCTAACTAAAAAACTAAACCAGGCCTGATGTATTCTATCAGGCCTGGTTTAGGTTTTTTAAAAAAAGAAATAAAAATTTAATTTACTGGAAGATTTTCTAAAACAAAATAAACTGAACAAATACAAAGCTGGAGGCTGTCTGCATATTAAGACAAAAATGAGTTTCATTAAAATATTGAACCTTTAATTTATTGGTGCCCATATATACAAAAGTCATAGATTTTATTTTTAAGTTGCATCGCCCAGCACAGTCTGGGAAGAGTTCAAAGGTCATTTAGCCTCCCAACAACCCCTGAGTCCCATCAGGACTCAGTTTGCAAGTTAAAGGTCAAAGTTCATGGCAGCTTTGCATTATAAAAAGCAGAGATTTTTGCAGAAATAACATCAAGTCAAACTGTGAGGCACGGTGGTGGCAGTATGATGCAGCATTATGATGCTGCCACCACCACTGAAACAACAGGATGAACATATGAACCTTTTATTCAGGTCTCCTTACTGAGCCAGTGAAGAACGGCCCAAACAGACACGATAGAAACAATAAAAACAAACACAAACTTTCTGTATTTCTGTACATTTTCACCAGGAGGAAATTCTCCAGAGTCGATCAGACGGCCGACCCAACAGCTGATTGTCTGACGGAGGCTCAAAGGTCCTGTGGGACGATTTAGGGCGGAGTCAAAAGGGGAGGTGGGCGGAGTCAAAGGAAAAACTGTGAGGGGAGTCAGAGCCGGGTGGGGTGATGTGAGCGGTGGGTGGAGTCAGTGTGGCGGTGGGCGGGGTCACTGTGGTGGTGGGTGGAGTCAGTGTGGTGGTGGGCGGAGTCAGTGTGGTGGTGGGCGTAGTCATGTGTGTGTATTCTGAGTGGTTTAGGGTGGGACTCTGCTCTTGGTTCTGGTTCTGTGAGCCCGGCGGGGCGGCGCAGATCAAACTGTTCCGGTTCTGTGATGCCGAGTCGGACTCGGACTGAGAACTGTGTTCTGATTGGATGAAGCAGAGGGTGCGTTGTGATGGAGGCGGGGCAAAGGCCTTGTGGTTGGAGGCGGAGTTAGAGAGCGGCGCTCCGACCTCCTGACCTCCTGCAGCGGCGGTGACGTCAGGAAGGACGCCCCCTGCTGGCGGCGGGTCCGGTCGGAAAGCAGCAACGTTCAGACCTGAGAAGAAGTCCCAGCCAGATGGACCGAGGCCACCGGCACCGACCCGGTGGGTCGGGCTGACCCGGTTCCTCCGGTTGCTTCCCGCAGCGCCGCGGTGAGCCGGGTGGAGATCCGGGGAATGTGAGGAGGTCAAAGGTAAATTCAGCTTCAAGCTTTCGCTGCTGTGGAATGACTCGATGGAGGGAAAGGAACCGAACCTCAGGCTGGGGAGCCGATCAGAACCGGACCGGGTCGGGAGCGCGGCGCCGCTGGCGGATGGCGACACGGCGAGCTGGTTCTGGATGGTCGATACGGGACGAATGGCGAGCGGGTCGAGACCCGGTGAGTTCCTGCCAGTCGGATCCGGGTCGGGGGAACGACGTGGCCCAACGTTGGTCGGGCCGGCGGCGCCGCGCGGCGGACTCCCAGCATCCTTGTGTTTGAGAGGCGGCGGCGTGTTCCTGTGGTACGACCCGACCGGACTGGCCCGCCGCAGGAGAGGCGGGACTTCCCGACCCTCTATCCTCTCCAGCGGAGGCGGGACAGAGTCCGGGTTCTGCTGACAGCCGGTGGCAGTCGTTGGACCGGAACCTGTCCTCTCCTCCAGTCGGATGACTTCCTGCGGCGTCCGCTCTCTGTTCTCCGACAGGAAGCCGCCGTCCTGCGACTGTCTTGGTGGAGCGATCCGGTTCAGGTCGTCCAGGATGGCCTCCAGCAGGTTCCGGTCGGACGGGTCTTCTCTGTGGCCCAGTTTCTTGGCGCTGGCCGCCGGTTGCTGGTCGTCAGACGTTTCCAGCAGGGAGACGGTGTCCTCCATGTTCTCGATGTCCTCATAGCTGCGGTCGCCTCGGCGCGCCGCTCCGGACCGGACCGCCGCCTCCGACTCTGACCCGTCGGAACCGCGGTCCAGGATGTCGGCGGGAAGCTCCCCGACCTCCGCGGCCCCGCCCACTCCGGCGGACGGAGCCAATGGGAGGGACGGCAGGTCGGAGAAGTCGATGGTCTGCTGGCTGCTGAGGGGGCTGCTGCTGCCGCTGTTGGTCTTCTTCTGGCCGTCGTCATGGCTACTGTCGCTGTCCAGGGTGATGATGACCGGAGAGCTGAGACAGAAAACACCGTGAGACAAGTTTAAACTCGTCTGAGCTGGGGCACTTATCGTATCGCTTATCATTTATCCTGATTACTTTCTGCTCATGATAATAATTCTGATTTAATTTTGTCACAACAAATTACAGAAATGCTTAAACCTCCAAAACGATTAACTTTGTTCAATGAAAATAAATCTGAAAATCCTGAGACACCAGTAACATGTTGCTGCTGCACTAAAGACGCATCACAAAGAGGAACTTTTGTCTTGAGGGCGTTTGTGTCGGTGGGGCAGCAACTGCTGCGACACACAGTCACCCACCTGAAAGAGGACAAATAAATCAATCACTTTTATCGTTTTATTTTAGTTTTTATTATTTTAATCAGACTGATTTTTATGGATGTGTTAAAATGTATTGATTAGGTCAGAGGTCACTGGATCAAGGCGGTCGACCCGTTTGGGTCCAGTGTTTTCTGTTCTGTTTTTATCCTCAGCAACAAAAACAAGAACTTTCCTCAACAGAGATTCACGACTTTGGAGACTAAAACGTTCCAGGATGTTTGAGGCTGCGATGCAAAAAGCAAAACAAGATGGCCGCCAGTGATTGGTTGGTTTAAGGTGGAGCGGTTTGGGTCAGGAACATATTGACAGGTGAGGAAGGTTTTTTTATCTTAAAGGAAAATAAACTGAATTGTTTGTGGAGTTTTGCTTCATTTCTGCTGTTTCTGTTTGAGTCTGAATATTCCAGCCAATAATTCACTTTCTGACTGGCTACCAACAGGAAGCCATATTGGGCCAAAACAATAAAAAATTACTTGAACACAATTCAGTGCTCAGATTTTAATTGAAGATTTTATGAGACGTTTTCAGAGCCTGGAGTTTTAAATGATTGGAGTTCTGTTGAAACAAACATGGCTCCTCTGATCAGAAGCTTTTTAACGCAGCTCAGAACTTCACCGCTTCCTGTCATGTGACCTCACCTAGTGACCTGCGCCCTGCGGTGGCGTCTCCGGCGGCGCCTGCGTGCGGACGGCTGCGCGGCGCCGCAGTCGATGGTTCCTTCGTAAATGATCTCCACGCTGGGACTGCGGTCGTCTCTGGACCTCCTGCTGGGCAGAACAGATTCAGAAACGATTCTACTGGTGAGACACAGAATGGAGAGAAAGGACGGAAAAACACCGGAAATGATTCAACACATCCGAGGGGATGGTTCATCCATCCATCCATCCATCCAACACCAGAAACACCACCTCCTCCTTGTCCTCCCCTCCAACAGGAAGTGTTTCTGACCTGCTCCCTATGGTAACAGGAAGTGTTTCTGACCTGCTTCCTGTCTTCAGGCTGTTGCCCCGCCCCTCCGCCTCCCTGCAGAGCCTCTTCTTGCGCTCCCTGCCGCGCTGCCGGCCGCGGCTCGGCCTCCATGATGAGTCCTTGCTGCTGTTCAGGTGCCGGCTCTTGTACTTCCTCTTCCCGCCGGGTTTCTCCAGGTGATGCGGGCGCTTGGGCGAGGCGGGGGGGGAGGGCGGCGTTCCAGGGGAGGAGCAGAGCGGGGAGAAGGAGCGGGAGGGCGAGGAGGCTGAGGAGGTGAGGGGGGACACCTGGCTGAAGCGGAGCTCCCAGCCGGAGTCCGGCGGGCTCGGCGGCGGCGAGGAGGCGGAGTCAGCGCTGGAGTGGAATGGCGACGGCGAGCAGCAGGACATCATGGGGGGGAAGATGGAGCGGTTGGGGTTGCAGAAGGTGCCGCTCTTCCCATGAGGCTCTGTGCTCCGGTCCCGCCCACGCTGCTTTTTCTTCCTTCGGCGGTCGCCTTGCTGCTTCCTGTCGTTCCGGCGGCGCTCCGGCGTTGCTGGGCTGAGGGAGCAGACCGACTTCCTGCTCCGTCCAGAACTCTCCGACCAGGAACCGGACCGTCGCCGGGAGTCCGCCTCCTTCTGCTGCTCCGCCCTGAAGGCTCCTGACGTGGAAGGAGGGATTATGGGTAGGTACGGAGCGGGAGGGGGCGGAGTCTTATCGACCGCCGCTGAGCCGACTTCCACTTCCTCCTCCTCCTCCTTCTTCTTCTCTCTCTCGTCTTCCTCGCTGTCGGAGGACAGCTGCACCAGCTCCGGGTTCGCTCAGCCATCGGCTTCTTGTATCCGACGATCAGGCACTCCTCCTCCTCCTCGCCGCGCGTCTCTGCTTCCTCCTGATTGGCCGGCTGCTGAGCTGCCGGGCTGAGCGGCGGCGGTGTGGCGAGCGAATGCGGCGGCTCCGCTGAGGTGTACGACGGTCCAGGCGTCTCATCGTCCCAGCCGGACAGGCTGAGGCTGCTTCCTGTTTGAATCACATCATCGTGACTTCCTGCCGCCGCCTCGGCTCTTCCTCCTCCCTCCTCTTCCTCCTCAGAGATGGCGATGACGGAGCTGCCGTCGGAGGGGCTGCTGAGCGGCTCCAGCTCCATGGCGGCGGCGGGCGGCTCGTACACCGCCAGCTGGTCGTAGCTCTCCATGCTGAGCGAGGAGCGGGCGAAGCTCACCAGCTCGTGCACAAAGTGCTCGGTGCGGGCCAATAGGAACGGCCGCAGGTCTTCTTCTACTACAGCGGCGTCCTCCAGGCCGCTGCGCAGGACGCGGGCGGTGATGGTGCGCAGCACCACGTCGCTGAGTGGGGCGTGCGGGCCGAGCAGCACCGCCAGCTCCCGCCGCAGCCAGCCGTTCAGCCGGTTCAGGTGGCCGTTGCCCCGGCGGAACGTCTCCGCAGCGACGCTACGAGGTCGCCCCTGGTTACCGCTGACGCCCCGCACCCGGATCCCGCTCTGGTAGACCTGCCTCTCCCTCATCTGGATGGTGCCGCCCTCCCGCTGCAGCCGCTGCCGAACCGCCAGGCGACACATGAGGCGGCGAGACGCCCGGGTGCTCTGCGGCGCCGCGCCCCGCAGGCCCGCCAGCTCCTCGCTGAGCGCCTGCCGCCGTTCCTCGTCTCTCCTCATCATCTCCTCGGCGACCTCCTCCACCCGCATGTTGTCCATGATGAGCTCCGACATGTCCAGGTGGTACGGCGAGACGGGCAGCGGCGGAGAGTGCATGAAGAACTCCCACTGCCCGACGCGGTCGGTCGCCCTGCGACCACTCGCCGCCCGCTCACGCCTGCGCCGCCGCCGCACGCCGTCCCTGTCGGCCGCCACCAGGTGCCGCCTCAGCATCAGCCGAAGGTGGTGCTGTGCGCCGTCCGCCGTCATGGCAGCCACGGTGGTGAGGAAGGTGCTAGCGGTGAGCTGGTTGGCGGCGCGTGGCGGCGGCTGCAGGGTGTACTCCTTGAAGTCGTCCTCGGCGCGCACCGAGTGCAAGATGGAGGCGAAGGGCTGCTTGCAGAGCGGACACTCCGCCTTGTTGTGCGACCACTCCTGGATGCAGGGGAAGCAGAAGCGGTGCAGGCAGTGGTCCAGGTATGCCAGGTTGTTGAAGCGGTCCAGGCAGATGGGACACTTGGAGTCAGGCGACGCCTCAGCCGCCACGGCGGGCCTCGCGGCGCCGGATGAGGTGGAAGGAGGAGACGAGGCGGGGGCGGCCGGGGCCGAGGCCTTGCTGGCGTTCTTCCTTCTGCTGCTCCGCCGGTTCTCTCTGGTTCTGTCTGCGTCTGCTTCCAGCGGAGCGCCTCCTGCTGGAGCGGCCGCAGCCGCCGTGTCCCGCCGGCGCAGCTTCATCCGAGTCGGCGCCATCACCTGAACACGGAGACACAAAGGCTCAGCATCACAACATGAGAAATGCAGAACGTTTCATTGGGGAAACTGCCTCACTAGCATTTATCTGTTTTTAATAGGATTCATGATAGAGAAACGTCTAATGTTGTTGTTTACATCCAGAACATGACGATTCATTTACCTGCCATCTGTAGCTGCATAACTTCACGCTGCAACGGGTTTATATTGGCATCAGTATCAGCCGGTGTTTATCAATTTCTAACATATCAGTATCAATATGGTAAATAAATAAAACTGAGCCGATATTAACAACAAATATTCATTTACATCTTATCGTTTCCTAGAGGTTAGTCATGTTAGCGTCATGCAGACAGAACTGTGGGGAGGTTAAGTGATGCAAAGAAGGCAGCTGTGAGGTAAATATATATATGAAATATGTCAAATATGAGTAAATATCAACCTTAACAACAATATTATTATTGGATATCAATATCGGCCCAAACTTTCACATCAATGAATCCCTAGTTTTTAACTTATACTTTACATTTTATAAAGGTTTGCAGGTATGTGAGGCTTAGTGTGTGTGTGTGGGGGGGTGTTTTGGTTGTATATGTGTCTACTGTGTGTAATGTTCTCTCTGGGCACTAAACCGATCAGAACCAGAACAGAACCACAGCTTCTTCTCGGAGGAACACAATCACACATTCTAACTCACATTTGTAAAATCTACACTCCCAGTTTAGGTCAGAATCTCTCAGATTCAAGATTGTTATGAATATTAAACACAAACTGAACGAACCAATTCCTGTTAGCCTAAAGCTAAAAGCTACAATCAAGCTAACTTGTAAACATTTAAAGACACAGCGTTAAACAATACGTCCCTATTTTTAGAATAATTAAAGTTAATCTCTACTGGTACACATCGGAGTCGAATCTGAGTCATTATGTATTTAAAACCATAATTTTATTCCCTGCTTTCCTGACACTGTTACCATGCTAACTCTGTTAGCTCCACAGACCTCAGCTGAAAAACCTGCAGCTCGCTCCTCCTCATCCGGGCCTTTCTTCCTTCTTCTCCGCGCCGGCAGCGGCATCCACCGTCAGCAGAGAGGAACCGGCGTCCCCAGCTCAAAGGTCCAGATCCAGATCCGTTCAGAACTTGTGCACAGTTCGGAACCAAAACATCAGGCTCTGGGTCGGCTGTTGTCCTAACTCAAGCTACATCCCAAGCAGCGGGGCATGATGGGAAACCAACAGATGTCCGCTCCTTCCCTTGAGTCAAAGATCGTCAAAGGGTGAGGAGAACTCACTAATACATAAAATTGATTAATCTTGTGTAATATTATGTAATTTAACCATTGGCTGTTTGTGTTATTACTTCTTTATTGCTACATAACTCTCCATGTTTTTTATGTTTATTTTTTCTTTCGTAATATAATTTTGGAGACAACATGATTATCGATGAAGCTCTTATTTGGCCTACTGGTGCCATTGCTGTTTATATGTTCCAGAATAAGTTTAAGAAATATTTTAGGTTTCCTACACCCAGCCTACACCACAATAATTTGTATCTTATTTTGTAGTATTTGAATTCTTTATCCTAAATAGTCGGTCAATGTGATTTTATTCTTCAAGTAAAACTAGCTCGAAGTGAGACATCTTCTTCCGACTCGTTCTTTGGTTACCATAGTAACAGATGTGCTCTTCTGTAACTTCACCAAAAGGCCGTTTTCGCAGAGCACCGGCGCATTTAAAAGCCAGTTTAATGGTCAATGTTTTAATGCAAAATAATAATAACAATAATAATAATGTCATAGGGAAAATATTTAAGAAGCTAAAGCTGATGCTTAAGCAGTAAACAAACCTTTAACTTACAGTTTGCCCTCTTTGACACAAGATGGCGTCTTGGCGGCTGAAACGGTGTTTGAACTCAGCCGAAGAAGAAGCGGGAGCGTCAGAGTAAACAGACCCAGCGGAACATGGAGACTCTCAGCCGGAGGGCCGTGGACAGGATTTATTCTGCGGTAAACAGCTTAGCCTGCTTTCAGATGATGTTTCCTGTTTATATATGCAACACAGTGAACTATTTCAAATTTAAAATGATCAGAAGAAAATATCAAAGAAATCCATGTGGAAAGGGAGAGGAAATTCCTAAAACATCCCAGAATATGGATGTGCTAATTAATTCTTGTTAACTGTTTCTGTTTACCTTTATGAGTTGCAGCACCGTTTGAGGTGAGAACGAAGCTGAAGTTGGCTTACGATTTGTAAATGTTTAAAGGACGATTCCGCCGTTTTTCTCTACCTTGAGGCTCTTTAATCTGCTCTAATTCATAGACTACAATACTGATACTCTATGCACTCTATTAGAACATCCCTCCTTCCTGTTTTAAAGCAAATATACACTATTTTAAACATGAGCAACATGAAGAAAAACAATGGATTGTTTGTAGAACAATAATTACATGTAATTAAATAAGTCCTGGATCAGAACCTAAACTTGTAAGAGGTGAAAACTCCTGACATCAGACCTGATCTGGGGTAAAATCCTGTTACAGTCTGACTCTGGATTAAACATTAAAGTCTCTGGACTCTCCTGACCCGTCTCTGTCCTGCAGGTCCTACTGGGTCTGGTGGTTCTGTCCTGGTCTTATGTGATCTACGCCAGCAGGATCGCAGCGTACTGGCTGCTGGAGAAAAGGACCGCCCTGCTGCAGGAGGACTGACGGCGCCGCTGCAGGTTGGTGCTGGGAGACGTTCTGGTTCTGGAGCAGAAACTACCAGCTGCAGGAATGAACAAACAGGTGGGTTCTGGTAACAAGTTTGGCTGGATGGAAAATTGTCCCAGAAGTTAATGAGATGTTCTGTTGTTGTTTCACGTAACATAATGGTAATAATGGGATAATAATGCAAGAACACATTCTCAGAGATCAATATGATGAGGAATGGATGGACCCGGCAGCAGGACGGCAGCGTTCTCAGGAACCAACTCATCTGATGCTGTGTACCTTCCAGGTGGATCTGAGCCGTCAAAGAAGACAGAAGCAGAGACGTTGGACAGGGACACCTGGACAGTGACTCCAGCTCGGTCCTTGGAGAGCTTCACGCCGTGACCCGTCTGAACCGAGCCGAGTCAGCGGCGAGTCGTTCAGCTGCGACCCACAGAGACACGGCGGACTGTCAGAGGCTGAGCCACAGAAACCTGGAGGTCTGACTGAGAACAGGAGCTGCAGGCGAGTCTGGAGGGGTTTTAGGAGGCGGCGCCCCCTGCTGGTGAAGCAGCAGAGAGACTTCAGACTCCAGGAGACCTGTGACTCAGCAGCTCTGACATGGTTCTGCAGCATGAAGAAAGCTTTAAAATATACGTATTAAATGAAAGAAAAAAAGTTTTTGTTGCATTAAAACCAATAAAGAAACAAACTTTGAGGAGAAAATATTTCTTTAAAAACTTGATGCAGCAAATCTGAATATCCAGGTTCATTTCACAGCCTTGAGATGATCGATAACTAAAAGCCATTTATGTCTTTAATAAATTCACTGTGTACAAATATAAACAAACTGAGGAAACTCAGCTAAACCCGAGTCAGGCTCCTTTTGGTTTCTTCCTAAATAAACACATAGAAAACACATTTATTATAATTAAGTTTAACAGAAAATATTGAAACATTTTATTCTGGCATTTCAACTATTTTAATCCGAGTAGTTTTTTCAGTAAGACCAAATAAAATTTGATGTACAAGAAAACAAAAAAAAAGTAAATCTTATTGGAACAAAGTGCAAAATAACAACAGTAAGAACAACAAATCAGAAAAGTGATTAATCTGTTTTATTAAAAAAAAACTTAAAATTTGTACAAAATTACAGAACAACCAGTAAATGTAGAAATTTTGCCCTGTATTTACTCTGGTCAGTAAATCTGTTTACATTTCCACAGATTTTTATTACTAAATTATCCTGGAAACCACGGCTGGGTTTTTTCTTACAGCGTATTTACATGCCGTTGCCTTGACAACCCCCAGTGGACCCAGAGGTGACGTTCTGGAGGACCGCAGTCTGAGAGCAGCTGAGAGTGGAGCAGGTTTCTGGATCAGAGTGGACAACATCTCCGGGTCTGAACAGAACGCCTGAGGAACCAAGAGACGATTCAGTTCATCTGAGGAAAAACTGAAACTTTAAACTAATTCAGTTCATCTGGGGAATCGTTTGAACTCATCGCTCAGTCTGGATGCAGAGGTTCACCGACCCGATGATCTGCAGCCGCTCAGATCTGCGAATCCTTGTTCTTTTATCAGTTTCTTTGTGTGAAGTTTGTTACCGTCCACCAGAACATCAGTCACCTGCACAACAACAAAGTTAAACAGAATAAAAACTGTTTTCAGTTCAAATGACACAACGAAGCTGCAAGTCAACGACTTGATGCTCTACTGAGCTTCCTTGGAACTGAACTTCTTAAAACTCATTTCAGTAATAAACTGAGCTTAATGCATCAGTTATAATGAATATGTGATTGAGTTGGTTGTTGTTTTTGTAAAGTGCCTTCAGACATTGTGCTGTGAAATGGAACTACATGAATAAATTGTATTAAATCAAATTGAACTTTTGTTTTTCTTCTTCCCAGATTTGTGGAGTTAAAAACTAATAAGAAAAAAGATTTTATTTACTTAAATCCATGCAAAGCAGTCGCCTCAAACTAATCAATTATTGTAACATATAAAAACAAGCAAAATCAGTTTGTACAATTTAAGTATTGAAATCTAACTTTATACATTTTGTTTAGTTGAACATAATCTAAATAGCAAAGACATCTTGACATTATAAATTCTATGTTCATAAGTTATTTGGTCACGGCTTCGGCTCTGACGTCACGTGTTTAACCTGATTCTTCTTCTTGACTTGCAGAACTTTCTGAGTCTGAATCGGGCCTGGGAGTCTGACCAATCAGAGATCAGCTCTGCTGACCAATCAGCCATATACAGGAGGTTTATTCTTAATATTTATTCTTTGGTCACATTTAAACCCAGACTTTGACCTTTCTGATTTATCCAGATGGGACCTTGTTGATGTGCTTCTGTAGCTTGAAAGAAAACGGGATTCTCTTTAAAAATGACCCCAAACAATCACCAAACAAACTGTTTTACTTTATGCAAACTGAGTCGGTTGCACCAAGAGACTGTTGATGTTTCAATAATCATGGACATTGCATGAAAGCTTTTCTAAAACAGTGTAAACAGAGATCCCACTGTCACCTTCAGCTGGGAGCTGCCAATTAGTTTCTGATGGCAAACTAAATTTATCCTGTCTTAGTTTTGATCAAAGTGTCAATAACTTTTACATTTACAGCAACTATTGATTAAACTATAAGCAAACAGGATTCATTTGATTTGAAATTTAAATTTGCCAGGGGTATGAGTAATTTTGGCCTGTATTTATTATAACAATAAGTCAGTTTGTAAATCTTGAGTTGTTTCTGTTAACTGTAGTTAAAATGATTATTTTTACAACCTTCCTGTTTGCTTCAGGCTCCAGTTTCTGATCCAACTGGTTCCAGTGACGTCACCATGAACGGATCCCAGTTTGATGTTTTTTCTGCTTTAGGATCAAAAGCTGCAGATTCAACCTGATGAGTTTCAACAGATCAGAAGAAGATCTGAAACAGATCAGATCTTCATCTGATCTGTTTCACAGAGTCAGCAGAGTGAAACTGTGCTGACTCTGTTACAGCAGTTTCACTTTTGCTGAAGCCACATAACTTACATAAATGTCAAGTGTTTTATTTTGTCGTTGCTTCCCACACTTGAAAAAGGAGGACTTCAGACTTCAGGATTTCACTCAGACCCTTTTTTATTTTCACCAGTGAATGTGAAAGAGTGAAAAGGTGAAAAACCTACAAAACACATGAACCATTTCTTTAACAAATATTTTAGACATATGCATTAAGGTTAATTTATCTTAATGATCAATTCATTTTTAACCTTAAATGTTTTAAACAATTTCATCACACATTTTAAGTGTTAAATTATCTAACTCAGAGTTCTGTTTAATTAAACAATTCCAAACATTTAGATTTACTCCAAACATTCCAGAATTGTTTTCCATGCCCTTTTTTCCCCAAACATAAGAACCAAAATCAGCATTTGCTTTTCAATTGAGTTCAGTGGCAGGCTTACCGGTAGTCCTTGTTTAATTTAAGCCCTTTTCCACGACATGCAGGCTGGAGGCTGTTTGCCCTCCTCAAATGGTGGGTGAGTTCTTTATGTGACCTGAGTTGAGGGTGTGGTTAATTGAGCCAGATCCCTTCCACCTGCTAAGAAGTGCTGCAGAGTGGCACACTGATGTGTGTGTGTGCTCATGCAGCCACACCTGAACTCATGAGCAGCAACAGTAGCATCAACACACGCAGTGGCTCCTCAGAGATCTGGGCGTGGTCCGTCTTTATGTCCTAATCAAAGTCTGAAGATCTCTGGTGGGCTCTGAAGGAGGTTCATGTTGGATCAGATTGTTGCTTGATGCAGATGTTGTTGTCTGTGTTGAGCAGGAACCAGTGACATTTGTTTACATGTTTACTGTAACGTTAATGTATTGCTCCACCTCTCAGCTCAACCTTTTCCATGAAGGCGAGTCCTTTATTCAAACAGAGACTTTCTCTCTATTTCAGATATTTAGTTAGCCTAAATTAGAGTTTCTTTCTTATTCTACCAGAGCTCTAACAGAAATTATTATTAAAGTTCAGCTCTGCTCACTGTTGTTCTTGGGAGGATTAATTTAAACCCAGAGTTAAACCAGTTGCTTTATAAGGAAATGGCTGTTTTAGCTGTGTCTCACTTGCTGGTTTTGCTTTCTGTCGTCTTCATGCTTGTTTCTGCAGGTAAGTTTTATATTAGATATTAAGATGTAATAACATGTTTTGATGAGAGATGATGGATTTAACTATATTTGTGTTGAGAATAAGAGCTCTGGGATCAACCCAACCTTTATGCGCTCAACTCCTCCTTTTTGTATTCTGTGGCTGAAAGAAAACCATGTTGTACCAATGAACTTATCCTATGGAGAATCTGTTATTTTATCATAAATAAGGTTTTTAATTCGATCTGGAGGTAACCTAAACATTTTCAGATCTCAAAAATAATGTGATTCATTTGTGCTTTATTATCTGATAATCATTTGACTTCAGTTTATTGAAGTCAAATACTCACATTTCCTTTTATGCCAACAAGTGTAAAAAGTCCTGCAGATCCTCCATTCCTTACACGGAGGATCCGGTCTGATCCAGCTGAAACTGGCCTGAGCAGCAGGAATGTGAAGGTCCAACCAGCTGCTGCATCAGCACCTGAAAGTTCAAACCAGCTGAAAACCAGGGAGTCAAACTTTTTGAAAATTATACCCAAATGTTTTCTCATCCTAAAGGCAGAACAACCAATATTGAAATAAGAAAGCTAGTTGATTACTGTGGGACCATAACAGGTATTTGTGTGCATTTGTTCAGAAGATGCATGAAGCTCATTTAAGTTAAGAGCAGCTATTTTTCTGAAATGCTGTCGATCCATGGATGTCGTGTTAAGCAGGTATAGTTTGACAAAAAAACCTTTGCTCTAATGCTGGAGAAACAGCTAGAATACGACGTGGTTGAGCTGCTTTGTGGTTTGATTTTGATTATTTTGTGTTCATTTCTTTAGATCAGTCTTGTTCATGACTTTCTGTTATCCATGTCTTTTCTAAGTGATTCCAGTTTATGTTCATTTCTTATGCTGAGTAATTTTTTAGTTATTTAGGTTTGGTTTTTCTTTAGTTTTTCATTTTTTCCTGTCTTGTGTTCTCTCCCTCCCGTCAGTCTGCGTCCTGCTCTACCCTCACACCTTCGCTCAGTCGGCTCATCAGTCCAGGTCTTTTGTTGGGCCTTCATCCTCCCCAGTATTTAAGCTTCTCAGACACCAGTTCCTCTTTATCCTTCCCTATTTTATCCTCCTCGTCATGCTCCTAATGTCTCTGGTTCCTGTTTTTATATTTTCGTGGCTGGCAGTAAGTTTAGTTTCCATCATTAGAAATACCACCAACTCCTCAACGTCTCTTCCCCTCTGCGTTTGACTCCACTTTCAAAGACACCTCATCACGGCAGAAACAACTTAAAAACTGTCTATCCGATGTTGGTGGTGGCCATGCTAACCGGCTTGAGCATTCATGACAGACTGCAATCAGGAAGAAGCTGTAGCATAGCAGAGAGCAAGGGGAAGGGTGTGAGTCGCATGTACATGAGAGTAATTGACAGCGCCAATCCTCCTGGCACTGATTGGTTGTTTCTGACTGAGTTTTGTGTTTGGTACCTGGGAGCACTGGGAGAAGACCTATCAATTTTTATAAATTTGATCTGATTAAACTGGTGACAGCTTTAGCAAATATATATAAAGACACATTTACCTACAGCAGGTCTAAGGGTGCAGTAGGTAACCTTAGACCTGATGAATATTCATATCTTATGGCATCATAAAATATGAATATCTGGTTAATTAAATCAAAAAACAATCATTTAGTTTTTTATATTTATACTATAAATTGAAGGTTTTATAACACAGTAAGTCATTAGTTTTTATTATTTTAAATGTTCAGACTTTAACTTTGACCTCTGACCTCTCTGTTCTGTCGTTTCCTCTCCTGCAGATCAGATCACTATCTCAGCTCAACCTGGAGACAACGTCACTCTGCCATGTGGAGCTGCTGGGAACGAAGCTGTCATAGCAGC
This sequence comes from Phalloptychus januarius, assembly GCA_902982915.1. Classification (NCBI taxonomy): domain Eukaryota; kingdom Metazoa; phylum Chordata; class Actinopteri; order Cyprinodontiformes; family Poeciliidae; genus Phalloptychus; species Phalloptychus januarius. The sequence continues at coordinate 270,739 of CADWAE010000150.1, forward strand.
CGAGTGGAGCAGAACTGATCTGGAGTCAGAGCCGCTGCTTCTCTGCACAGAGGCTATTATTCCAGAGGGTCAGTGTCCATCGATTCAGGACCAGGTGTCTTTGCAGGAGGAGGGTCATGGAGGCGTGTCCTTGATTCTGAAGAATGTGACGACCAACGATACGGGAACGTATGAGTGTCGCGTCATTCAGACGATAAACGATCGCAGGAAAAGATCCGATCTGGACATCCAACCTATCCGCATCTTTAAGCTGAGGGTGGAACCAGGTGAGTGTTTGTGTTCCAGATCAGAACCTGCTGGTTGTTGATGTTAGGAAAGTTTCCGCTCAGGTGGACGTGGACAGAACCACTTCAAGGAATCATGACTCCCATACCTGATAGAACCGTCATGAATATAAACGGAACCATGTCAGAGTTTTACCACTAATATAATGTTGAACATTATCTGGCTGCTTTTATTTAAGTTAAAAAAAGGATTTTTTCAAACATGAGACCTGCCTGTTTAATACCATAAAACATTTAAACCTGGACAGATGTATGTTTTTTAAAATCAGATTAAAAGGTTTGACACGGTTTATCATCACAGAATAAAACCTGGAAGGGAGTTTAAATCTTTGAATAAACTTCAGGTGAGAGGTTTCAGGTAACCTACCTGTGGAGGATTTTTGTACTTTCTAAAAGCATAAACACCATGATGGTCGGGTCTATTTTAGAAACCTTACCACGACTTTCCTGAACTTTCTGTCTTCATAAAGAGAAACATGCAGCTTCCTTCTTTTACTGTTAAAGATAGAAATAAGATTTATGACGTATAACTAAAGACCTAATCTGAAAAACCACCTTGAAATGTTGTTATCTGGCAATATAATCTATATCTAACACAGTTTATTAAAAGATGCTGCTGATGAGACTGCAGAAGGATCAGATCGGACTGATACGGTTCTGGTTCTGTCCTGCAGGGAACAGGGACGAACGAAAGAAGGATGGAGGAGAACATGTTGCTGAAAAGCAGACAAAGGCTGAAAATGGTGGAAATGGTCTTCAGATTTTTGGTATTTTTCTATTTGTTGCAATTGTTTTCATTACTGGATTTTTGTTCCTCTGCTGTTGCAGGGATCAGTTGCAAACATCATTCCCAAATGTTCTCCGTCTCTTCCCTATCCCATATCATCCGAGAGGAAACTGAAAAAATGTTTTCTAAGGAATTACAACCATTTTGATTATCCTTACGTTTTGCATAACTTACATATTATTTACTTAGCAACTTCCTCTCTGCATTTGCATTAGTGTCCTGGTTAGTTGTGTTTCTCAGATCACTCAGTCTGGAATAGTAAAGCTTCAGACTACAGAGTTTAAAATCTACAGATTCTAAATTGTATGTTTGAATCCAGCTAAACTTACTGCATGGGCTTAAATTGAGCTTCTTACTTTGGGTGAAGTTCACGTGTGCTTTGTGTGTGTTTTACCTGTATGTTAATGTGGTTCAGCTTCGTAGTCAATAAAAGATTCAGATCATGAAAAAACATTGGCTTCTAAGCTTCTTGGATGAAATAACACTGAAAGGAGTCAGATTTTGTGCAGAAAGGGGGTTTTGAGTAGGATGCTGCCTCAAAGGTTTTACATGAGGTTGTATGACATCACCAAGCTTCCTTCCTGAAAACCCTCCTCTTCCTGCAGCTGGGACCTGCAGGCTCAATCAATGCCTGCTGTAACCCTAACCCTACCCTAACCCCTAACCCCTAACCCTAACCCGCTTATACATATATACTATTATATAATAACCGTGTGTGGATTAGAGTCAGTAGAACAGCTATTGACACGCAGAGGTGGGCAGATACCAAAGGTTTAAAGCAAAAAGTAGCCGTCCAAGAAAGTACTCAACAGTTAAAAAATATTTGGTAAAAGTCTATTTAATATTTAAAAAATTACATCATCAGACAGACCAAAATCTAAAATTAAGTGGAAATGTTGACAGTTTAAAGACCAAATTGATAATAATTCATTTAAGTAACAACATAAAAAAAACAACATCAGATAAAAGAAAATGTCTTTTCCATATGCGTCATATTTGTTTTTCATTCAGTGGGTGAAATAGGACTGGAGATACTTCATAATAAAACTACTCATGTAAAATTCATGGAGTAGTAAAAGTACTCCTTAAAGTACATTTTTTTAATTGCTCATGTAAACTTGATTAAGTGTAATTAGTTACTACACAACTCTGATTACATATCTCCATATTTTAAATATAATCTGCCATATGCTGCTCATATATTATCGTGTATATTATTGCGAGATGCAGTAGAAAGCTTGGCGGTATTCTCTGCCTGGTCTCCATCTTTTCACATTTAGTCTGGAAACAAAAAGCATTAAAACCACCAGGGGAAACACGGTGTTTCCCTCGTCCTCCAGCAGGGGGAGCTGTTGCATTGGTTGTAAACCGGGAAACGTCCCGTTTCCAGCAGGAAACCATCATCTGTTCAGCCTGTGACGGGATCCAGGATGATCCAGGTCTGGTTTCCTGCTCCAGCTCATAGAAACATGATGCCAAGTTCTTTAACAGATTCTTCTGGTCACATGTAAACAGAGAGGGCTCCCAGAACGTTCTCAACCCAGAACCAATCAGGCTCTGCAGGAACTTAAAGTCTGCAGCTCAGCATCGTCCCAAACGTTTACAGTTTTATTCACAAAGTTCAAATCCTACCAGGTTTCAGGTCATTAAACAATATTCTGTCCTCAGCATGGAAAATAAAACAGATTAAAGAAGAACCTGAACCAAACAGACAGAGAGAAAACCTGGAAAAGTTTCCAACGTTTCAGTGTTTTTCTGATTCCTGCTCCTGGTTGGTTCTTGTGTTTCAGGTGTTTTACTTATTTATATAAAAAGCAGAAACCAAAAACATCTCCAGACGACCAGAGGATCCTCTGTAAACAGCAGCTTCACACACACACACACACACACACACACACACACACACACACACCCCCCCACACACACCCACGGCCTCTTTGATGCGGCCCCTCAGATGTGTAAATGTTGGCCTGAATGGTTTGGGTTTGGGCGAGCGAGCAGCAGGCGCAGCTGGAGAGCGAGGTTGAGCACCCATTCAATCAGAAGCTCTTCAAACACGTTGTGTTATCTGTAATTAAAACCTGGCTGTGTTTGGGCCCCCGGGGGCTTTCTGCATATTAATCAGCCTCTTTATGGGAATGGGTCGCATCGGTTCTGATCATCTGAATCATCCGTTCTCATGTCACATTAAACATTCAAATACATTAATTAATTCCTTTTAAATAAGAAAATGAACATTTTATCACCTAAAAGGCTAAAACATAATTCCTCCAGTGAATCTTTCATCAACGAAGCGATAAAATATCAACATGAGAGAAATTCATCACTTTCTGCTGAGCATCAGCAGAGCAGGATTAATCTGGGGATTATTTTATGGATTAATCTGGGGATTATTTTATGGATTCATCTGGGGATTATTTTATGGACTAACTGATGAATAACTGGATATCAGAGATTTTTTTATTGATTAGAATCTGGTGAAGATAAAAGTTCTGGGAGATTTATAGAGAAAACTCAAAGTTTTTCATCTTAAATTCAAAATGTTGATATTTTTGCACAATTATGACTTAATTCCTGCTCTGGCCTAGTCAAAGTCCAGACGTCAGAGGCCTTAACAACCTGGAGCTCTTAGTTCTACAGTTTTTCTATTATCTTTATCTATAATAATAATAATAATGAATCTCTTCTGTTTTTGTTCAGTTAAGATTTTATTTAAATCATTTTATAAACTCATTTTCTCCTCCATCGCCTCCTGCAGGTGAGATTGAGGAACTGCATGAAGCACGGCGGCGGACGTATGATGATGTGGGAACAAAAACAGCCAGAACTTTAAATCATTTTCATTTATTCATGGATTTAATGTTTCAGTGTCGGTTCAGTTTGACAGCAGAGGTTCTGAGAACCGGATGAAGGTTCTGGTTCTGTTCATTTTCTGTTCATTGGTTCTGGTTCATTGGTTCTGGTTCTGTTTGTTGGTTCAGGTTCTGTTCCTTGGTTCTGGTTCTGTTCCTTGGTTCTGTTCTTTGGTTCTGGTTCTGTTCCTTGGTTCTGGTTCTGTTCATTGGTTCTGTCTGCTGGTTCTTGAATTCATTTTCCCTCCGACGATTCGTTTGGTTTGAGATAAAAACACAGAAAGTTCATCATTTCTTTACAGAATAACTTTATTTTATCTGTAACAATTAAAAACACATTTATGCATTTAATGTTATTCTTATTGTCTGAGTTAACATTTTAATCTCAGATATAATATTTTTATTAACCATAAACCTGAAGCTACAACAGAAATAAAAGCTTTGAAACAGTTTGTGAATATTCTATATGAATCACTGAAAACTGAAAAACTGATTGTTTTCTAGATTTAGTGAAATTATACACTATATAAATGATATATGTGTATTATAAAATGAATGCACATATATTACGAGAAAAACTAATAAAACTAACAATGAAATATTGAAATAAATAAATTAATATTTTTCTAAAGGAGGGTAATACATACATAGATGTATGATTACAAGAATAAAGTCAAAATATTGAGAGAATAAAGTTTATGAGAAAAAGCCAGAATTCAACAAGAATAAATGTGTTATTATCTGACATCTGTGAGGAAGTTATCATTTGGTTTTAGTGTTTAATCTTTAAACACATCAGAGGATCATCAGCCAGGATCCTGCGACGCTTTATTCTTCTCATTTATAACTTTATTCTGCTCATTTATTTTATGTATTTATCCTAATGTTCTGTCCTAATAAATGAACTTAATTCACATAAATTCTAGCCTTTTCTGCTGATCTACCACAGCCTGCAACAGAAACTGAAGGTTTTAAAACTCGGGTCTGCAGTGAAGTTCTGGATCAGGTCGGATCCATGAGTGGATCGTCGCTGATGAACCCCGGCACCGGGAACGGATCCTTCTCCGGGTCCGTGTTGGGCTTGGCCGCCCTGCTGTCCGGCCCAGGCGTCTTCTTCCCCTCCAGCCAGTAGGTCACCATGTCTCCTTTCCCCTGCAGGGAGCAGGTCTGTTACCTGGACGCCTCCAGGGATCCAGCCTGAGTGGATCCTGGAGGGCTCACCTTGACCTGCAGCGTTCCTCTGCACTCCAACACGTAGCCGCCGATCTCCTCCAGCAGGTAGAAGGCGCTGGAGCTGCACTGGATCTTCAGGGCTGGACGGACACAAAGGCAGCTTCTTAAAGGGCCACGCCACCTAATTCAGGACTTCACCTGCCTAAGGTTAGAGGGTTTTCAAACTGCTACATTTGCCTGCTGCAGTTCTCCTCCTCACCTGTGGGGGCGCTGCACCAACAACCACTAAAGGAAGTGACACAAAAACCTGAGAAGACACTGAGAGCAACTTCCTGCTACACCAAATGGAAACTAAATGGAGGCGTCAGATTTCAGCGGTTGGAGGATTTCCCTTTAGTCTTTGACTAAAGACCAGGAGCCATTTCTGCTGCTAGCGCTAGCATCTTTGTTTTGGTTGTATTTACCCAGAATGCCCTGCTCTGTGGTTCATTTCCTGTTTTTGGAGCGGACTCTGGTCCACTTAGCATTCACATATACATTTAAACCGCACCAGTCACTTCAACTGAACCCAGACTGAGGTCTGTAGCAGAACCAGATTTCATGTTTTTGGTCCGTTTATGCATTCACACCTCCCCAAACCAACCGGACTTTCTGGATGAACGGACTGGAGTCGGATTAAAGAGAACTAAACTGGACTGGTGTGAATGCAGCCTATACAACCTGATCAGCGTGTGGAGTTTGGCCGTTGTTACCCAGGCTGGTGGACTCCATCCTGGACGACGTGTTGACCGTGTCTCCGAACAGACAGTACCGAGGCATCTTGGTCCCCACCACTCCGGCCACCACCGGACCTGAACAGAGGGAGACGTTCAGAGAAGAAATCATGATCGGTTTCAGCTTCCCAGCCGTCTGCCTGCGTACCGGAGTGGATCCCCGCCCGGATCTGCAGCTGCATGCTGGGTTTGTGGGGAATCCTGAAGGTGCGACAGACGCCGACCAGATCCAGGGCCATGCTGGCGATCTCTGAGGCGTGCAGGATCCCGTTCTCCTGGGGGACGCCGGACACCACCATGTCTGCACAGGGCCGCCAAAACACAGGGTCAGTTCTCAGGGCTAGCTTTCAGCATTAGCTCTCAGAGTTAGCTTAGGGTTAGATTTCAGGGTTAGCTCATGGGGTTAGCTCTCAGAGTTAGCTTTCAGGGCTAGCTTTCAGGTTTAGCTTCAGGGTTAGCTCACAGGGCTAGCTTTCAGGGCTAGCTCACAGGGCTAGCTCTCAGGGTTAGCTTTCAGGGTTAGCTCTCAGAGTTAGCGTTCAGGGCTAGCTCACAGGGTTAGCTCACAGGGCTAGCTCTCAGGGCTAGCTCTGAAAGAATCACGAAGGATCTTCAGGATGCGTTTTGTTCTCACAGGCGTCTCCGATGGTTTCCACCTTGTAGACGTCGTGGTTGTCGATGATGTCGTCGAACGTTGTGTAGAGCTTGTTGAGGAAGTCGACCACCTGGTAGGGAGTGCTGCTGCTGGACAGCTGGGTGAACCCGACGATGTCACTGCAACCGACCGGAGCAGCGTCAGGATGAGGTCACATCTCCACCATCAATACAGATTTTTAGCTCAAATCACGTTTCTTTCATCCTCCTAGTTAAATACGACTGAAATCAGACTTCTGTGTGAACTGGACACACAAAGAGCAGAAGAAGAACCGATAGTAAATATGGCTGTTTGCTACGTCTCCCCTTTAACTCTTCTGGAAAAGCAAAAACCACCTCAGAGGATCGTAAAATCATCAACCTTTTCTAACTCGATGCTTTGAAATGTGCATGAAAAGCTTTGATGGAAGTTCAGCTGCTGATCTGCAGGAGTTTAAGGAAATCGATACCTGAAGAAGACGGTGGCGCTGACGTAGCTCTGAGCCTGTGATGGTTTCCCCTGACGCAGATCATCAGCTACCTGCTTAGGAAGCATACCTGCAGGAGACACACAGACAGACAGCTGGAGGACAGCTGGAGGACATTTAGAGGACAACTGGAGGACAGTTAGAGGACAACTGGAGGACATTTAGAGGACAACTGGAGGACAGTTAGAGGACAACTGGAGGACAGGTGGAGGACATCTGGAGGACGTCCATGCACAGTGACCTGGGCGTCCTCCATCTGTAAAACAAAAACCTGAACGGCTGGAAAAGTTCAGACTGAGGGATCAAACGCAGGAGTTTCCCTGTTGCCTTGGCAACAGCGTCTCACTGAATGTGCTGGTGATATTTAGGGCGGATTATTGATGATTATTGATGAAAACGTCCAGCTGCTGTGGCTCTGTGTTGGGGAGGCTCTTACTGTACAGCAGCCTGTCGGTTTTCTGTTTCTCCAGCATCAGGTCCTGGGTTCTCTCGGCCACCAGGACCTCCAGGTGTTTGCTGTACTTCTCCATCTGAGGCACAGAGAAACGCTCTGCAGGTCAGCAGAAATCACTTCCTCCACTTTTCATCTCCCACCATCACAGAAAAATTGACTCAAAACCAACAAGTCTTTTCCAGCTAATAGAACATTTCAGTTCATTTCAAATTTTCTGCAAAAACAGTTAGAAACGTTGGATTAAAGGCACCTGAAGATATTTGCACTAGAAACTGGACTAAAACACTTGAAGATATTTAGTATTTCTGCAGTGACTCCCACCAGCAGGTGGCGGTATTTCTTACTGCTGCTGCCTTGATACAGTCGATATCACGAGTAACAAAAAGTCATATTTATTGACATACATAATTGCAAATATTGTAAAGTTCCCTGCAAATATTTCTAAAGTCGCACCAGAAAATTGGTCATTTTGACAGCAAAAAAATACAAACAATCTCAGAAACCTGAAGGGCCTGACATCGGCTGAACGCCACCAGAGGAATCGATTGATTCCAGTGAATTTGGACAATCCTGCTGTTCCTTACCAGGTTCATCATCATGTCCACTGGGCTGACTTTGATCGGGTTGATCCGGTGAACAAACTTCTTGATTTGGTCAAAAGTGGGTCGGTGAACCGGGTTGTGGGAGCGACAGCGACGGATCAGCTTCAAGAAACCAGCAGATCAGGAGAGGTGAGTGGCGGCCAGAGTGAGCGGATTATAATCTGTTTGTGTGGGTTCTCACCTCTGCATAGTCGGCAGGGCAGGGACAGGTGTTGTCAGCTTTACTGGAGATCAGCTCAGGTAGCGGCGGACACCAGGCGCTCTCCAGGTTGGCCTCTTCAGGCTGCACAGTCACAGTTACTTTAATCACCGGTCAGAGATCATTAAAGGAACCTGAAGCAGCAGCAGCTTACTGGGACCGGGTCGCTCCGAGTCGCTATTTCCAGAAGAATGATGGAGTAGCTGGGAGGGAAAATCTACAGGTTAGCTGGAAGGTTTCTGTTAGCAAAACTAAGATTTAAACATTTCAGGTTGGGCTGAGCGATACGGCTCAAAACTGCTGATAACGGGAACCATTATGAACCTGAACACGTCTCCAGCGAGCGTCGGCTCCATGCTGGAGTTCTGAAACTCGGGCGGCATGTAGACCTCCAGCAGCCTCCGCTGGTAGGAGGACAAAGGCTCGGCGCCGTCGTCCCTCCGGTACGTCCTCAACCCGAAGTCTGGAACAGGAGACAGAATAAACACTCTGAAACTTTACAGGGAGGCGGCGAAACTGTTGGGGGCTCGTCCGGGATCTGACAACAATCGATGGATGGCTCACTTATTTACAATTATATAATAGTGACTGTTAAGTAGTTATCTAGCTAATCAGCCAGCTACTCAGTTAGCCAGTCAGTTAGCTACTCAGTAGCTACTCAGTTAGCCAGTCAGTTAGCTACTCAGTTAGCCAGTCAGTTAGCCAGTCAGTTAGCTACTCAGATAGCTACTCAGTTAGCCAGTCAGTTAGCTAGTTAGTTTGTGTCCAAAATCTAAAGTTTTAATGCGAGCTAAATAAAATGTTGACTTCAACTTGCTTTGAAAGCGTCGATGTTCAGGCGTATATTAGTTCAGATAATGAGCCTGCTGGACAGAAACCGTCGTGCGGTGGTGACCTGTTATCTTGCACACCCAGCGGTCGTCCAACACGCAGTTCAGGGACTTGAGTCGGCCATGACAGATCTTGTGCTGGTGGAGGTAAGACATTCCTCTGGCGATGTCTGTGGCGAAGGAAAACCTGGCGGCCACAGCGAGGGAGAGTCACGTCACGCCACTAACACGCTGCTGCTGCTGCTCAGGTGGAGCTCACCTAAAGCCCCAGTTCAGGGGGATCTCCTCGTTCAGGAGGACGTCATGGAGACTTCCCTTTGGGCAGTACTCTGTTACTATGGCGACGTTCGGCACGTCGACGCACCCGCCGACGAACTTACACAGGTTAGGATGATCGAGTTCCCTGGACAGAGAGTCAGAGTCAGACATGTTTCAGCTTAAATGAATCACTTTGTGTCTGTTTCTTACCGGACTTGCTTGACTTCCTGTCTGATGGTTTTGGACAGAGAGAAGGATTTGGTTTGGATCTTTTTGATGGCCACCGTTCTGCCGTCGCTGCAGAGGAAAGATGCTTTAAACTGCAGGTTGAAGGTGCAGAATCAAACTCATCTGCATCATGAATGTTCTTAAAGGGCCAGAACGTGTCGATAAAACACGCTAAGCTGCTACCAGACTAATAAATGTCTGTATAAGTGCTGCTTTAAATACCGAACGTCTTCACACAGAATTCAACGACTGTTTTATGAGATTTACTGTCATCATAAACATCACTGATTCTCTGGAGATAAATTAGCAAGTAATTTTAATGTACTTGAACGTATTTATGACAGAAATGTGATTTATTATTTTGTTACCACCTGATGTGGGCAGAGAACTCCAACATTATACTCAAGTAAGAGTAGAACTGCTTCATAATAAAATGATTCAAGTAAAAGTAAAAAGTTCAGCGTAGTAAAAATACTCCTAAAAGAATTAATAAAAGTTACTCAAGTAAATATAACTAACTGTAACTAGTTACTACCCAACTCTGGTCTCCACATTGATCACAGATTATAACTTAACATCCAGTAAGACTGAGGAGAAGTAAGAAATGCTGCCACCTGCAGGTGGGGGTTAGTATCTGTTTAACCCAAAGAAAATTAGCAAGAAACACAATTATGCTTTAGAGTAATATTTTGTACATTCGCCAAAAACTGGAGGGATAATTGATGCAATTTGGTCGTTTACAGATAAAAATGGTTTTGAGTACAAAACCGATATCTTTATGGTTTTATGTTTCCCTCATGAGCAGCTTTGAGGGCCACATTTGGCCCCCGGCCCTCAGTTTGATGCGTACTAAATGCCGGTGCAGGTGAACGGCGCCCTCCGGCTGGCCGGCTGCGCGGTGCAGGAGCTGATGGCCGTCACACAGCTGATGTTGCTGTCCGTGTGTCCAGCCGGTACGCTCATGATGCTCCCCATGGTCAGGTGGGCCTCCGGATCTACGACCACAACATCCGCTTCAGACCCGGTTATGACCCGGTTATTACCCGGTTATGACCAGGTTATGACCCGGTTATGACCCAGTTAAGACCCGGTTATGACCCGGTCATAACCCGGTTATTACCCGGTCATGACCGGATCATGGGCTGGTTATGACCCGGTCATTACCCAGTTATGACCCAGTTATGACTGGATCATGACCCGGTTCTCCTCAGCCCCATCAGGCTCAGCCCTCTGCTACCTTGTTTTATTGTGGAGAAGTCGATGATCCAGCTCTCGTCCCACAGCAGCTTCTCTTTCTGATACCTCAGCCACTGCAGAGACAGATTCCTGCGTCAGGCCTGGTTGGGGAACCGATCGGCTCGTTTTGGTTTCTCACCACAGCCGTCAGGATGAAGGAGAGGCAGAGCAGGCTGAGCGGCAGGCCGATGGCCACCTTGGTGCCGGGACTCATGGGACAGTCGCCGCAGTCGGCCGGACAGGTGGAGCAGTCCTCTCCGTCCTCACAGGTTTTATCTCCACAAACTGGAGGAAACATTCAGGAAGCAAAACACAGAGCAGCAATTAAGACAAGACAGTAGGAAATGTAAACATCTTGCATTTAGGACGAAACCCAGAACTCGTCTAGTGGCAGTTTCAGCTTCACCTGGTTCATCTTCTGGAAAGTTTCTCACCTTTTCTTATCAGTTAAAAATCATCTAATCCCATTAAAAATCCCTGGATCAGCCGAACACAGTTCAGCCTTTCCAGAGATGATCCAGATCTTTACTGTACTGGATTATATTCCAGGTCAGTTTAACTTCCCTCCGTTGGACCATCAGAACTTTGTTAGTTTTGGTTGTTTCATCGACAGACGGACCTACAGCCGGCAGGACGGTGCTCTTCGCCTCCAGCGCCGCCTGCATGGTTCCCACCCTGATGTGGGCGATCAGCGAGGTCAGACCCGGATGGAACAGAACCACCTGCAAGACGACGCGCAGGGGTCAGGAGGTTAAAGCAGCCATTTATCATCAAGAGGTCACATCATTTCCTGCTACGGCTTAAAATATAATTTAACATTTTTTCCATACAATTTTTAATTTCTGGGTGTAATTTTTTTTTCTTGATTTGTTTTCTAAAAAATAAATGACAAATGATAGAAAATATTTTCAAGAAGTGGCTTTATTTCAGTCATCTGGTGTTATTAGAGTCAGACTATGAGAATCCGAGCTTAACTACAGGAATATTATGATTATAATATTATAATATTAGCAGAAAAACATCTTAAATTAACAAGGAAAAAGTTGTTTTAATGAAAAAAATTTAAAAATAAATTTGTTGTTTTCTTTCTTGAGTTTCTCATGAAATGATTATTTAATTCTCCTATAACTTTATTATCATATTTATGTTTGTATTGTAACATCATGACTTTATCTTCATAAAAATAAACTATGTTAGCCTGAATTAGCATTTTGGTGAAGAATCGACGTGAATTCAACGTAGAAGCTGAGAAAAACAAGATGGCCGCCCGACATGCTGACATCACTCTGAAATATGGAAACACAAGAAATGCTTTTGTAAAAATAATTAATTATTCAAAAACCATAAAGTTATAAACGTGTTCATCACCTGAAACCCCTGAAATGTAAACCAGAGCATCGTCTGCATGTGGCGACATAAACAAACCTTCTAAAAGGTTTGATGAAAGTTATTTTATAAAACAAAAACCTTTAGCAGAATGTATCATTTTCCTTCAAATGCTTCACTGTCAGCTTTTGCCGACAGAACAAATGAAGCTGGACTGGATGAACTTTAGCTCAGTGGGTTTAAGAGTTTTGAGCGGGACGCGCTGGTCCTCCTCGCCTTGGCGGTCCAGTTGGTCTGGCTCATCTTCCCCGTGGTGGAAACGGTGTGAGTGAAGATTTTACCGTCATCAGGAATCCAGGGGCCACAGATGCTCTCAGTCTGAACAGGAAACAGCAGGTCAGTTTTAGATTAAACAGGTTTGATCCAGTTTTATTGGTCCACAGATTTAAAGCTTTTCATGAAGCTTTGTGAAAAGTTTTGTCTTTTCTCCACTAGTTCTAGGAAAAAACACAAAGATGGAGGAGATTTTCACATTTATTATGAACTAAAGTTTATTTTAAAATACATGTAAAGTATTTTATCGCGGTACCAACAGAACCTCTCCATGTTCTATCAGAACCTCACCATGTTCTATCAGAACCTCACCATGTTCTATCAGAACCTCACCATGTTCTACCGCGGTACCATCAGAACCTCACCATGTTCTATCAGAACCTCTCCATGTTCTATCGCGGTACCATCAGAACCTCACCATGTTCTATCAGAACCTCACCATGTTCTACCGCGGTACCATCAGAACCTCACCATGTATCCCATCGGACAGGAGTGGATGTTGGCATGGTGGATGCAGCAGTTCTCTCCGTTCGCCTCGGTCCAGCTGGACGGACAGTCATGATGCTCACAGAACCATCGGGCTGAAGCAGCATCCGTTATCGAACTGAAGACAGAACCACCAGGTTAGGAACCAGGTCCAAAACCGTCCTGGACCCGGAGGAACCGGCTGACCTTTGGGAGAAGACCCGGTTCTGGACGGCCCAGTGGTAGAAGGAGTCCCGGGCCGTGACGGAGTAAACGACGGTGAAAACCTGCCCGGTTTTCACCAGCTCTGGAGGCCGGAGCAGCCAGGACATCTCCATGCCTGAACAGCAGGACATTTATTATAAAATGATAACATGGAGGTCATGAACACAGCAGAGGTCAAAGGTTGATCTGCCTTCATTAACATGCAGACAAAACACCGAGACGAATACGAAGCAAACGTGAAATTTAATCCAAAATGATGCGATGAAGATGATGAGAGAAACCTGATTTTATCAAAATGATTTAGAGTTAAATCAGTTTCTTTGAAAGTAATTATTACATTTTTCATTTGCTCATTTTCATATTTTATAGACAGCAGTAAAAATGATCCAGTATTTTGTCTGTAAAATGAACCAAACATGCAGAAATCTTTTGTTTCTTTTTTTGTCGTGACTCTGATTTTATCGCCACCTGCTGGGAACTCGTTGGTATTTCAGTTTTCTTCCTCTTTTCTCTTAAATAGTTGTTGGCATTTTATTTTGAGCATTTTTACTAAAGTTCTCGTAAACATTTCCTGACCGTCCGACACATTTAAATCTGCCACATTTAACAGATTGTTGGATTATTAGCCTTTAAAATAACTGAAAAAATAATAATTAACGGTTTATTTTACAGAACTTTTAAGGAAAATAAGGCTGGTTGATTTTGTTCAATTATTTCTAAACACTTTTTTTTGTTCTCCACTTTTTGTTTCATTTAAATTATAATAATAAGAAAATCAGTTGAAATTGATGTTACTGCATTATTTTAGATCTGCTGACAGTAAACATGGCGGCTTCTGCAGCTGCAAACTCTATTCATTTAATTATTCCATATTTAAGAGCAGCTGCAGGTTTGAAGCTGCGTCTCTCTGTTAGGACGTGACGGATCGAACTCTGACCTCCGCAGTCGATCATGTTGTACTCGTTGGGTCGGTCCAGAGGCCAGCAGTCGTACTCGCTGTTGTCCAGGTCGTGCCAACAGAACCCGGGCTGGACCCGGAAAACCCAAACCTGGAAGCAACACGACACAAAAACACGTCAGAGATCACAAACCTGCAAAGACACAAAGACATCCCTGCTGCTGCATAAAGCTAAATAAATATGATTTAATGGATTTAAATGAAGATGGATGTGAAATAAAACTGAATTAGAATTTTTTAAGTAAAACTTTTCAGCCAATAAAGACTCATCTGTAACAACAGGTTTCAGATTTAGATCTAAAAACCAAAACATCTTGGAAATGAAGAGTTACTGTGAAACTACTTTTAATAATTATAATAATGATAAAATCACATATTTCCTGTAAACCAGCTGCTTACCAACAGGAGAAACCAGAGTCTGAGTTGTTTCTTCATCCTGCTGCTGACAGAAACCTGCAGCTTCTGAGCTCCTCAGGCTGAGGAAGAGGAGGGAGAGGAGGAAGAGGAGAGAGAGCAGAGAGGGGAGGAAGAGGAGAGAGAGGAGAGAGAGAGGGGAGGCAGAGGAGAGAGAGGAGGGAGAGGAGGAAGAGGAGAGAGAGGAGAGAGGGGAGAGAGAGGAGGAAGAGGAGAGAGGAGGAAGAGGATGAAACTCAACCAAAGAGATGAATCCAGGGTGAACCCACACCGCCCCCTGCTGGTGGCCGGCGCCACTGAATCGTTGCTTTATTTCAGCAGCAAAACTGTTGAATAATCTCAGTTTAAAACACCGAGGGGGTGGTGGGGGGGGGGGGGTCTAGATTAAGCACATTTTGCTACCTAATTATTAATCAGTTTATCAATAAGAATCCACAGGTCAGCCTGTATTGTATCGGTGATAAGTCGAGCAGAAAGACTTCCGGATATTTTAGCTGCTGATGCATCTTTGCTACAAATGATCAGCCTTAAGCACTTCAGGCAAAAACTGTTTGTTTAAAACATGAATTTATTTGTTTATTTGCATCTTGCATATTTCTAATATGGTATAAAAAAGGCTTAAGCGGCGAAAGTCTGAAGGATGTGAGTTTTTAGCCGATTAATCGTCAGAATAGTTGATTACTAAAATAATCGTTGCAGCTCCACTAAGTCTGACTTCAGGACTTCAGGAAAGAAACATTTTATTTATGGGTTCTAAAATGTTCTGACCCGTTTTTCTGGTAAAAGAGACCCAAAAGGTGCTGAGCGGAACCGGTGTGGGTTTCATAAATATCACCTATAAAGGCGGATGAAAGGTTCTGGTTCGGGTTGGTTCTCCAGAATTACAGAGCAGGCTGCGGTTCTGGATCTGCTCAGAGTCCTGTGGGTTCTGGTGGCTCCAGGGTTCCCGGTACCGCCCTCTCTGGGTTCGGGTTTCAGGCCACCCTCGCTGCGGAGGAACCGCATGTTCGGTCCGGGTTCGGGCGGCGCGGAAACAACGAAAACAAACCAGTTCCTTTGTTTGAACCCAGAGCGGCACGCGACCCTCACCGGTACCAACCGACCAATCAGAGCGGAGCTGGGAGCCTCCCGGAGCGCGCGCTCAGAGTTAGAGAGGAGGAGGAATGGAGCTGCTCCCAACTGGTTCTAATGGTTCAACTGGGTTTTGCAGAGGAGGAGGGTTCGTCTGACCGGCTAGAGATTCACAGCATGTCAGGAAACTGGACTCTCCCCGGATGAACACTGGGAGCTCTGGGACTGGAAAACCTCCGGGGTCCGTAACCACAGCCAGGAGGATGCTGGTTCTGGTTCTCCTGTCCGGGTCCTGGATGTTGGTCCAGGGACACAGTCTGGACTATGACAGGTGGGTCATTCTGGTGACTGTAACTGGCGGGAAAAACTTTTATTATACTGACATTATTATCATTATTAATAATAATTCGGTCTTATAATTAAAGTTACTGAACAGAAACTTCTCTCTGCATCAGCTATAGAACTGCATGAATATTTAGTACATTTTATTTTGCTGCTTAAACATTTAAATGCATCATCATAGAAGTTAATTATATCTTGGTTAATCACAATTAATCGATTTTTGAAATAATGGTGAACTAATTCAGTAATATATTTATTGCTAAGTGACGTATACAGACTCAGAAAAGGACATTTACTGAAAGAACAACAGTCAGAGCTGCAGTTCAGCCAAAACTGTGCAAAAAAGAAAAAAGTTGCATTTAAGATAAAAATCTTTCCTTGTCTGTAAACGTGTCAGAACTCCTCCAGCCGCAGGTTTTGCTTCACTGTTCAAATTCTGTGGAAATAAATCTCCCACTAAGCACCTTTTGTTATCAGGTTTTTGATTGATTATTGGTAAAAATGTTTATTTTTGGGCCGTAATGATGGGGAGTCAAGCAGAAAGTTCTGAGTTTTCATGTTATATTTTGCATTTAGGATTATAAATATATACAATTTCTCTTTCTCATGACATAAGTTTGGCTCACATGATTCAAATCCCACCTTTTCTGTCAGATTATTAATCTCCAGATTAATCTTTGTATTGATGTTAAGTCGAGCAGAAAGGCCTGACATTTTCCACATGCTGATATTTAGATGTTTTAGCTGCAGATGCATATTTCGCTATAAATTATAAAGTATTTACTAAAACAATGATATTATTTCATCTTATTTAAAAATGAAATTGAATTACCAATTTGCAATTTTGAACGTATTTCTAATATTATATAAAAACATGCAAGAATTTAAATGAAAAATCTGCAGCATGTATCATCTTAACCGATTAATCATCAGAATAATAATTTCCTTTTAGTTTGTACTTAAGTTTTTAATCATAACCCCAATAAAACACTTTTATTCTTGCAGTGTTTATGAAATAAATGGTGGAAACGTTGGAGCAGAGAGAAAGAGTGTTTCTGTTAGCACAAAGTGTTTCTGTTAGCAGAAGTTTCTGGGTCTCAGAGGGAAACCAAACACAGGGATGGAAAGTATGCACCGCCGCCTCCTCATGTCGGGACAGGCTCCAGCAACCGGAGATGTCAGGATGCTCCTCTGCTGGTCTCGACTAGCCGAGCTGACGCTAACCAAACACTCCGAGCAGAACCGGGCTGACGGGGGGGGGGGCGGGCTTTGACTAGACACTCATCCTGCTACAGGAAATTAATCAGCGTGTTTTAATGAATTCAGCTGCAGGAAACGCAAACAGGCCGGTTACTGGTGTGTGTCTGTGTTTGCAGCTGGACCGACCAGGCGGTGCTGTCCGACGGCCTCTGTCGCTATGGCAACGGCGTGGAGTGCTGCTGGGGCTGGAGGCGGACGGAGCGGGGCCGGTGTCAACGTGAGGACACGACAACACAACGGCAGGAAGTTCAGGATGATTCAGAGCCGATCCGGCATGAGACAGGAGTTACTGGATCCTCAGAACAAGAACAGGCTGCAGGAGATTTATGAAAACGTTCAGATTATTTCCCTCAACTCTGATTTATGAGATCAATCAGGCTGAAGAGATAAACCAGAGTTGTGTTTGCAAACGACTGTAGCAATAAATTAGATTATTAAAGGAAGTCAGATTTATTTATAAAGCAAATTAAATGCATAAAAATGGAGCAAAGTAAATCCAGGAAGGCAATAAATCACTGATTAATAGTGAACTATGAGCTCATAAACAGAAGTTTGTCTTTCGACTGGATCAGACCTCAGTGACCTGGAGGCCAAACGAGATCTCAGAGAGAACCAGAGGAAACGGTCTAGTCAAAGCTTAAAGGTCAATAATGAAACTTTGAACATAGAGTTGTTGCAGTGCAGAAAATGTTTTTGCATCGTGAGCAAAATCCGACCTGATCAACTAAACGATCTGATCAAATGTTTAAGATCCTTTAAGGAAACATGTTTCTGAAAGTAAAACCTCTGGATCGGCTGCAGATTATTCACATCTTGCAGTCATGGAAAACCTGCCGACTATGAATCTTTTCACAGATTATACATAAATATATATTTGGCTGCTGTCTGATAAACATCCAATCCAGAAATGTCGTTGACTTTCTGATGCTGATCAGCTGAGCCTCCAAAGAGGTGAAGCGGATCAGGGACACTAAGCTGTCGTTAGCTTCTGCTGAGGCGCTGAGACATTTTCATCTGGACCTATAAATGAATATTAAAGCATATTCAGTGTTTGAGTCATTAAAACAGGCAGATATTTGCATTTTCAGAAGGGATCAAGTATTTGAAAACTTCAGCTATTCATTGGTGGCTGTTTACCTCTATGAATACAAACGGTCTAGTCAAACTCCTCCAGTTGCTTCCTATCAGACTCAAAGGTTCCCAAACCTGCCAAGCAGATATGAAAGTTATAGATCTGCTTCGATATGAAAACTGTTCGGACCTCAAAGGTCTGAAGGTCAGCCAGGGAGCCACCAGGTCTCTCTGCAACTTTGTAGCTTAAATCTGAGACTTTTCAGAAAAAGAATCAGCATCAGCCAAAATCAGCAGGTCAGACATTTTAAAGATTGTAACTTTCTACAGTTGGTTCAGTAAAGATCATAAACTACATTATCTGTCGCATCCTGCTTGTCTGAAGTGACGCTCAGATTGTCACCTTGGTTGTTTGGTATTTCTGCATAGAGTTAGCATGTTCTCTCTCTGGGTACTCCGGCTTCCTCCCAGTCCAGATTCTGGACTGCTGGTCTCTAAACTGTCCCCAGGTTGTTTTTGACGTGTCCAGGGTGGAACCGTCCTCCTGCCCAACCGGATGGATGATGGTCTAGGTGTCAGGACTCATCTGAGATCCTGGTGCGGGTTTAGTTCAGACCTCCAGAAGAGAGCAGCAGCCAGTCTGGCTGCGGTGGAGGAACAGAGGCAGGATGTCTGTCAGCACAAACCCAAACAAACCGACTGACGGCTCGTTTATGTGAAACCCGGGAACAAGCCCCAAGGATTTCCTGGAATCTGTTTGGGTTTCGCTGCTAATGAGTGAAAACATGTAGAACAGCGACAGCTTGCAGGAAGATTAGACGCTGAAAAACGATCCGGCGTCAGCCGCTGGGACGAGTCCAAACAGGACCGAGCCCAAACAGGACCGAGTCCAAACAGGACCGAGCCCAAACAGGACCGAGTCCAAACAGGACCGAGCCGTCGCATGTTCATTAACACGTCTCTGTGTGTGTGTGTGTGTGTGTGTGTGCAGCTGACTGTCAGCAGGGCTGCAAACACGGAGACTGCGTCGGACCGGACAGATGCAAATGCCACCCGGGATACACCGGAAAAGCCTGTAACCAAGGTAACGAAGCGTCCAGGTGAACGCGGGTTTGAAGAGCCGGGAAGGTTTGATTTCCATCAGCAGACAGACGCATTCCTGCAGTGGCTGTTTGACCTGTGAGGGCGTGTCGTACCTGCAGCCCCCAAACACACACACACTCACACACACTCAGACACACCCCTACAGACAGAAACACACACCCACCCCTACAGACAGAAACACACACAGACAAACACACCATCTGCTGATTAGAGGCTTCAATGTGACTCACATCCTGACTTTAAGCACCAACTGGTTAGCGTATCGCTCTCTGGCAGACATTCCCAGTTTAACCATCATCCTGCTGAGGACGAGGCTCAACCTGCAGACACACGTTTCAGTCCTCCTGGTCATTAACAGGGCCAGAGGTCAGAGGTTAACCCAACAGACTGACGTGAGGAGTGAAAGGAGAGAAAAGAGGAGCTCTGAGGCTGACGTTTCACCCCTGACCCCTGTGCTGTGGGTGTGTTTCAGACCTGAACGAGTGCGGAGTGAAGCCGCGGCCCTGTAAGCACCGCTGCATGAACACGGCCGGCAGCTTCAAGTGCTTCTGCCTGGACGGCTTCGCCCTGCAGCCGGACGGCAGCTGCAGGAGTGAGACCTTCAGACTGCTTCTGCTCCGACTCAGAAACGAGTTTATTTATCAATTAATCGATTATTCTGATGATTAATCAATTATTCTGACAATTAATCGATATTCTGATGATTAATTGGTTAATCAGACAAAGAATTGCACATTCTGCTAATGTTATCCTTTTAAATACAATGTTAGAAAAAGATGTAAAAAAGAAATAATATATTTTTTTAAATAAGAAAAACATTTTATAGTCTAAAATGGATTAAAGCATTCAGTTAGTGAACATTGATCATTTGTATCTGCTGCTTAAAAAATGTTAAAGGACTGAAGATTTTTATCATCCAGTTTTTGGTAGAGAGAAAAATGAGAAATCAAGTGAATAGAAACGATTCAGCTCATTTTTATTAACCTGATTAACTGATTTACTGCAACAGGAACATTTTGTTAACCGATTAATCGTGATTAATCATTTCTGCTCTACCGTTTCCTGATTCCTTGCCTGAATCGTTTGGATGTCGTGCTCTCAGATGTACGGACCTGTTTTCATGCCAACTGCCAGTACGGCTGCGAGGTGATGAAGGGCGAGGTGCGATGCACCTGTCTGTCTCCAGGGTTACGGCTGGGCCCAGACCGCCGCTCCTGTGTGGGTCAGTGTCGGGTTCTGGGCGGGTTGAGCCCGTTTGGTTCCTGTTTCCTCACCGCCGGTTCGCCTCTCCTCAGACGTGGATGAGTGCGCGCTGGGCGCCGCCTGTCCGCGCCGCAGGAAGTGCGTCAACACGTTCGGGAGCTTCTTCTGCAAATGCCACCTGGGCTTCAAGCTGACGTTCATCGACGGGCGATACGCCTGCATCGGTGAGGCAGCGGAGACTCAGACTTTCATTAGTTTGTCTGGCAGCTCAACACAAACAGAGATAAAACTACAGTGTGTTTAAACTCCCTTCATAACAAACTCCAGTCAGACCTGGTCAGTAACTCCCTCACCCTGCGGATGGGCGATCAATCAGTTTGACTGATGCATCAAATTTCTGGGTTTCAGTGATTGAATTTTTGGAAAATCAGGATATTTTTCCACCAGTTTGCTGCTGGTGTTTCCGTAGGTCACAGTGGTGTCAGGGCAGCCATCTTGTTTGACAAGCCAGTTTTACACTTTCTGTTCATTTAGGCTTTCAGGTCGACTCTGAGATCAAATACAAAAGTCAGGATAAAATAATAAAGTCACAATGTTGCAGGAAGGCAGTCTTAGTAATGTGGGAATAAAGTCTTAATATGAGGAGAATAAAGTACGAGAATAAAACTACCTGAACGTTTTCCCAGAGTGATGCAGTTATTATCAGATCTAGATGACAACGTTTAAAGATGTTTCCTCTGTTCTGTCCAGATAAAGACACTCGGCCGTTCTGCTCCCTGAACCCTTCCTCTCCAAAGTGTCGGTGCAAAGATGGCAGCTGCAAAGGTACAAAACCCGACTCAGGTTCTGACGGGTCCGGACTGCTCAGAACCCGACCGCTAACCTTTAACCAGTTAGAGGTTAAAGGTCAATGTCCTGTTAGCAGGTCAAACCTTTAATGAAATCGATGTAGAAGAATCTTGTTTAAATAAATCAGTGTAGTTTTATTTGGAAATGATCCGTTTAATGAGGCAGAACTGAAACATGAAACAGTAAAGATTTAAACTAAACCAGCAGATTTAAGGGTTTTCATGACCATTTTAACATGATTCAGTTCCTACTGGATTTTACAATTGCATTTGTGATTCTTTATTAAAAATCACCCATTTTGTGGTGATTGCTTATAATTATTTGCAAGGATTTTGCGATATTATCTGCCACTGATGGAGGGCAGTCGCTGCTGCCTTGCTTGGTTCTCATGTCTGTAAACGTGACGTTTTGTTTCTCGCTGTATCAGTAGACATGAAGCGAGGCTGACAGTGCTGCAGGAGAGAAAACACTGCCCCCTGCAGGTGGGAGTTAGAATAGCTTAAATCCAAAGTTTTAGACAGTTTTTACAGAAAAATTTAAATAAACTCTTAATTACATATTGATTAAAAATGCAGGAATTTGTGGATTTTGAGTGAATTTCTGCAAAAAAACCTGAACTGAACAAACAACAACAATAATAATAATAAAAATAATAATAATAACAACAACTCTGGCTTACAGATTTGGGTTTTTTCTTCTCCAGGGATCCTCAAAGTGACTTTAGAGCCTCACAGACCCAGAACTACAACTCCCACCACTGTTCCCACCTCCACCTCTGCTTCCACCACCGTCTCCTCCACCGCTTACCAAACTACTGCTGCCTTGACGACCACTGTCATAGCAACCACCTCAATGGCTACCTCTACTGTTGCTATGACAACCAGAACCCCAACCACACAGCCCTCAACGACTGTCCCAACAACTCCGCCCACCGTCCCAGCTACCACAACCACACCCACCCCTCCCGTTACCGTCGCTACGACTACCCTGAGCCTACGGTTTCTATAGCAACCACGACGCTGCCCTCCACCACCAGCGCCGTGGCGACGACAACGCTGAACAATCGGATCAACAAGGACGTGACGCCGAGGCAGAGAGGAGACGTTCACAGTGAGGCCGTTTGTTTCTAGATTAACAAGGAGTTTCATTTCCAAAATATGAATTATTTATTGAGTGGTTGTCTGGTATGTTTATATAAGTTAAACTGTCACCATGTGACAGTTTTAATAAATATGTGAAAATATTAAAATCCTCCTGGTGAAAAACAACCAATCAGAGGCAGGAGGTGGATCTGTCAATCAACCTCGTGTACCAGCTGCTAAATGTGATAATGGTAGAGAAACAACTTACCGTTACAGGAAAACCATCCATCTGCTGTCATCAGTGGCTATGCTAGCTAGCCTTAGCATTTGTAGCAGGCTGTGCTGTGGTTAGCTAGCTGTAACGTAGCAGAGAGAAAGGAGGAAGGGGTGAACACGAGAGTGATTGGCAGCGCTAAGACCCTCCTCCGGGCTCTGATTGGTTGATTCGGTCTGTGGTGTATTTCTGCAGTTTGTACCGGCAGAAGGAAAAGGAGCTCGGCTTTTTTCAGACTATCTGTCATTCTGGCATGAATAATTATAATTTTAACAAATAAGTAAAAAAAAAACCTTTTTTCATCAAAGTTACTACTGCAGCTTTAAATGTTTCCATTTAAAGCTGGAATGTTTATTATTGTTTATTAGTTTTAGTAGAAAGCGCTACCGTTTGCTAACTGTGGTCTGTTTTGTGCTTCAGTTCCTCGGCAGCCTGGACAGAACCACGTCTGGGAGTTTGACATCGAGCTGGGGAACACGGCCCAGGACGACCCCGGTACCGGCTCCTGGGTTTCTGTTGAAACCTGCAGAGACATGGAAAAACAGCAGAACATGATACTGAAGCAGCCAGTTTAGCTACAAGAGAATAACTACTGACCCAAACTCTCCATATTGATGACCCAGATTTATCTGCCTGAACTCAGAGAGGAGTCAATGGCTTAGGAATCAAGTTATCTATAGTCTACAGATTAAAAGTCGCTGTGGACTGAACCACCTTAAGGCTGGAGCGATTGATTAAATCAATCGCGAGTAATTAATTATTGAAGTATTAGAATTTAGTAATTATTTAAACATTAAATGGAGTTAAATGAAAAGAGCCGATTGGCCAAAGTTAAACCGAATGAAAATGATTTAGTTTTTCTTTTTTTCACATTTACTGGGATTATTAAAGTCTGGTGAGGAACTGACTTTAATAATCAGTTTCTGACTGATTATTAACAGAGCCTGATTATTAAGGTTGTGTTAGAACCTTAAACGGTTCTAACAGAAACCAATCGATGTCTCCGACTCTGTCGTTGCTCCGACTCTGTCGTTGCCTTTACTCTGTCGTTGCCTTTACTCTGTCGTTGCCCTGACCCGGTTGCTCTGTTGCAGCGGCCGGTGATCTCCGCTGCAGCTTCAGTCGTGGCGTCTGCAGCTGGATCTCTGAGCGAGACGGAGATCTGTCCTGGGAATCTGTGGACTCTCCTGCAGGTAACGACACCTGGAGACCAGCAGCTCTGTGAGGCACCATGAACCCAGAGTGATTCTGCCTCCTGGCCCAGGTGGGCGGTACCTGTCGGTCCCAGAGCTGAAGGAGGGGCAGCGCAGCGTCCGAGGCGCCCGATTGGCCGTCCAGATTCTCCCTCCGTGGAACCATGGCGACGCCTGCTTCTCCTTCTCCCATTGGCTGACGGGGCGTCAGGTGGGAGTCCTGCAGCTGTTCGTCCACAACAAAGGACGGGACCAAAGGTACCGCAGCGGCCGTGACCTCTGACCTCTAACCAGTCTCCTGCTGCTGGAGGCCGCTGGGTGAAAGCTTGAACCTGATTGGCTGTTTCAGGTATGGCTCCGCCCTCTGGAGCCGGACAGGTGGGCCAGGGTGGAGGCAGACGCAGGTTACCTTGGAGACGCAGACCGTGGACAAAGTAAGTTACATGATGAAGATGATGATGATAATGATGAAGATGATTATGATGAAGATTTATTGATTATGAAGAAAGTGATAATAAAGATGATGATGATGATGATGATGATGATGATGATGATGATGATGATGATGATGATGATGATGATGTATGTGCAGGTGCTGCTGAAGGCCGAGCGAAGGCCCGGACGACGAGGTCAGATTGCAGTTGATGATGTCATGCTGAGACGAGGGGCGTGTCGATGACATCATCAGTGGGATATCATTTAAAGGGGCGGTCTGCTGTTTTCTAATTGGTTCAAACTTTTCCATCTCTGACTGCAGAACTCGATGCTCAGGTCTGGTTTTCTGTTTGTGGTTTGGTCGTCTGCATTTCTCTCAAAATGTCGCCTCCATCTGACCTCAGAGTGACCTGCTGACCTCAAAGCGACCTGAGGTCAGCAGGAAGCTGTGAGGAGGAGCCAGCGGTCGGCGAGGCCGAGGTGTTTCCTTATTGCTTCAGGTGTTGAAGCCGTTTACAGGTGGAGGGAAAAACTCCCACTGAACAGAAATCGCTTTAACGTTTCTTCTACCATCACTGTCTGCTGTTTCCATGGTGATTTTAAGTCCCGCCCTGTTTCGGTTCTGGTTCCTGTTTGGATGAAATAACCAGAGTTACTGTGACTGAGCTGCCATTGTTGCATTTTATTTATTTAAACCACATTTACAACAGACCAGATTTATAACGTAGAAACAGAAAAAGATAATCTGCTGATAATCCCTGTAAATCAATAATTACAGATTATTGATGTTGACAGTTTTCAGCCCAAATAGTAAAATATTGTTAAATAATTGTTTTAAATGACGTTTATTCATAAAATTTTACTGATAATCAATGTTTATGTAAATAAAAGCTGCTTTTGTGGATCAATAAACCTGTTTCTCTGATTAATTGGCTTTTCTCTCACAGTGAGTATAATTCTGTGAACCTGAGCAAATATTTTATCTCAAATTTATGTGATTTATATAATAAGAGCTAAAATAAACAGTGTTTGCTAATTAAGCCAGTAAATGTATATAAATGTAATAAAAACATTTATTCCAAATCAACATTTTTATAATTTCTAATAAACAAATAGATGCAAAAATCATGAAACACGTTTTGAATTCTGCATGATAAAAACATTTTAAAATCATTTTATAATCCTGTTTGTATGTTATTTGTCTGCTTTACCTGGTAAAGTGGGCGGCGAGGCTAACACTGCTAAAACAAGGCTGCTTGTGTGACTAATGTTATTTTGATAATTCAGTTATTTATTGAGCTGTGATGACAGATGAAGAGTTAAATAAGACAATGTATTTTTTATTTAATGTTAATAGTTTAAAAAAGACACAATAAATATTAAATTGATTGGGTTTTGACTTCTTGCCTATATTTACGGTTTATTAATAAATCTTTTGTCAAGCAGATGAAACTACCAGGATTCAGAGGGTAAATGATGACTGTGATGCAGCAGGAGGGCGGGACTTCCTGATGATTCATGTCAAACATCTGCACAGAACCGGAACACATCTGGATTCCTGGGTTTATGGACTCAGCCTGTGATTTACAGCCTGTTCCCTCCTGCTAACGCTATAATTACCAAACAGGCTTCTCTTCTTCTCTGGTTTCTGCTGACGACCACATGACGTCATCTGAGCAGGGTAAACAGTACACCAACAAGATGGGGAGGGGTTCCCATTTCATATTTATGTTTAAAGTTTTCTGGTAAATTTAAAGATTCAGAAGCGCCTCCTGCTGGAGGCTTCCACGCATTACAGCAGAGTTTTTATTTATCAAAAGTTTGGGATCTTTTGATGCTAAAATGTAAGAACATTTTAAATTAAATTATTGAAGCTGTGTAAAATGATCATATGAATTATTAAAGACTTTACCCGGACTTGGAAAAAGTCTGAAAACATCAGTTATTTGAGGATCTGGCAGTTTAAACTCCGGGAGGAGATCAGTGGACACGTCATGGCTCCACCTGGTGGCGGATGATGGGGTTACATCGTGGAGGTAGTCATTCAAAATCTGATTATTTCTGAATAATTATTCAATAAGCTCTCTATTAATCAGATGTTTGAATTTCTGTTCTGTGACTGTTTTATTTAAATCTATAACTAGTTTAATCCGTCTGTTCTGCACCATGAACAGCAGCCCCCAGATGGCAGCATGTTCATGGAAATATTAACCTTTGAACAAGTAATAAACACATTTCATTAAGCCCACATTTCTGTATTAATTTTTTTTGTTTTTATTGGTCTGATGTAATATTTGAATCTTAAATGTTATTTTCACTATTAGCTGTAAGTCTTAACTGAAATAAAGGCTTGAAAACATCAGTCTGTTAGTCCATGTATTTACATAGTGACTATTTTTAACTAACATGAATGAACTTTTCAATAATATTTTAATTTATTGAATATGACTGTGTATTATGGCCTCTGTAAACTCTTCAGAAAAATCTTTACACTTTGTTGCTGATGTAGCCACTAAAAAAGTTAAACTAAAAAAATGGAAAATTTTTAAATTGTGGAAAAATATCATTTTACAGAAAATACAAAATGTAACAGTTACAGATCATAGAAAATAAGGAAGATGTAAATGTTATTCATTAACTTCCTTTAAATCAAGGTTAAAGCCTGCTTTTAATGGAACTTTGATTAATTAGCCTCAATTACAACTTTTTACATTTCAAAGCTTTTTCTTCTTGCTTGTTTTTTTCGGATACAAAACATTCATCAAATATTGTGTAGAAAGTATAATTAATTATAATTAACTAGTTGAGATAAATGTGAAAGTACTAAAATAATACTCTGTAAATATTTTAAAATCGTGTAATTTAATAATAAAATGGTAAATAAAGAGAAGTTTAACCTTGTTTTGTTCGCCTGGTGTTTTCTCCTCCTGGCCACCAGGGGGCAGTAGCACAAATCGACCCGGCGGAAGACGCCTCTGCTGTCGGCTCCAGGGTCATGACGAACAGGGTCTGAGAGGAGGTCGCTGCTCTCCAGCAGCAGCGGTACCGGTTCGGCTTCTTGGACCTTTTCTCGATGACTCCGGTGGTTTTTACATGACACGGGAGGCGCTTCTGTGTTAAATCACAGGAAGCTGGTGGGCAGCCGGTACCGGGCGGGTTCGGTTCGGTTTGTTTAATTGTTGGACCTCGCCGCCGCGGGTCGTTGGTCCTGAATGTTCGGGAAACCTGGTGTCGTTCATTAAATGGGCCAATAAACCGAACCATCTGGACTGTGTTTGTTTTTACCAGCGACGCCTTTCTGCCCCTGCTGTCTGCTGTTCTGCTGGTGTCTCCCAGACGGTCCGTCTGCCATGGCGTCCCTGAAAATAACACCCTGCTCGGCCTGTGTCTGCTCTCTGGGTCACCGGAACCAGCCCCCACTGGGACCTCCACTGGGTCAGATGGACAGAGAGCAGGACATGGCTGCTGAAGTGTAAATTACTGACAGAGTAGCTGGAAATGTGCCAAAATAAAGCAAAACAACTTCTGTCAGAGAAGCTGCAAGCTCATTGGCTGTCAGTGGGTCACGTGTTCACTCCGTTTACATGACGTCACCAAACGTTAAAACACTAAATATTTAGTTTGGAGTTGAATTTATTGCAATTACAAAGAATATCTAGAATCCTCAACATATATTTGAAGCTAAATGTGTAACTTGCTGACTAAACCTCTGGTCAGAACAAAATATTCATATATATTTTTGTTAAATAAGCCAACTTATTGCTTTTTATTTTGAATTATGTAACTTTACAAATGGAAATCTGTGTCCCTCTAGTTGCAAACTATGTAGTTTGGAGCTAAATAAATAGCTTGCTTAGTAAATATTTGAATCAAGGCCAGAAGTTTTTGTATTTGCTTAAGGCTATTTTATGTTTGACCTTTGAACTTATTAACATTTTTGGAATAAAAATCAGAAATGCTTTTCTTTTCTAGATTAAGATGGATTAAATTCAGATCCTTTTTTAATCCCGACATCCTCTCTGTGACTGGAAGGAGGTTTTGGCTTTGTGGCAACACAGAGAAATAAATTTGTGTTTTAGGAACATGGATGTGATCAGAAATGCTGCCGTACTATGTAATCATAGTTTGGTGAATCATGTAGGTACAGAGTAAATGTGGGCCAAGAACAAATCCTTGAGGAATCCCACATGTGATTTTTGCTCTGATGTTGCAGCTTTGCCCCAGTCTGCCCAGTAGAAACAGTTAAGCTCCCACTCCTCCATGTTTGGGTCCCATTTGTGCATTGAGAACATAAAAGAGTAAAGGTTCCGTTTTATAAAGGTCTATTTTTTATGAACACATTAAAATATTACAACAAATAAATGTATAATACAATGTTATGAAACTAACAATTTCTCCTCATATTGGATTCCCTGCGATGCAGATTATATTGTTTTATTCTCATAATACTTTTATTTAAGAAACAGTTTCTCAGGTTTTCTCCTTCAGGGAATCAAATCTGCATCTCATATTTACAATCTGACATGTTTGAAGGAACATGGTTTGCCCTTCAGAATAAAAGAAGCTTCAGTATCTTTGGAAGCTTAATAAACTGATCATGAAATATGCATTTTCATACAGTCTGACAGAAACATTTACACATAATTCTTTGTGGTAACCTCGACCTTGACCTCTGTTCCCTGCTCAGACTCTGTGGGTGGGAAAGGCACATCTCCTTCAAAAGGTCTTTCTAAAGTCAGTTTAATCCAGAGGATCCTGCTTCGTCATGATCTGACGTCTCTTCATCGCTGTAGTCTGCCTCCTCTTGCTCAGCTGCCTCTTCTGCATCAAATGCAATGTCCTTCATTTCTTCCAGGCTCTCTGGGCACTTTCCAGTCAGTCTCTCAATCATGTCAGCCATGTATTTCACATGTTGTGCCAGCTCCTGCAGCTCTTCATTCTCAGACTGGAGCTTGCTAATCTGCTCGTCTCTGGCTTCAATGTCTTTGTGCAACTTCTCATTCTCCTGAAGGACGCTGTACAAAGCCTTTCGTCGTTCTTCTGCCACTTCTTTCCAGTAAGAGGAGGGAGGAGTTTCTTTAACCATAAGTTCATATGCTTCTTTGGACAGGCCATCGGGTACACGGTCAACTTCTTCTGTTTGTGTGGATTTGACTTCTACTTTAAAAGTCAAAGACATGGAAAGTGTTAAAACAGAAACAGTTATTCTGAGTCAGAAGTTTCATCTTTGATGAGAAAGTTAAAGAGTTACCAAATGGTCTGGGTTGATATAATGACACCATGATGATGGTGGAGATGAAGTATGGACAGAACACCACCAGGTGGCGCAGCACTGTGTAAGTGAGCTGTAGGGGGCCCGAGGCGGAGGGCGCGGCTCCGGAGGACGGCGGGGTGACTGGAGGTCTGGCTGTAGATAAAACACATGTTAAATGAATGTTCTGAGTTCACCAGGAGCTGAGAGGCAGCATGACGAAGGAACTTCCTCTGCAGTCTGAGTGGCAGCAGCTCATTGGTTGGGTTAGATGGTACAGGCCAACCTTCACCTGTATGACCCCCATGACCTCATCAGTGGTTCAAAACGGAGACTTCCTGGAACCACTTTGGCTAAATAATCCACGTCTCTTTAAATCATGGGATGTGTGGCAGTGCGATGTTGGACAATGTTGCTTAAACGTGATGCACATATTTGGTGGCTTAGATAGGAAACCTAATAAGTGAGAACATTTGATCAAATAAAAGAGTCAGAATTAATCAGTATCGCTACATGCTAGCCTGAACTCATTCTGCCCTAACCCAACCAACTGCAGACCAGAACCAGCAGCTGCAGGTTCTGATGTTTACAGGTTCAGTCGTCCAACCAGAGGACCTAAAGTAGCCATAAGCTTCAGGTGTGGCTTATGAAACTCAACAACTTCTAGATTATCAAGAAAAACTTAAATGTGACATTTTTTATCTCTTTTCTCTCCGTAGTTTTTTGTGTTTCGTTTGTATTTTCTGACCTGAGACAGAGATCCAGCTGGATGGAGACTCTCCATGTTGGCTGATGCTACATTTATAGAGGCCTTCATCAGATCTCTTCACCGGGTTGAGGGTCAGGTTTCCTGTAGCTTCATTACCAATGGAGGAGCCATCTTTATAGAAAGCAGCTGGGAGGTTGTGGGCTGGATTCTTTGCTCTGCAGCTCAGAGTGACGTCATCTCCCTCCATCACAGGGAGGACAGGACTCTGCAGGATCACTGATCCACCTCAACACAGAGACAAACTACAGCATTTCATCACACAGCAACACTAACTCCACAGTCTGATCTTACCAACAGTGAGGTTCATGATGCTGCTGGAGGATCCACTGCTGGAGGATCCACTGCTGGAGGCCCCACTGCTGGAGGATCCACTGCTGGAGGATCCACTGCTGGACTCACACCAGTAAACACCAGAGTCATGTTCGAAGAGGAATTCGATGGCGCAGGAGGAGCTGGTTCTTTTTCCCCAACCGTCTCCACATGTTGACAGGCGTTTGGTTGTGTTTCTCTTCACAGTCCATCCTTCAGAGCCGTCGTCTGCCTCACACTTCAGAGTCACCCGGGATCCTTGAAAGAGCTGAGAGGAGCTGAAATCCACAACAAGACGAGCTGCGAAAAAGGGAAACTTTGATCAATGCTTAAAGCCGAGCTTCAGGGATCCTGTCTGACGATTCTGTCAGGAGTTTATTGCTTCTGAATTATGAACTATTGACTGTAAGTGATCCTCTCCATCATAAGTGGGTTTGGTAGACTAAAATCACTTTTATTTACTTTAAATCACTTCAAAATGCTCATAGGATGCTGCACATTCGGCTGCAAAAACAGACAAGGATGCAAACCAAACTTATTTTATCGTAAACCTTTTAATGAGGACAGATTCGGCGATACAGCCGACAGTCGTTAGAACTGATGGCCTTCGGTGTCTGGACTTCTTTTTAAGGTGAGAATATTAACATTCTTATATTTTGTAAATAAGAAAGATTAATAAAAGGCAGTCAATATTGCATTGTGGAGAAATACCCATCTAATCATTAGCATCTGTGCAGAAAAGCGCCACCATCATGTAGCCTAGCATGTAAGAAAAGACGGACACGTCTCGAGACTTTTGTCCGCTCTGGTGTAAAGAGACGTGTAGTTTCTTCTTATTGTTATAAATCATATGGAGTAAATTCAGTTAAAATCGATCAAATCAACAAACACGTCACTGGTTAAGCTAACTAGTTCAAACTTCAGTAAACAACCAGGTGAGCTGCTTCCACAGAGCTTAACGTCATGGCAACTTGGGAAACAGTCACTTCCTGTCTCTCACGTCCAACGTCCATCATGGTGCCTCGATGCCATTGGGTCACATAGTTGCAAAGGGTCAGTAGCTGCTCCTCCACCCATCTGAGGCCGGTGCAGATGGTTGGTCTGCTGCTCCCAGACCACAACGAGATGACTGGTCTGAGTCCCAACCAGACCTGCTAGCAGCAGGACTGGCTCAAAGTCTTCCCACAGGAAGGAGGTCAGGTAAGGAGGTCAGAACAAACGCCAGCTGATCTATCCGTCTGTCCAGAGCAGGGACTCCTCTCAGACCTCCACCAAATGACAGACCACCTCATTTTGGGACATTTCAGTCAGAATCTCAGATAAAAGGTGAATCCAGGACATTAGCGTCTGGCTGTAACCTTTACCCCCGATAAACCAGAGCAGCATCTCCAGGACTGAAGACTGGCAATCATCTCTCACTCCAGTTGAATCTGTTGACTTCAACTGGTTACACATCAAAACAATTAACTTTACTTAATGCTGCCCCTTTAAATATAATCATTTAGTCTGAGTCGACGCTCGTAGCGGCTCCGCTGTGACCTCACCAGGACTCTCATCCTGACTTATTGTCCTGGTTTCAGGTCCGTTTCAGAGCAGAAGTGACATGACACTAACATGATGTGACTTTAACCCTTTTATAGCCAAGGGAGGCCGTTCTCTTGATGCTTTGTGTCACCGTAGCAACCAGGAAGTACATTTTCTCTCAGGTTTACTGACCTTGATGTGTCGAGCTGCACAGCAGAGAGGTCAAAACTACAGAGAAACAACAAGATGAGTTTTATCAGACAATGGAAACATTTAATACATTTAGACTCTTTGGCCATCAACTTCCTGTCTAATCAGTTCAACAAATCTGTTCATTTAAGCTGTTTTATCCATAAAAACTATAATCCAGACATTGAAAACAGGTTTTACTCACACAGCAGAAACAGAAAAACCATTTCCATCGTCACTTAGAGAAAACGGAGTTCAGAACGGCGAGCGCCTTCAGAGACCAGAAACCTCCCACTTCCTCCACTGGTTTCCACTGATGACGCTGAAACAGAGCCTCACTTTTCTATAACAGCAACCGAAAACCTGCAGGACCAAACTTTAAAAACTAGAAAATAAAAGTTTAATCTGAACAAGTTTATGATCAGATCATTCAATGACCTTTTAAAAAATCTTCTGAAAGTGAGCAGGTTTTAAACGAAACACCGAAAGCAGAACTTTTATTTTAGATTGATTTTCTCCCGTTAAATTATAAAACATGTATTTAATAAATGGATAAAGTTCTTTCTGTTTGTGTTTGCATGTGTGGGCAACAGGAAGTGAAGGTCACACTTTCTGTCAGCTTTCAACACTTCAATCTGTGGTTGGAAGAAAAACAACACCTGAAGCAGCTCTGGGTGAAGAGACGCTTCAGCTGCAGGTTTTATTCACTGGTAACTGAAACAACAACATGAGACCAAACAGTGCAAGTCTGATCACTTTATTCACAATAAATCAGCCAATGGAAAACAACAAAAACAATTTATCTGCTGCTAAAAAGTCAAAGTTTTTTTCTGTTTCCTCCACAGTCTGACTCTGAGTTGGTTTCATGTTTACATGTTCAGTCGTCGTTATACTGGGGCTGCTGTCAAGGGAAATGAGGCTCAAACCAACTTCCTGCTCATCTCTGTGGAAAAAAATCATAATATTCATGAGTGCAGCAGAATCAAACTGCAGCAGCAAAACGATCATCTGCAATCAGCCACCGTCTGAACAAAACATGGGAAAACAAGCTGCAAGTTCCTCTTCCAAACGCTGCACCGTTCTCTGCAGAAAGCTCAAGTCCAATGCAATCCACCAAGTATTAATTTGCTGTTTCTGTTGTATTTTGGTTATTTGTTTTTCCTTTTCTCTCTCTCTGATAATGTTTGTCTCTTTCTCTCTTTCTGTTTCAGTCGTAGCATCCAGTTGTGTTGAGTTTCTGTTCTTTGCATCCAGTTCCTGCTGCTCCAGTTCTCCCAGTAGATGTCCTCTGTCCTCTGCTTTCCTGCTCTGTTCACCGTCTCCTTCTCCTCAATTTTTTCTGCCAGTTGCTGGTGACCAGGTGACCTTTCACCCCGCTGGGTCCTCAGCTGAACTCTTTTCATCTACTCTCTACAGACACAAGCCCGCCACCTGGTGGCCAAGGACACACGAACACAGGAAGAAATTATGTTTCATCCTCTTTTTAAAAGCTTTAAAATAGGATTTACAGGTGGAACAATGATAAAAGGTCTATCACTGAGTTTAATAACAGAGGACATATGGGATCAGTTTACTGATCACTCAGATGATCCAGCCCTTCAGCAGCACGTAAAGGCAGCACGACGCTAAAGGGTGAGGAATGTATCACACTCAAAGATCGTACACTGCGCTACATTTTATCAACCAAAGAAAAACAACACATGTCTTCCTAAAACATAAATGCTTACAAAAGCGAAAGTTTCCAAGCTACAAAGCGTATAATGTACATTCAGTGTTCATGAGTCGCTTACTTTCTCCTGATTAAATTCTTGTTGACAAGGTAACCGGAGAATATACGTCAAAGATAGTTTGGTCCTAAGAACGGTCACTCGGTCATGTTTCTACAAATACAATATGTCAAAGGTCAATATGTCACACTCCAATTAAATTTCAAAGCCAAAGTATTTTACCCATTCTTAGAATGAAATTAGCTAATTATGAACTTCACTACCCACTTATTGATGTAGCTCATTTCCACCAAACTATATTACAGTACTTGACCAAATGGCATGACACTGGGACTTATTTTCAGGACTGGAGCTTCATGCCTCAGGCCAACAAAACTTATCATTAATGAAATCATGTAATTATAATGTTATCTATTAAGTCTACAATAACACGATGTTCTGCAAGGTCTTGTAATTACACAAGTAAATGTAAAAAGGTCTTATGGTATTATTAGAAACATGACCGAGTGAGCGTTCTTAGCAACAAACTATCTTTGACGTACTTTTCTCCAGTAACCTTGTCAACAGTGATTTAGTCAGGAGAAAGTGAGCGAGTCGTGAACATTGAACGTACATTATACGCTTCGTAGTTTGGAAAACGTTTGTCTTTGTAAGTATTTATGTTTTAGGAAAACTCAGAAATACGTGTGGCTGTTGTGTTTTCTTTTATCCATATAATATAGAGCGGTGTACATAATTTTTGAGTGTACCATTCGTATCGGCTGTTAATGTATATTTTCTTCCGTTATATTTCAGTTATAAAACCGTTCTGAGTGTAGAATTGAGATGAACGTGCGGGCCAGTAATGTCTTTTTTTCCTTCTGTTGAATTTCAGTTATAAAAATGTTCGGTTGTATTTCGGTTACGGTGTCGGTAATGCGCTGCTAAAGTGTTTTTGCTAAACTGCAAACAAAACCTGAGTAAAAGAAGAAGAAGCAGCAGCGCTAAGCTAACTCCACCTCCGCATTTTTCCCGCCTATGCAGGGCTCTCTCGTTTATTTCATTTATCCTACTTTATCCGCAATTCTAACTGACTGTTGTGTTTTCAGTTAAACTTCAGGTTTTTTGGTGTTTCTGGGAGATATTTTCCACTTAGAAACGTCGCAGGAATCTAAATTTCGGCCGGAACCAGGAAATGGCTTCATCTCTGACTGCGTGTCTGTTTCTGCTGTCCGTGGCCCTCTGGCAGTTTGTCGCTGCTCCAGGTGAGATTCAGCTGTTACCCGCCATAGAGACGTCAATGGAACCGCTTTGGCCTGTCGTTGACGTGACGTAGGGCCGCCATCTTGGACCGGTCAATCGCTCCCTTCAGTTTTATCTGTTTGGCAGGCGCAATGGAGTATCGGCGCATTTAATTAAGAATAACTCGCTAAATAGCAAACAGATTTTCACGCCTGTTTACTGGAAACCTCATTCAAACAATTATCATAGCTACATGTACCAGGACATTTTTAAAGTATTTTTGAATTGGATGGTTCAGCATATTTCAATATTCTTAGTGGAGGAAACAGAACAAAATATGAGCCTGTTTTAGATCATATATAAATGTATATGTATATTACACACACACATATATATATATAAACATATAAATATGTATATTACAGAATAAGTATGAGATATTCATAATACAAAATAATTCAAATATATTATAGAGAAACAAAGATGATTCAACAATGGTTTATGCTGAATAATATATGTTACACTATTTTCCATGTGTCCCATTGGAGGAGTCATAGTTCTCCAGTGACTCCGCCTCTCATTAAAGACACTCCCCACTTCTTCCTCATATTGTTGTCTTTAGGAAACCTTCAAATTAAAAACGGGAATTTTTTGAGTTATCTTACATTGATAGAGTGAAAGAATTACATAAAAATAATGACCTTTGCCACCTGAGTAAACCAGTGAATGTTATAACATATAGTATAACATTTATAATAATATATGTTTTATTTCTAAGGTAGGCTCTTGTGACAGATAATCTGAACCCCAGTGTGGCACCAAGCACTACAGCTAATGTTAGCTGGCATTTTGCCAGTGGACATAAATACAGTTCAGTAATATTCTTCTCACAAAATATAAACGGTAATATGTCCATCTTACTTGTGAAACTCATGTCAATAGTCCGTCGATATGAACAAAAATATCCGGCGGTGCTGAGGCTTCTGCTGGTTTGGTTTAGCCAAGTAGGAGGGACGACCTCTCCAAGATGGCCGCCGAATTCACTGCGTCCGAGCAGCCAATGAGGGTCTGTTCTTTGTACAGACAAGTAATTGTTAGGGTAGCACAAATATGAACATTTGAGCCGATGTTGATATCCGATATTAATACTGATGTTATGGCAGCAATTACCAATATTTCACTTGATCAAACTTTTCATTGATGACTTGATTAATAAAATAATGGTTTTTATCCCTAAAAATGTCAAAACATCCGCACCACCAACATGTTATCGGTGCTATTTGTTATGATATCAGGTCAGTTTCAGAAAGTTCATCATTAGTTAATGCTTTGAGGTGTGACCTCTGACCTTTGTGTTGTTCCCCTCCAGATCCGGTCACAGTCAAAGCTAAAGCTGGAGCAGACGTCACCCTGCCCTGTAAAACTAAAGGGGACAAAACTGTTGTCCAGGTAGAGTGGAGCAGACCCGACCAGGCCTCGGCGCCGGTTCTTTTCTACAAGGACAAGAAGGTGGACAGCAATCAGCTGTCCGCCTTTAAGGACCGCACGTCTCTGCTGAACGTGGAGAAAGGAGACCTGTCTCTGGTGCTGAAGAAAGTTATGGGCAAAGACGCCGGAAAGTATGAGTGCCGAGTTGAGCTGGGAGGAGAAGTGACAGGCGGAGGAGGCACGGGAGGCGAAGGCACAGGAGGCGAAGGCACACCAGGCGAAGGCGCAGAAGGCGTCCTCTCAGGCCTGACCGGCGGCAAGTCAGGAAGCAGCCGCGCCGTTCTGAAAAGTGACCCAATCAGCGTCATTATGCTGACAGTGGAAGGTCAGTCTGTTTCTGGATCAGATCCTCCCTCTCTACTCCTGCTGAACCTGGGGGTCAAGGGTCACAGCGGCCCACCAGCAGTAGATAACTGGTTGGTGCATTAGCGCCCCCGCCTGGTGTGGAGGGTGTTGGCCACAGGATTAAACTGGGATGGGTCAGGAGGAACAGCTTGGCTCTACCAGAACCAGACTTTGATGCTGGTGTCGTATCGGGTCACTAATGAAGTAAATCTAGTTTTTCACTTCAGTTAAATCATGATGCTGACTAGGCAGCCTAGTCAGCATCATGCTGTGGGAACAACAGCATCAGTTCACTATTCAACCACAAACCAACTTCATCCGTCTGTTACTGGAGACCAACTGATGCGCCACTCAGCCTGGGGCAATAAAACCCGGCTGCCCACCAGGCTGACTCTGGTGAAACTAGCATCTTTAGACCTCAAATATTCTCTGACAGTTCGTCACAAGAAGTTTGATGAGAAAAATCATTTTAAAATGATTAAAATATAAAGTTGAAGTGAAAGAACAGGATTTACACAGAACAAATGTAAAATATAATATCTCAGAGATATTCTGGTAAGTGACCCTCAATACAGAAATCATCCACTGCTGGAATATTTTGATAATATTCTGTAAATATTCAGAACAGACAGGTTACTGCAGTAAATGATGTGACTGGAAGTGGTTCCTGTGTGACAGGAAGCTGAGGACGGAGCAGGAAGTCTCTGTCCTCTGCCTCAGTGTCTGGATGTAAAGCTGTCCTCTGCTGGCTCCTCTCTGCAGGCGGGTCCAGCCACGGAGGAGACGGCCTGAGATCCACCGCCGTCCTGCCAGTGGGCCTGCTGGCCCTGCTGGCTCTGATCGCTGGACTGCAGTGAGCCGCTGCAGCAGCCGCAGGTTCATCCTGCAGCTTCAACCTGCAGCTTCATCCTGCAGGGGGCGCCGAGGCTCTGAAATATTAAACTTAACTTTAATCTCACACAGCAGATTGTTCTACGTCTCTAGATTCTGTTTGAGCTTTCGTTGCTTCAACAGGCCTGAATAAGCCTAAAGCTTATCCTCAGTTTACACATGAAGGTGATGTTCTAACATCTTAATAGTAATTGTGATTAATGTGTTTATAATAACATCTACTGCTTAGATTAATTCCACCAGTCAAAAGTTTAATTTTAGTAATTTTACTATCTTATAATTTAGTTCTTGTAATTAGTTTCAATGAAAACAAATAACATGAGTTAATAAATTCCTTTATTTGGACATAGTAAATGTCATGGTCTTTATGTGTCTCCATCTGATTGGTCTGAAACAAGTTGATATCAAACTGTATTTGGAGGGTTATGTCAGAGTAGAGAAGACATTAAAATAATTCATTAAATTAAATAATTCCTCTGACACAGCCAGGCGTTCTGCAGCCAGACCAGCGACCCGCCCACCAACACGACCTCTGAAGCTCAGATCCAGGATCTGATCCAGGACTAATCAGAACCTTGTGATCCAACACGGTGTCTCCAGGAGGCAGCAGATCAGCTGGAGATGATGAAACAGAAATAAAATTCCCCCACAATTTGTTGTTTTATTTAGTGTAATTTTAAATGTACATATGGTACAGCATTATGTAAATAACTATTACAATTATGTTCACAGATGCTTCTAAAACGTATCCAGCAGAGACGGAGCATCTTTCCTTGTTCCAGAGTTTAATATCAGCATCAGGAAAAGAGTAAATGATGAACTTTCAGTAACAGGAAATGCTTGGAGTGTCTTCAGACATTCAGTGGGTGAAGAAATCAAACCATTGAGATCAATAATTGTTCAGATTCCAGCTCATCGTTAGTCAGTTTAAAATGCAGCCGTTCAGAAAGCAGCTCATGTTTTAACTCAACAAATATTACACACAATACATGTGACGGGTTTAACAATTAACCACTGAGGTGTTGAAGGAAACCAGGCTGCAGCCGAGGCGGCTGGGAACTCACCAGGATTTAGTTTTAGTTAAACAAATGAAAATGAAAGAAAAATGGCAAAAACCATGAGACAGAAGGAAAAGGACGCTGGTTTGGTAGAAGGAGGATCAGGAGAAAAGAGAATTACTTCTCATTAAATTTGGGAAAACGACTAAATGGCACTGTCTTTATTTTAGGGACCTGGTGGTGCATCGCTTTGTAATAACATCTCTCGCTGACTGGCAATGTGACTGTCGGTCCGAAGAGAACCGGATCTTCAGGTTCAGTTCACTTTAACCCCTTAAGTTTGTTGGCCCAACCACGGATGTGTAATTAATGTTCTTTTTAAAATGATGAGGTTAAATCATATTGAATTGTTACAAAGAAGTGAATATCCCAAGTTCTCACAAACTGATAAATCATCTCAAACTGAATCGTTTATTTTGAAGGATATGAAATTTTAGTTTCATTTATTTTGAGCATTGCTGCAGTACACATCATTCACCAGTTGGTGGCGGGGATGTGCACCGAACGTTTTGTGCTAACCGTCAACAAAACACTAAAACACGAAGAAGAAGAAGACGCAGCATTGCTAAGCTAGCTCCAGCGCCACATTTTCCCGCCTCGGCAGGGCTCTGGCGCACCGCGCTGTGAGTTATACATTTTTCTCAGTTCATTTTATTTGTCCTAATTTCTCCGCAATTCTAACTGCGGAGAAATTAGGGTGTTTTCAGTTAAACTATATATATTTTTTAGTATTTCCACTTAGAAACATCGCATGAATCTAAATTTCGGACGGAGAGACCGACGCAAGCAGGACATGGCTTCATCCGCGTCCCTGTTCCTGCTGTCCGTGGTCCTCTGGCAGGTTGTCTCTGCTCAAGGTGAGACTCAGCTGTTACCCACACACAGCCCATCAAACTACTCGGATAGAATCACTAACGTTTATCTCCGCCATGTTGAGAGTGGCATTTTTTAAAAACGCCCCTTACAAAGCTGTTGGACCATTTTATGCTCCTGTTTCAGGTTATTCAGTGTGTGGCTGTCAGATTGCTACAAGTGGCCATGACAAAACCAAGAACAAGCCTCCACGGGGCTTTTTGACTCATTTACATATTCTGGAGAATTGTCTGTCTAGATAATCTAGACTAAAACATTCTGATGACTAAATTATGACTAAACTAAAACACAGCCCAGAGTTCAGAGACCAGGTCCTCTCTTTGACTTAACGTCTGTTGAAAGTTGATGTGAAAGAACAGAGGCCCACCGTGACCTCTGACCTCTCTGTGCTTCTTCCATCAGAAAATACCAACATGAGAGCTTCAGCTGGAGAGGACGTCACTCTGCCATGCAGCGACCCCGACAGTAACCCCATCCAGGCCGTGGAGTGGAGCAGACCCGGCCTGGGGACACAATTTGTCCTCCTGTTCAAAGACGGGAAGATGGATGTAAATAGGCAGCATCCGTCTTTTAAGGACCGGGCGGAACTGGTGGACTATCAGCTGAAGGGTGGAGACGTGTCGATGGTTCTGAAGAACGTGCAGCTCAACGATACGGGAATATTTGAGTGTCGAGTCATGCAGGGGGCCCACAGGGAGAAGCTCAGGATGAAGGTCTACCTGGATGTAGTAGGTGAGTGTCGGCACCATCAACCTGTACGTAGCTCCGCCCCCTCTGCCAGGTGAGTGTTTGTCTCTGGATCAGAACCTGGAGCTGCTTCCTGGTTCTCAGATCAGATGATGATGATGATGACTGGTGATATGTTAAGGAATATCCCTATTAATCCCACACAATCTGCAATATTTCCAATAATTTATGTTCAGTATTTGTGTTTAATCTAAGTAGTTAGCAACAGTTTGTACATTTTAAATCTACTTCCCATTAAGCCCACTTTTTTGTTCTAAATATTTGTAATTTTTTATTGATATAGTAATTAACTGTAATAGTTTTCTAAGCTGCTCATTGGACAATCATCATCATCATCATCATCAACAAATAGAGGCTGGAAAACTGACTGACAGGAGTCAGTCAGTTTGTCATGAATCTTTATTATGTGTTAGACTGCGTTCACACTGCAGCCTGAAGTGACCCAATTATTTTTGTCAAATGGGACTTTTTTGCCGGGGCCGTTCACGCTGCCAAACATGCAACCTGAATGTGTTCTGCAGGGTTCAACGGGCAAACGACCTGAAAGTGTCCCGCATGCGCAGTAGAGGGCGCAATGGCGTCAGCGTTCTCAGTGTTCTGCCAACCACCATAAGAAGAAGAAATGCTCTGTGAAGAAGTGGAGCAGCTACATATTTGAAGTTGTTGTCCGACCAGAGCAGCATATTAACAACCTAATCCTAATAATCCGTCATACTTGTTGTTTTTCTGTTTTGCGTATCAGGATGCAGAATAGTGAGATTTGTTGAGTATCAGTGACATTAGGTCGCATTTGAATTGGATACGTATGGAATATGGGTCGCATTCAAAAGAATCCGACCTGTGCTGTTCAGACTGTCATGAAAAGATCAGATGCAGGACGCATTACGTCAAAAACATCTGAATTGGGTCACTTCAGACTGCAGTGTGAACGCAGCCTTAGTGAATAGTTACTGCAAGACATTAACTGTTCAATTTTCTAATTTACTGTCACCGTATCTTTTGCTAACTGTGACATCTACTAGCTAACATTGTTATGGATTAAATGAAGGAAACTTTCTGATGGTGACGTGAAGACGATCTATCCGTTATTATGCTAACATTAGCACCGCTAGCCGTTGTTATGCTAACATTAGCACCGCTAGCCGTTGTTATGCTAACATTAGCGCCGCTAGCCGTTGTTATGCTAACATTAGCGCCGCTAGCCGTTGTTATGCCTCTGTTGTTCTTGGAGGTTGAAGCTCCTTCCAGCCGGTCCCTGTTTGATCCAGTATTGCCTGAGCATTTTTATGTTGTTCTTCATTCATGTCTTGACGCGCCATGTTGGAAAAATATTTCTGTTTTAGGAGGATGTTTCATATTGTTGCTTCTTAACAAGATGATTGATTTCCTTCATTCAGAGCTTTGATTGGCGTCAAATCTTTGCCAATCTAACTGTGACAGTTTGGTAAAATGTTTCCATTGCGTGTTTGACTCATCATACGAGGTTCAGCTGGGGAGCGACTCAGTGACGCCATGTTGAACTAGCTTACTTTGGTTTTATTGTGCAATGTTAGCTGCTGAACTTTCCTCCTGGACGTCCAACAGTCCTGCTAAAGAGACGGGTTCTGATGCTCGACGTGGTGAAATAAGTTCGAGGTTTTTCCCCCTGTCATGTCACTGCAGTCTGTCCTGCATCCAAACTCTCTCCTCTCCACTGAAGAACCTCCAAGCTGTCAGCCATGTTGGCCTTCGCCGTTACAACCTCAACATCGCTGCATGACCCACATTAATCCAGATTAAATGAGCATATCATGTTAAATAAATGTTACTTTTATCGTGAATGACATGATACGGTCTAGAGATCACCGATCACTTTTTCACTTCTGATTCCGATATGAGGTTTAGTATTGGCTCATATTGATCCGATACAGGAAAACAGCTGAACTGACAGAAAACATTTATATTTGTAAACACAGACATAAATGTGCTGAATTATAATATTTGATCATTTTGGTTTAGGCTACCTCTAACTAGCTGCAACCATAGCATTGCTAGAAGCTAGCTAGCTGTTTGGCATCCATCATGGCCGCTGTGCAGATTTATGATCAGTTTTCTGGACGACAGGATCATTTCTGCTGCCGACCCAAACGATGCCAGGAGCAGAAAAGTGTTGAGGTTCGGTGCTGTGGGGGTTAATGCGCAGAGAAACACGAAGCTGCTGCCAGGAGCCTCAAACTGAAATGTGAGGTTTTGAAATGCTTCACTGTAAGGCAGTAAATTCATACCTGATATTTATAGTTTCTACAGTCTGAGCTTTGATTCAAGGTGGCTTTAAAAATGTTCTGACATTTGACCCTGGATTTCACTGAACGCAGTTCATATGATGAGCTCAGCAGGCGCTCACGTCCTCCAGGTGTTTGCTAATTGCTGCTGCTGCTAGTCTGGAGGAGCTGAGCCTGGGGACGAGGCTGCAGCTCTGAGTTTAGCCAGTGGTTGCCATGGAGATTAAAGGCGTTTCTCAGACATTTGAAAGAATCAAAGCAACTTGCCAGGTATGTTTTAGACGAGGGAACAACATTTACATGACACCGCCCCTTTAACTGCTTAAAGGGGCGGGACTACGGCTGGTTGATCCACAGTTCAGAAAGTTCTGCTGCTTCCTTATTGGCTGACGAGGCGCCAGTGGGTGCAGCGTTGTACCAATACGCTCCTGTTTGCCGCCATTTTTATGTGTTTAAAGTTTAAACTTTGAGATGTGGGCGTGGCCAACATCAGTTTATTTGGATTTAAAGTGACAGCGTCCCTAAAACAGCTCAAAGTAAAAGTTAAATAGTCTGAGAAGGATTTTTATCCCGGATACAAGCGGCCAAAATGGGTTTTCCCTGCAGGGTGGCTGGGCTCTCCCTTAGAGATAGGGAGAGAAGCTCAGTCATCCGGGAGGGACTCAGAGTAGAGCCGCTGCTCCTCCATGTTGAGAGGACCCAGTTGAGGCTCGGGCATCTGGTCAGGATGCCTCCTGGACGCCTCCCTGGTGAGGTGTTGGGTCCCACCGGGAGGAGGGGAAGACCCAGGACACGCTGGAGGGACTATGTCTCTCAGCTGGCCTGGGAACGCCTCGGGATTCCTGGAGGAGCTGGAACAAGTGGCTGGGGAGAGGGAAGTCTGGGCCTCCCTCCTTAAGCTGCTACTCCCGCGACCCGACCCCGGATAAGAGGCAGAAGATGGATGGATGGATTTTTATTCTATAAAACAATTTGATTAAATGTTTTGTATCCTAGATCTATACTAACATGTTCAGTAAAACAGATAGTAGTGTGATGTTGGGTTACTTTGACTGGTCCGAGTATGTAGTTTCTCCTAGCTGTTACTTTGACTGGTCCGCCTGTGTTTCCACAGTGCCCTTCCCTCCCTGGGTCATTGTTCTGCTGGTTCTGCTCAGTGTGATTCTGACTGCTACGACTGTCCTGATGTATAAATTCAGACACTA
Organism: Phalloptychus januarius; assembly: GCA_902982915.1. Classification (NCBI taxonomy): domain Eukaryota; kingdom Metazoa; phylum Chordata; class Actinopteri; order Cyprinodontiformes; family Poeciliidae; genus Phalloptychus; species Phalloptychus januarius. The sequence goes on from CADWAE010000150.1 coordinate 314,999, forward strand.
CTTCAACCCGGGTGAGTGAGTGGAACTGCGTTACCCATCATGCCGCTGGCCCGGCTCACCCTGTCTGTCCTCCAGCAGCAGTCTCGGTGTCCGAGGAGCAAGAGGAGAAGCAGGTTCATGAGGATGACGAAGACGATGATGATGATGACGTGCAGATGAACTCTGAGGATTAACATCATAAACATTAACAGCAGAGAAATTTTATGTTTTTAAGCTAAATTACAATTTATTCTGATGGTTTTAATTAAATCTCATGTTTGGTGGAAAATTAAACTTATTGAATAAGTTTAAAACATCCAATGGAAACATTAATACACTTTGATTTTACTGAATTTATGTAAATATGTATTTAGTCATTTCTTTAAACTCCATCTAGCAGATGAACTCTGGTTCATTTCAGTCACCTGTTTCCTGTTCCCATGACAACAACTTCACGGTGATGAACTGGGCCCCATCACGGTGATGAACTGGGCCCCTTCACGGTGACGAACTGGGCCCCATCACGGCGATGAACTGGGCCCCTTCACAGTGACGAACTGGGCCCCATCACGGCGATGAACTGGGCCCCATCACGGTGATGAACTGGGCCCCATCACGGTGACGAACTGGGCCCCTTCACGGTGACGAACTGGGCCCCTTCACGGTGACGAACTGGGCCCCATCACGGTGACGAACTGGGCCCCATCACGGTGACGAACTGGGCCCCATCACGGTGACGAACTGGGCCCCTTCACGGTGACGAACTGGGCCCCTTCACGGTGATGAACTGGGCCCCATCACGGTGATGAACTGGGCCCCATCACGGTGATGAACTGGGCCCCTTCACGGTGATGAACTGGGCCCCTTCACGGTGATGAACTGGGCCCCTTCACGGTGATGAACTGGGCCCCTTCACGGTGACGAACTGGGCCCCATGTGTGATGAAATGTCTCAGGGTTTTTGATGTTGATCTGGAATTACAAGCAGCACTTCAGCCAAATATATACTAGTTTGAGAAACAGGGAACATTTCTCCAGCTGAAGTGACCAGAAGTTGTCGGGATTCTCTGAACGGTGGATCATCTGAACCAGATGAACTTTGAACTCTGCGTCTCTGTCGGATCCCAGGTGGAGGTGAGTTCAGGCCTCAGCTGGATGTAATAATCAGGTTTATGATCCGTAATCTGACAGATTAAAGTCTTCAGGTTTTTCCATCATCATTTAAAGAAGGAAAAAACAGAAATATCCTGTAAACTCAGAAATCACAGTTTCCTCCCTGAGTGTCCAGCCTGGATGGAGAGAAACTGTGTTCAGAGCATCTAATCTATTATATTAATGCAGCTTAAATACTAAAGTAACCGTCCTGGTTGTTTATCGTCATCCCCTGATTCAGTTCATGCAATATAACAACACGTCCCACAGTGACGCAATGCTGGATCTCAGCTTATTTAAGGTAGCAGCACATAAACCTGTTTCCACCTTAAAACTGATGTAAACTCACTGCAGCTCTGAGGAGGTTTGATCATGTAGAAAATGTAAAATAACTGTCACAGATATCAGGGCGTATTTGTGTTTTTCTGTTGAGTCACTCAGCAGTAATCAGTAAACAATGATCTTCCTAACTGGCTGTAAACCTCGTTAGTTAATCTGTGATGATAGTTTTACTGTTTGAATTTCAGTTAAAGTCTCCAGACAGAAACTCTGATTAAATTTAACTCTTTGCTTCGTTGATCCACTGCTGCTGTTCTGATAGGATCAAATTCATCCACTGGGTTTTGGTCCCAGTCGCCTCTGCTGGTGGCTCTGCTTCCTGTCCCGCCCCCTGGCAGTTCGTCCAATCAGAGCACAGATCCTCACACACCTGGTCTGGGTCATTAACTCTTTCTGAAATTCTGAAACTGTTATTTTTTTCTGAAAAATTTCCAAAGCCAATTTTTAACATTTGATGAAATTATTTTTGTCCAAATGTGATTTTTGTCTTTCTGGGCTTCCATCATGGTTACCTGCAGCCTTTGTCCACCAGGTGGCAGCAGAGCCCGGATCGCTGCAGAAATCTCAGCCTTTCATCTTTTCATTCTGCTGAACTTCAGGAAAGTTGGAAACATTTGAAAGAAAAGCTTCATGAGGATCAATGATGTTTGTCTCAGGATCCCATCAGCAGGTTTATTGATCGATTATTGATCCCTGATGCCTTTAACTCACTGATGGTGAAAACATGAAGGACTCTTAAAGCTGCAGCTCAGAGGAACCAACTGGATCCAAACCAGTGAAACCCTCCAGTCTGATCCAGGCAGAGTCACTGGGAGACCTGGAGTCCAGATCCACTGGACCGGGCAGATGTCCTTCATCACAGGTCATCATCAGAATGTTCTGTCTGGTTCTGATCCATCTTAACATGCTTTATGCTAACTTAGCATCGCTGCTAACCATGTGCTTTCCTGTTAGCAGGAGCTTCAGATGAAGTTTCTTCTGTCCAACCAGGGATCACATGATCAGTGACATCACTTCCTGTCCAAACCCTCTGCTGAACTGCAGGCATTGTTTAAATGATTCACATTTGGAATATATTTTCACCCATAAGTAAAAAGTGAATTTTAATTAATTTCATGTTGAGTTTTTCTTCATCTAAACATGAACAGCGGCTCTGCTGTCAGTTTGGTTCAGACTCAATGATTACAGAAGACAAAATATTTGAACTTCTAATCATCTTTAATTATGATTCATTTTTACAGATAATCTGATTTTCTGCCTTTTTCTATTTTTAGGTTAAAGACATTTTCATGAATATCTTGATGCCATCAGGAACTTCATCAGAGCTCCAGAGGAAACACCAGAGCTGAGCTGCATAGGAACACATCAGATCTGACCTTTGACCTTTCACATGTCATTTAGTTCTCTGCTGAGCCTGTGGAACCAGAAACTGAACATCTGGACTCAGGTTTAATATCAGATAAACTTTATTTACAAATAAAATTACTTCATGTTTGTCCTGGATTTTATTTAGGGTCATCAGAGTAAAAGAGGCTGAATGCAGAATAATAATAATGAAACATAAATGCAGATCATTTCTCAGCAGCTGCATTTATTGATTTATAATTGCTTATTTTAAAGGGACATTTCACACATTTTACAATTCAAATAACATTTTAAAAGTTGTTCTTTGGGTTTATTTGAAATATAACAAATTAAAACAGGATAAAAGTGAAGAACTTCAGCTGGTTGAACACTAAAAGAATTTAAAACCCGAGTCGGTTCCAGTTGATCACCAACCTGCAGATCAGAACCAGCTGAGCAGGTTAAAATCCTCTGACGGATGAATTTACTCTGCAGGAGGAACCAGAACCAACCAGAACCAACTGGACTTCATTACGACAGAATGAAACTCCCACAGGATTCATGTAATGTTGATGTTAGGAATTTACAGACAGTTTATTGAGATTTTCTTCACATAAAGTCGATCAACACCCTGAAGGTGCTGCTTTGGTTTCACACTGACAGATTTCCTGCAGCTTTAACAGCTTCGTTCTGCGGTTTGGGTTCATTTTCTCACCTCCTGGTGGAGAGAAAAGTTTCCACTGCTGAGCCACAGACAGACAGACGGGCAGGCAGACAGAGGCGGACGGACAGACAGACAGGAACATCATGTTTATTAGCAACAAGCTGCAGAGCCGCAGGTCAAGCTGGTTAAACTGGCTGCAGCTGAGAAACGATGCAGCTGCTGGTTTTAACGGTTCAGTTACTGGAAACTTGAAACTGAACAAATGAAACGTTCAAATAATTCATTTGGTTCTGCAGACAGATGAACTTATTCGCCAGGAGTTGACCAAATGTTCTGTGCTTTAACTAGACCGGTGGAGATTCGTGCTGGATCACCTCAGGGTGGAATAAACAACGTTTGGTTCTGGTTTGTATTCTGAAAAGAAAAACATGAAATCAAAACTGAAGCTGAACTGTTTGTAATGAGAATCGACTGGAATGGAGATGATTCTGAATCCTGACATCAGCTTATTAAAGCGCCATGGAAACAACATGTTTCACTATGAATTGAAACTTCATCTATTCTCTAATCTCATTCTGTGTTTTAGCTTCATCTTAGTAAATGTCAGATTTTCCCTGAACTTTCCAGAACAGCTGCTTCTTTTCTTTTCCTTGTTTATTTCAAGCTGTTGCCTTTTGGTGCTTCAGTTCAAGCAGCTTTGATGGAAAAGTTTTGTTTAAAGCTGATACATTCATTTATTATTAATAATAGGAGCAGAAATCAGATGCACAACATGTAGTGGAAACAAATATTCATAAATCTGCACAAAATAATGAGTTTTTCTGAGGAATCCAGTTTAATTCAACATGTTTTCTGTTGTTTTCCATTTCAGATTATAGATCTGAATAATAAGATCAATTTGTGCTCAGTTATGTATTTAGAGACGTTTTACCTCTTTTCCTGGTTTCTGTGATGATTATCTGTCCATAACTGACTTCGTCTGTCGTCATGACGACAGACACATCGATTTCTGGGAACCAATGAGAAACAAAAAACAGCAACAGAATTTACATGACCAGCAGGACATTAGTTCAAGTATCAATCAATCAATCAATCAATCAATCAATAAATCAATCAATCAGTCAATCAATCAATCAATCAATCAATTACAGTTCAGCAACAAGACAAATCAAAATGCTTCACATCATAAAACAGAAATCTACGATTGAAGCATTATGTTTGTCTGAGATCCATAATGACAGAAACTGTTGATCAACGTTTCATTCATTCATTCATTCATTCATTCATTCATTCATTCATTCCATTCATTCATTCATTCATTTCCACATTTTAAGGCTCTCAGTGTTTCGGTTGTTTCAGTTTATAGAAGTTTGTTCCAGATCTGTGCTGCATAGAAGCTGAATATTACAAATGAATCAGATATAGAGAGAAATACCAAAAGAGTTTATTAAAGGCAGAATCTTTGCTTCTAATTAAGATATTTTTAAACATTATTAGAATAATATTTTTATCTCCTGCTTTGCATTTGAATCTGTTTGAACTTCTACTTATTGTTCTTTCTATAGAATAAAGTGAATATTAATTAAATTAAAGATAATTTGATGTTACAAAGTAACAAACCTGCTTATGAAACAAACAGATTTATACTAATTCATTAGTTTATTAGTTATTTGTTCTACTTCTAATTTTTCTTTTTTACTGTTTTATTTTTTCTTCTGTTTTTATTAATTAGTAGTTTAACTGAGTTTTACCAGCTCAGTCAGTTTGTTAGAAAGTATTTTTTTGTTAATATATTTGGAAACATGTTTATTCTGTCTTTATATAAAACCTCTCATCACCAGACAGACAATCATAAAACAATAACTGAAACATATTTGGTAATTATTTTCTGATGTGCAACAACATGATCATATTTTCTCTGGTTTGCATCACATCTGGTCTCTAAATGCATTTAAATTAGAATCAATTCAATCATAACCTGACAGAAAGTCCAGTTTGGAAAAACATCCCATCAATTAACATGATAACTGATGATTCTGCTGCTCCATCAATAAAACTATAACTGAGAAAACTTCAGCAGAAAGTTTTCTCAGGACCAAAAACAAACACATGATTTTATCACCTTCAGTTGTTATGAAAATGCTGCGTGAATGAAATGACTTAAAATAAGTTTGAGTTTGCAATGTGAAGCCTGGAAAGTTGCCTCTGTCTCTTTAAGAAGCTCCTGATCTTTCCAATCTTTCCTTCAGCACATCCTCACAACAATACTCCTCCATTATGCCTCTACATCTGATCTTAGGAGCGCAGCACTGAGCAGCAGCTCCTGTAATGAGCTCAGCAGGTCCAGCAGCTGTTTGCTAATTGCTGCTGGCTAGTCTGAAGGAGCTGCTCTGTGAGGTAGAAACCTGCAGCTCAGGGGAGGAGCTGCAGCCAGAGGCGGAGCTACGTCCACCCAGGTGTTTGGACAGCTGACTGGTTGCCATGGAGATTATGAAAGAATCATGGTGACAATCCAGGTATGTTTTTGATGACGGAATAACTTTAAAATATGACGGTAAGCTAAAAGAAGATTTTACATGATACTGCCCCTTTAAATATCATGGAGACTTTAGTTCAGGACTTCAAGACGTTTTCTGCTGAGTTGAAACTTCCTCATGTATCTGTGGCTCAGCAGCACAACCAAACATCACTCTGTCATATTCATACAACATATTCAACATGTTCATATATATATATGTGTCAGTGAAACCTAGAGTCTATTGGATGCAGCAGCTGTTTGTACGCTGCTGTCTGACCTTTGACCCTCTGGTTCCCCTCACCTTGTGACTTTTCCCAGATACAAAGCGACTGACCCATGTATTTACAGTTGAGGATGAACTGAGAGGCTTCATGTCTTTAATGCCTCCTGCTCCGTTACATCGATGGAAACAAACCAGTAACAGAGCAGGGGCCCAGTCGGTGGGCGGGGCCCAGTCGGTCGGCGGGGCCCAGTCGGTCGGCGGGGCCCAGTCAGTCGGCGGGGCCCAGTCAGTCGGCGGGGCCCAGTCGGTCGGCGGCGCCCAGTCGGTCGGCGGGGCCCAGTCGGTCGGCGGCGCCCAGTCGGTCGGCGGGGCCCAGTAGGTCGGAGGCGCCCAGTCTAAAACTGTTACGTTAATAAACTCTCAGATTAAAGGTGGATATTTTCTGCATGTTGCCTCGTTGCTGCAGGGAAACACAGTTCAACTCTGACATCAGGTACGGTTGTCTGGAGTGCCAGGGTTTGTGGAGAGCCTGGTAAGTCAGAGAACATGTCTGACTCTCAGCAGCGGAAACCACAATGCATTTCACCTTTGTTTACTCAATGTCACACGTTCACATCAAAGTAAAACACAAACAGTTTCTCAGGTTGGAACGGAATCAACAGCTACCAGGTCCAAACCACAGAGCCACAAACGGCAGCAGCTCAGCAAACCTCTGAGTTCGAAACCTGCTGAGAAACTCTGCCGCCGTCTCATCGCGTGAGAAGGTCACATGACTAACCACCGACTGGAAGAACCGGGTCAGAACAACTTTATTACTGCCAACATTTCATTATGATGAGGAGTAAAACTTTATTTGATGGACCTGATTTTCTCTTTGTTATGTGGAGGAAATGATATGAAACATTATCAGCATCTGATGGAAACAATGACTGAACCTCTGCAGTTGGTCCATTTAAAGTCGGGATCAGTGACGATGTGCAAGAATGTGAAGAGTTTAAACTGATTTGATCAATTTAAAAAGAACATATTGATATATCTATATGGTTTCAATTCAATATTGTAGGACATTAAATCACCAGTATTGCAGGTTTACAGCAGTAACGTTTGCTGCTGGTTATGTTGCATCAAATGGAGCCTTTCAGCTGTAACTTCTCAAACCTTGGAGTCAAAGTGAGCAGAAAAGTTTTTATACTTTTCATGGATTATGAGGAGAATATTATTATGTTCCTGATCATTTCTGAATAAATAACTGAGGCGACTCGTCAGGGAGAAATTTTACCAAACAGACTCAGAGCCTAAAAAAGATTTAATATGGTGGAAAAGGCAGTTTAGATGGAAACTATTAATAGTTAACATGACCTCTAAACCTCATCGTAGCATTGACTCATAACTGGAGTTAGTTTGTTCTCCACATGGACACCATGGAATATGGTCTCCAAAAGCCTCATCATGTCCAGATTTAAAGAAATGAAATCTAGATAGACGATGAAGTTTAATGTGCATTTAGTCAGCCAGTTTCTCCAAAGTCTCAGTACATTTCACTGACCCTGCGTGCGCTCTTCCTTCACAATCATTTAGAGGTTTGACCAACAGTCATTGACGTAGCTCAGACATTGCTGTTCGAAGAGTTTATAAGTACTAAATGAATACATGCAGTCTGCAATGATCACATTGATTGGAGGCAGAAGAAACTTTTACCTGAAGTTTCAGAAAAGGAACCAAGAAGGATCTGAAAATGGAGAATGTCTGGAGTTGAAGCCTCGGCTGAAAGCTGATCCAGAAAATCAGAAATCAGAGCAAGGATCTCCACCAACCTCATTGCCTCAGGAGAGGTCAAAGGTCTTGACTCAACAGTGTGGAAGACAGAAAAACTGCCTCCACTAGAGAGTTCAAAGGTCAGAGTCACTGGAGACCCAAAACAACAGACGGGCCGTCTCCTTTTAACAAAATCATCTTGATCTCAAAGAGGTTTGGGGAAACGTTCAGTGGTGATGAGACAGTAGTGGATCTTTCTGGAAGGTTTGGATCAAGTTGGATCTGTTATAAAACCAAATATTTTAGAAACATCATGAGATTCACTCAGAGATGTTTCTCTGGCTCTAACAGGAGCTTCACCCCAGCATCACTACTGACCTGCTAACCAGTCAGTCAGGCTGGAGGCCACTGGAAAAACTCTGACTCATATCAGCAGCCAGTCGTTCTGTCACTGGTTCCCACTACTGGTAACGAGTAACAAGGACAAGAAGCCAATAGATACTAAAACAACAAATGGTTCTGGTGGGTAATGATGGTTAATCCTGGAGCAGACGGAGCTAAAAGTTCCCAAAAGGTGCATAGTTTGCATAGTTTGCATAGTTTGCACATTGTGCAGAAGAAAGTTGCTGCTTAAAACCCTTCAGTCACAGCAGGATGAATCCGACCCACCATGCAGTGAGACGTCAGAGCTGCTCAACTCACATCGACCACGAACAACAGCTACACCGTTTTTCACCTTTACTTTACTTTGTGTGGCCGATTGAAAACATGTGTCTGTTCCTGAGTCAGTTCTGCTCAGTTCATGCAGCCAGTTACAGACTCAGACATTCACAGCAGCCAGCTGGCGATCAAACAGGGCTTAGCATGTTTGATAAACCCTGATGAACCCCGATGAACCCCGATGAACCCTGATGAACCCTGATGAACCCTGATGAACCCTGATGAACCCTGATCAGGTTTCATGAAGCCTGATTTCATCCAAGCTGCAGCAGGATGAAATCGCTGCCAGTGAAACAGTGAATATTATGAAGCATTTAAAGTCGTTCTGCAGACATACGAGGTAAAAACTGAGACTATGAACGTTACAAACCCCAGAGACTCTTCCTGACAGCCGTTAACGTTCATGATGAGCCTCAGGTTGCAGTCATTTTTTGGTCTCATCAGCAGAAATGGGACCAGTCCTGGACATTTCACAGCTCCAGCCACTGTGGCTGAGAACAGTTAGAGCAACAGGCAGTGGAGAGACTGAAGCTGGGAGGGGTCAGAGGGTCATGCCCAGGGGTCAAAGAGCACAGCGGCCCTAAGCCTGGAGCTCCGTCCAAAGAATCCCTTATAGGCTCACATCGGGTTTGTTCATCTCCTTTATTGTCCATTTATATCAACAAATTCACCAGAATTTATCATTTAAGACGATATTTTAAAATATTCTCCTGTGATACAGTCTACATCTTGTTAAATGTCCCTCAGGTGAATCAGAGGATGTGAACCTGCAGCTGAAGCACAGAAACAGGAAGCTGGACGACCGCAGAGTCTCAGACACAGTTAGCAGAAAAACCACAAAAACGGTTCGACACAGAGAGACGTTTACTGTACATGAACATAAATATGAATATACTGGACATTAAGAACCAGCACATAAATATACTGGACATTAAGAACCAGCAGCATCACTAAATGACCAACAGCTGAAAACAGAATCTAATTAGAACAGAAACGTCAATTTAATACATTAGATTATTAAGTTACTGTTAAATTGATGAAAAGGTTCATTGATATTCAGACAAATTCATTCAAAATATTGACACCAATAAATTGTATTTTTTATGTTCTAAATACTTTGAACAGTAAAACAAATTAATAATTTGTTTGTGTAAAAACTCTCATATAAAAGCTGAACAGCATCTTAGTTATAAACTAATAAACATTTTATATGTGAGTAAAACCTGAGGGAGATTCTGTTAGTTAGTTTATTTAGTTTTCTGTCAGACTAACAGTTTGTGGCACCAGAAAACTAACAAATACAAGAAAACAATTTTACCTCCGTTTGGTTTGTTCTTCTGGTTCCTCTGTGATACATGAACGTTACTGTAGGTTATACTTTCCTCTCCATCTTCCTGGTTACCTGCAAAAACATTTAACCAAGTTATATAACACAGCAGCTGAGAAAAATATTAAATGTTTGCAAAGATGAACTTATGATCTCACCTTCAGATTTCCTCTTAATGTGACGTTTGACCAGCAGAACCAGCAGAACCAGCAGAACCAGAACAGCAGCAGCTGGTAGAAACAAGAGACCAAAGAGGAGAAACTGGGAGGAAGATGAAGAGGATGATGATGGAGGAGGAGGAGCTGATGGGGGAGACGTGGTTGATGGTTTCTCTGAAATAAAGTTTTAATAAGTTATGAACTGATGTTAAAACTAAAGTTCAGGATTTATTGAACCTTCCTGACCTGAGACAGAGATCCAGCTGGATGGAGACTCTCCATGTTGGCTGATGCTACATTTATAGAGGCCTTCATCAGATCTCTTCACCGGGTTGAGGGTCAGGTTTCCTGTAGCTTCATTACCAATGGAGGAGCCATCTTTATAGAAAGCAGCTGGGAGGTTGTGGGCTGGATTCTTTGCTCTGCAGCTCAGAGTGACGTCATCTCCCTCCATCACAGGGAGGACAGGACTCTGCAGGATCACTGATCCACCTCAACACAGAGACAAACTACAGCATTTCATCACACAGCAACACTAACTCCACAGTCTGATCTTACCAACAGTGAGGTTCATGATGCTGCTGCTGCTGCTGGAGGATCCACTGCTGGAGGATCCACTGCTGGACTCACACCAGTAAACACCAGAGTCTGATGGGTGCAAGTAGGTCATGTTGCAGGTTGAACCATCAGCTTCTCCCCATCCATCTTTACACTGAGTCCTGGTTCCTCTGCTTGTGTTTCTCCTCACAGTCCATCCCTCTGAGCCGTTTCCATCCTCACAGATCAGAGTCACTGATTCTCCTTCAAAGAACTGAGATCTGCTGGGACTCACAGTCAGAGCAGCTGCAGAGACTGAAGAGATTCAATTATCAAGATTTCAGATGTAGAAAACAAATATTTTTAATAACTTTACTCTTTAAAGCTTTTTTTCCTGAAACATTTCAGAACATGTCAGAGATTTTTAATATGACTGAAATGCACCAACCTTTACCAGCTGCACAGCAGAGCATGAAGGTCCAAACTAAAGAAAAATGAAATATTTAGATCAGAAACTGAAAGTGTTTAAAATCTAATGAACTTTAATGTCAATCAGAAAAACTAAATGGAAAAACATCAGATTTTCTTTTACGTTTTGACTCCAAACTAAATCAGATCATCAGAACCTGGACCCAGCAGAACCTGGACCCAGTAGAACCTGGACCCAGCAGAACCTGGACCCAGCAGAACCTGGACCCAGCAGACACCTGAACCCAGCAGGACCTGGACCCAGCAGGACCTGGACCCACAGCCTGACCCAGAGAACCTGGACCCAGAGACCTGGACCCAGTAGAACCTGGACCCAGCAGACCTGGACCCAGCAGGTCAGATGGTGTTTGTACTCACAGAGTGAAGCTGGTAGAGATGCTGGTCTCATCGTAGCTCTGACTGATCTGAAGCTTCGGTTCAGCTGGTTTTGCTGAGCTGAACCCGCCTCCTTCCTCCACATCAAGGGTCGGAGCAGCAGACAGACCTGCACAGGATTCACTCATGTTTCACTCAGGAGCTGCATTCAGAAGAACAAAAACAAGCAGGAAAATATTACTTTATAATCAGAACAATAAATTTAAATGTGTCAAAATATCCTACATAAATGATTTACTACATAAATACAATTAGACAAAGGTTGTTGAACCTGGAGGAGCAGCAGAGGAGGAACAGAGAGAAGGTCACTGGATGTAGAGCAGGGGAGCCCAAAGTCCTGGTCCTGGAGGCCCGGCATCCTGTATGTTCCAGTTTCTCCCTGGTGGAGGTAACGACCTTTCAGCAGGTCGGTGTTCTCCTTTGACCTTCTAATGAGCCTCATTTGATTCAGGCATTAAACCAGACAGGACCTGAAACATGCAGGATGCTGGGCCTCCAGGACCCACAGAGAGACCCACTGTAGTGGAGAATGAGGAGATGGAAGGAAGATGGAGGACAGATGATGGAGAATGAGGATCTGCTGTGGCGCCCCCTGGTGGAAAGAGATGATCAGGAAGACGATGTGTAACAGAAAAAAAACCCTTCATGGTGGATTATATGAACATTAGTTAGGATATCATACACATAGTAAATATAAATGATTGCTGTCCAGAGGGTTTTTCACAGAAATGTATCACTGTGATGTACTCTGTGGTGCTTCAATTGATTTAATGAGATTAATCCCACATTGGGATTAATCTCAGTTAATCACAATGTCTGTCTTTCTAAACTTGATATATAAATAGGCACCTTTTCAGAAATGCTGCTCCAGGTCAGCCCAACAAAGGGAAACTCATCCAGCTACTCGTTCATGCAGCTGCTAGCATACTTGTTCAGTGTGGGACTTTTAGGTCATAAGATTTTATTTTCTAGTTCTTGGGTCCTCCACCCCTTACTGATGCCACCCTGGGAAACTACCCATGCAGCCCATATCCAAAACTGCCACTGAATGCATGTTTCCTAAAAATGTTCTATAAAATGTTTTATTGTTTTAAGCCAAATAATGTCTGAAGATTCTCACGTTTCCAGGATTTTATTTTCAGGAAGATTTTAAAGAAGTTATTTTGTTTTAAACCTTAATTTATAAATGTTCCTCTCTGTTCATTTCATATGGAGCTTGTGCAACGAGGCCACAGTCTCATCTTCAGCCAAGCAACTGGCCTAGTTTGTGCATCTGAAACGTCGAGCTTTGATGTGCACATGTGGGCTAACAATGCAACAAAAAAAGAAAGAAAATCAACCTTTGTTGCCGTCTGCTGTCATTCCCAATAAGATGCTGCTGTGGACCAGGTAACCCTGCACAGGAGAGAGGCTTTTAGGTCAGAATCGGTCGATCGATTAGCCTCCATTTCGTAACATTAACGCGTTCATCTCCAGCTCAGGTCCTCTACCCGAGGCCTGGGAACCTGAAGGTTCTTCTCAGTGTCTTAGCTGTTCCTAGGACTTAGCTTTTCTGGACTGAGATGTCAGATGTTTCTCCAGGTTTCTGTTGGAGACACTTCTCCTGTGTGGGGGGCCCTGACCCCACTGCTCAGATGACCCAAGTTGCTGCCACGGTCTTCACCTCTAGAGATCTTCCCTGGGTCCTGGGTGTTTCTCCAGGTTCCTTTTTCCTGATGTTTCCATCACTGGGGATGGAAACATCAACAACAGCAGCTGTCCTCTGCTTCTCATCAGTGATCACAACGTCCGGTTTCTTGGCCCTTACCAATGTGTCGGTTTGTATCTGTAAGTCCCTCATGATCTCGCCTCGGTCATTCTCCACCACGTTGGCAGAGGATTCCCACTTTGATGTGAACTCCACTTCATACTGTGCAGAGATGATGCATTGCACCAGTCACTTGTTTATGGTGAGCCAGGTATACTAGTGTCTTGCACCCTGCTGTGAGATGCTGCATTGCTTCTGGGGCCTCTTTCCACAGCCTGGACCAGCATCTTGCCTGGTCTGGTAGATCTGGGTCTGTATTGCTCTGGGGCTCAGGATCTGCTCCTGCACTGCCATGATCAGTACCTCTGTGCTGTCCATCAGTCCGGCCGTCTCTAACCATGGGAAGGATTGGATCATATCCACTCCTTAGATCTGAGTAAGTGATGTCGGTGGTTCATCCCATGCAGGGTTTTTTCCTCCATGATGGTTCCTCTGGACAAGTACAGGGATCTTCACTTGGGGTGGAATCCTCCGTGCATGGTGAGTATTCTTCATGTCTTAAAGTGTTTGGTCTGAATTTCAAGGTAACTGATTACCGGCAAGGCATATCTGTTGATTGTCTGGACCTTGATGTTGCCATTGAGTTGTCTTGTCAGGACCTTCCTTACTCGTTGCAGGTATTTATTTGTTGCTGCTTTCCTTGTGACCTCTTTGTGGCTGCCATTTGCCTATAAGTATTCAAAGGTACTGATAGCTGTCCTCTGCTATTCTCCCTTCGGTGTGGATTACCTTCCCTTTGTTTGTCCCATTTCTCCAGCCTGAATGACATTTTGATGCCTTCGCTGTAAATCAGATATCTCACTCACTTTTAGCAAACAGCTTGATACTTGTAGAGAAAGGGACTGAATGTGACCCATTTCTGAGGGGTCACTACTGATGTTTATGCATTTATTTGGCTGAGAGGATTCAGGCCCAAGCTGAACTCCAGTGGGGACAGAGCAACTCTTAGGTATATTCCACATTTGCTGGAGATTTGTGCTGCTGGCTTGCAAATGGCTCTAGGGTTGCTTTCCAAAGCCTCATGGAGTTTGCATTGAAGGCTCTCAGAGAGTTGCCGACCATGTAGAGCTTTAGGTATACCAGGATCCATGTGTGAAGGCTTTCTTGCATTGATGAGTCCAGACAAAGCAGAGATTCGTTTTACTGGCTTTCCAGTCTCAGGTAACTGTTCTGTCAGCCAGCAGCTGTTTTCCACACAGATAGCATAGAATGGTTTAAACAACATCTTCTTTCATCTGAGTCTCATTATTTTCTGGACCAAAGTCTGTTAAGGTCATAGAGACCAGCGTGTGTTTGGGTTGGTGTGTGTGCTGTTAGCCTGCGACGCGCTGCTGCAACATGAACAGAGCAGCTCTGAGCCATGCAGTACCCAGACTGCCCTGGGAGAGGCTCCGTTCTGAACAAAGAACTGAGTGATCCGGTGGATCTGGTGAACGGATCACTGATCCGATCGGTTCAGTTCAGTCAGATGAACGGTTGTTCTCCTCACCTTCTGCTCCTCCTTCTTCCGGGTTTCTGTCGCAGCTCGTGGATCATCGCTGTTTCTGAATGTTTGGTGTTTTATTGATTTTTGGCCCGACAAGCTGAAAATATCATAAGGTTTAGTGTTTAAAGTGAATCTAGTTTTAATGTGGCGATAAGGGAAATAATGAAACTGTGACGGTGGATCGGAACCAGGAAATGGATTCTCGACCAGCGCCTTCGCTGTTTTCCGCCCTGACCTTCATCATCATCTTCATCTCATCCGTCTCTACAGGCGAGTTTCTGCAGGGAAACTTCAGGTTCCCAGTTATTTTGGTCTGAGATCCGGTTAAAGTTGGACAGTTAAAGCTCTACTATCCACAGAGACACGTGATGATCACATGATGATCGTAGTCCTGGTCCTGGTTCTGTGGATCCAGTTGGCCTCGATCGCAGTGAAACACTAGATCATCAATGCAGTGGTACCAGCAGCTGGACCGTCTGAGTGATGCTGCTGAAGCTGCAGACTGACCGGTCGGGTTTCCGGGTTTCCTCCTCCAGGGCCGCAGCTAGCCCTTTGCTCACCCGGGGCTCACATGCTTTGTGGGCCACTTTGGTGCATTTCCAGGAAAATGCACCAAAGTGATGGACTGTAGAGCCAAAAGGCCTCAATGTCTGCAGAACCTTTGCACTTTAAGTTGCATGTCATTTCAGACTGAAACTCCAGAATAAATAATGTTGGATCAGGTCAGATTTAACAGGCTGAACATGGATTATTTCTGATGCATTTATCATTTCCATGTGTTTAGTTTGTTTAGTCTAGTTCTGCTTCAGCAGCAAATATCTTCATTTTGTCTACAACAGTAAAATATCTCAGCAGCTTCTTCCTGATCCTCTCAGGTTTAACTCGCACTGCATTCTGGGACTTGTAGTCCTTTCTGCTCTGTGGATCAATGAAGACCTGAATGTTCTGGTCTTTGTAGCATCACTGTTCTGATGTTAAAGGCAGAAACTATTTCTTCTCTTTAGGTTTCTTTGGTAAGTCAGTACAGCTGAATAAATGACCTTTAACCTCTGCTCTGTTCCCTCTCTTGCAGATCAGACAAACATCACAGCTGAACCTGGACAGAACGCATCTCTACCATGCAGATCTCCTGATAATAAACCTGTTCTAGTCTTAGAGTGGACTAGACCTGATCTGGGGTCAGAATATGTTCTTCTGTACAGGAATAGGAAGATTAACACAGAGAACCAGCATGTAACGTTTAAGGACCGAGTGGATCTGCAGGACAGACAGATGAAGGATGGAAACTTGTCTTTGGTTCTGAGGAACGTGACGACTGACGACAGAGGAACATACGAGTGTCGAGTTGTTCAGACAAACAGCAGAACGGAGATAGTCGTCATCATCAACTTGGATGTTTTTCCTCCTCCGGGTGAGTTTATATCTACCTGTGCAAAGCACCTGGGTGGATCTACCTTCACCTCCTCACAGCTGCAGTTTCCCAGCTTCTGCCTCACTCCCTGCTCTGCTCCTTCAGACTAGCCAGCATCAATTAGCAGCACCTGGTGGAACAGCTGAGCTCATTAAAGCAGCTACTTCTCAGAGCAACACTGGTAAACCTGTCAGAGTTAATAGAGGAGACATTTATTGATGACTTCCTGAAGGCGGAGTTTCAGAAAGAACAGGAGATTTTAAAGAGACAGAGACCCAATTTCAAGAAGATAAATTACAAAGACAAATTTATTTAAGTTATAATTTATAAGAACTGAAGGCAACACAGTTACTTGATTGTGCTATAAAATGACACAATATGGCTAGAAGATACATAATAGTACCTTTAATGCAAATTATAAACAGCTTCTTATGATGCAAACGGTATTTGACTTCATTTAGACTTCATTTATTTTCTATCTTCTTTCCTGTGATTCCGGGGTGAGTGTGTGTGTGTTGGGGTGTGTTTGTGTGTCTGCTGTTAGCCTGCGACGCGCTGCTGCAGCTGCAACATGTCAGCATGAACAGAGCAGCTCTGAGCCATGCAGTACCCAGACTGTCCTGGGAGAGGCGCCGTTCTGAACAATGAACTGAGTGATCCGGTGGATCTGGTGAACGGATCACTGATCCGATCGGTTCAGTTCAGTCAGATGAACGGTTGTTCTCCTCACCTTCAGCTCCTCCTTCTTCCGGGTTTCTGTCGCAGCTCGTGGATCATCGCTGTTTCTGAATGTTTGGTGTTTTATTGATTTTTGGCCCGACAAGCTGAAAATATCATAAGGTTTAGTGTTTAAAGTGAATCTAGTTTTAATGTGGCGATAAGGGAAATAATGAAACTGTGACGGTGGATCGGAACCAGGAAATGGATTCTCGACCAGCGCCTTCGCTGTTTTCCGCCCTGACCTTCATCATCATCTTCGTCTCATCCGTCTCTACAGGCGAGTTTCTGCAGGGAAACTTAAGGTTCCCAGTTATTTTGGTCTGAGATCCAGTTAAAGTTGGACAGTTAAAGCTCTACTATCCACAGAGACTCGTGATGATCACATGATGATCGTAGTCCTGGTCCTGGTTCTGTGGATCCAGTTGGCCTCGATCGCAGTGAAAGACTAGATCATCAATGCAGTGGTACCAGCAGCTGGACCGTCTGAGTGATGCTGCTGAAGCTGCAGACTGACCGGTCGGGTTTCCGGGTTTCCTCCTCCAGGGCCGCAGCTAGCCCTTTGCTCACCCGGGGCTCACATGCTTTGTGGGCCACTTTGGTGCATTTCCAGGAAAATGCACCAAAGTGATGGACTGTAGAGCCAAAAGGCCTCAAAGTCTGCAGAACCTTTGCACTTTAAGTTACACGTCATTTCAGACTGTAACTCCAGAATAAATAATGTTGGATCAGGTCAGATTTAACAGGCTGAACATGGATTATTTCTGATGCATTTATCATTTCCATGTGTTTAGTTTGTTTAGTCTACTGCTGCTTCAGCAGCAAATATCTTCATTTTGTCTACAACAGTAAAATATCTCAGCAGCTTCTTCCTGATCCTCTCAGGTTTAACTCGCACTGCATTCTGGGACTTGTAGTCCTTTCTGCTCTGTGGATCAATGAAGACCTGAATGTTCTGGTCTTTGTAGCATCACTGTTCTGATGTTAAAGGCAGAAACTTTTTCTTCTCTTTAGGTTTCTATGGTAAGTCAGTACAGCTGAATAAATGACCTTTAACCTCTGCTCTGTTCCCTCTCTTGCAGATCAGACAAACATCACAGCTGAACCTGGACAGAACGCATCTCTACCATGCAGATCTCCTGATAATAAACCTGTTCTAGTCTTAGAGTGGATTAGACCTGATCTGGGGTCAGAATATGTTCTTCTGTACAGGAATAGGAAGATTAACACAGAGAACCAGCATGTAACGTTTAAGGACCGAGTGGATCTGCAGGACAGACAGATGAAGGATGGAAACGTGTCTTTGGTTCTGAGGGACGTGACGACTGACGACAGAGGAACATACGAGTGTCAAGTCATTCAAGCACAAGCAAACAGCCGGAGGACCATCGTCATCATCAACTTGGATGTTTTTCCTCCTCCAGGTGAGTTTATATCTACCTGTGCAAAGTGCCTGGGTGGATCTACCTTCACCTCCTCAGAGCTGCAGCTTCCGGCAGAAGGTTGGTTATTTGAAACTTCTGAATAGTTTAACTCTCAGTTTGGAGAAAAATCTGGTTTTCCAGTCCAGAAATAGATTTTAATCTAAATATATCACCATGGTAACTGATTCCAGTGTTGCAAATCAGTCGCTGCTCTCCCTATGCATTGCTATGGGCAGGCCCCAATGATCAAAGGTCAGTGAAGTATAATAATGTGTTCTTGGATCCAACATCAGAGAACCAAGGACTGATGGTTTCCTGATCCAGATTACAGACCAGAGAACCAAGGACTGATGGTGTCCTGATCCAGATTACAGACCAGAGAACCAAGGACTGATGGGGCCCTGATCCAGATTACAGACCAGAGGTCTAAGGGTCTGGTGAAAAACTCTGAGCCCCAGAAGGCACAGCTCTTCACACCTTGGTGGAAATAAACCTGATTGGTTGATGGAGATTCTAGTCCGGATGGGTCCCTGTGACATCATAGAGTTTAAAATTGGCTCAGAGACTAGAAGTTGCCTTCAGGTGATATTCTGCATGGCAGGAAGCCTGAAGTGCTGCAGAACCAACTGTGATCATCTTGAGTTAGCTGGTCAAGTGACAGAGCTACCTTTCCTTTGTGCATTGAAAGAATGACCTTTGACCTGAAGCCTGCTGCTTTGTATATCTAGAAACATAAACTGATGACCATCCAACAGTCTGAATCCCTGCAGGATGAGATCTAGCCCAGATCCTCCAGGATGAGCCGATGAAGCAGTTCTAGGTCCTGAACTCACCATGATCAACCAGTCTGGAGGAGAAACTGGACCCAACTGGTGGCAGCTGCTACTATCCTGACCTGATGAGACACCAGAGCACTGCATGTGTCATCACATGAGAGTGATGACACTCATTCAGGTTACTGAGGAAAGATGTATTGATGCTCAGTTGCTGCCTTTTAGGCCCTTGTAGGTCTGGCCAACACCAATAGACTTCACAAAGAGTCGAGGGAGACCCTGACACTAGCCTGACACTAGCCTGACACTAGCCTGACATTAGCCTGACACTAGCCTGACATTAGCCTGACATTAGCCTGACATTAGCCTGACATTAGCTATTAACCTGGAATTAGCCTGACATTAGCGTGGCATTAGATTAGCCTGGCATTAGCCTGACATTAGCATGACATTAGTTTGACATTAGTTTGACATTAGTAGCCTGACATTAGCCTCGATGATCCCCAGTGAGGCACAGTTTGCATGCTACACACCTCAGCTAACAACCTTCAGGATCCTCAGGGTCAGGTGACCTGGACATGAGGTCATGTGACTGGAGTCAAGTAGAGAGGTGGCCATGAAAGACAAAGCTAAAGCCAATAAAAAGCGGTCAGTCCTCCTTCACCAGACAAACTCCCACCTCTACTGGTCCACAGGCCAAACCAGAGCAGGCAGACTAACAGTAATCAGATTACTGGAGGACACAGCTCTGATGATGTCACTGTGATGATGTCACTCTGATGGTGTCTCACCCACTGCTGCTGTCTCTCCTCTTTCTGTCAGAAGGTGGCGCTCCAGCAGGTCAGCTGGTTTCATCACTGACCCTAAACGACCTCATCAAACTGAAACATGAACTCTTTCATTCCTGAACATGTGGAAACTTTTCACCCAAAGACTCACCAGGCTGCGTCTCCCTGGCTGCTAATGCTAACGGCAGCAGTGACCTTTAGCTGCATCCATTGACCTTTGTTTATCCTGATGCTAGTTTTCAAGGATGATCTCACAACGCAGCGCCATCCGCCATCTTGTTTGCCTACCTTTCACTTCAGCGACTATGAAACTTGCTAGTCAACCTTCCTTCCTTTAAACCTTCATCCACTGACAGTTTATTCAGCCTGAGTGATAATTTGTCCTCATTCGCCCGTTTGTAAACGGGTAGAGTTTACAAATTTAATGCATTGTTATATAAACAATTAGTTAATAAATGCCTGGGACCTTATTAATGACTACTGATTTTTACACAAGATAATAGCCGCCCAATCTAGATTTTTTACAACCTTTACAAGAAAAAAATCAAAACAAAAACAAGATGTTGAATAATGGCGCATTGTTGGTCATAAACTTCTCCTCCAACTTCATTTTTTCTGCTATGATCAGAGTTTAGGAAGATAACATTTGTGTAGTACAGCACTTCAGGTTGACAAATAGAAAAGCTGCTAGCAGCAGGTTATTCAAGGATGTTGTTACCATGGCGATATGATCAGAATAAGACTTTCCTTTTTGAACAGGAAATCCAGGATTTTTCCCAGACTCAGAGTTTTCACATAACCACCTTTCTGTTTGATGTTTTCTAAGATGTTTGAGTTGAACGTCTAGAGATCAGCTGGTCTGAGATCAGATGATGATCTTCAGTCATTTTCTACCTGAACATCAGAATAACACCTGGTTCTGTTCTGCAGGTGAACCTGATGGAGGGAACGAGGGTGGATCTGTTGTTCTGGTTGGTGTGTTGGTCGGTCTATTGGTTCTTTTAGCTTTAGTTGTTATTGTTGTTTATTTGATCTGTAAAAAACCTTCATGTCGGAGCCCAAAGCCAAATGGGTCTCCTGAATATCAACCTGAAGCTCAGCCATCTTTAGCGGATCATTAAAGCTGATCAGTCAGTCTAGTCTGATCTGAAGGATGATGGATCCAGAACCTCAGCAGATCCAGAACCTTCATCAGGAACCACAGACTGACTGGTTTCATCGTCACCCAGCAGAGGAAACCCAAACTATCAGCTGCTTCTGTCCTGCATCAGAACCAAACCCGGCCGCTGCAGAACCATTACAGAACCGCTGTACAGAACCGTTACAGAACCGTTACAGAAACGCTCTAGAACCGTTACAGAACCGTTACAGAACCTTGTAGAACCGTTACAGAACCGCTCTAGAACCTCTGTAGAACCCGTCCCAACTGGACCGGTTTCAGAGCCTGACAGCTTCATTCTTGCAGGTTCTGGACTAAACTGGGCTGCAGTTCAGTGTCAGGATCTGCTGACAGTTTGTGATTTTAGACGTTTCATCAGGATTTTAATGTTTTATTCTCTGTTGCTGAACTGAGCTGCTTAAAGTGATGAAGATTTTAGTTTGACTTTATTATATTGGATCATTTCAGTGAGAAACAAAATGTAATTTTACAGGAAACTTGTTCCATATACAGTCACATTGAATAAGTTTGGATCTTTATTGAAAGTTAATTTATTTCAGTAACTCAGTTCAGAAACAGATTCATCAGATTTATGTTGCCAAGCTTTTATTTGAACTGTTCTGGTTTTAGTGGAAACACATTGCAGATTAATATTACATCAGAACAATAAACACATTTTAATGCAGAAATGTTCAAAAGATGCTTTTAATCTAATGAATCAGCCTCGTCTGCTCTTATACTCTAACTTATTGAATATGACTGTATGTGTGAGTGTTAACGGTTAAACACAAACATTAAACCGTTTGTGTTTAATGTTTCTCCTAAAAATCATTTCATTTATTATGTTTCTGAATATTTAATGCATTTCAACCAAAACGTTTCACTGGCTCAATGTTTGATCCTGTTGCTTAAAGCTGCATGTTGCTTCATTCAGGGTTTCCATATTTTAACGGGGTAATTTAATGATGTTTGGATCCATATTGTAATAACTGTAAAATAACTGCAGGGCTGATTGTTGGTTCACCTGAGGTCAGCAGGTCAACCAATCAGAAATCAGTTCATCACATTCACACTCAAGCCTGTACATTAAAACATGAACTTACCGTCCTGTAAATCAGTCGATATCTTGTAAAAATGTTTCCTCTCTGCAGAAATTCTGGAGTTTCTTCAAAGTCTTCAAAATGTTTCCATGCAAAACGTTTCAGGAGATTTTGACACGAGTTTTATTAGATTTGATGAAAGTGGGAGAGAAACTGGTTCAGGAGGGTCAGCCAGGCTGACCTTTGACCTTTAAACTTTCATTCATATCTTTAACACATCAGCTCAGGTTTAATCTGGTATTTCTGGTCAGACCAGATTGTTTTAAAATCACAGATTGTTTCATAAAGTCACTTTATTATCAAAGTTATTAAGTTGATTTTTTGATTGAAATTTTTGAAAATTGTCCCCAAAGTGACTGATTTTATGAATTATTTATGGCTGTTTTGTTTTAGGTCATTAAATGTTTGTTATAAAATGTATAATAAACCATTAAATATATTCATGCAACTCAGAATATGTTTGAGGGTTTTTTTTGACATTTTGTTTCCACGACTAATAAAATAACCCAGAATCTAAATCCACAAGCAGCAGGTCAAAGGTCAGATCATCCAATCAGCTGTTAGGACATGAGGACCCCTGACCCTGAGTAAAGGTCACATCCAGGATCTGCAGACTAAACTGAGCAATAACTGGATCAGAACATGACAGTCTGTTACTGTTACATAATGCATTGTTACATTATCAAGACTCTAGAAATATTAATACATTCAGTCTAAACAGCAAAATCACAGTTTAACGTTTCTGGCGCTAAACTGAAAACTGATGAGTTTCTAGATTCTAGATTCTTTGCTGCCCCCTGCTGTTCAGAGAAAGAACTGCATGAATACAAAGTTAATCTTAGCTTTTTACTTTATTCTTTGTCAAATGATTTACAGAAAATGAAACGATTTACAAACAATTCACAAATCTAGCTAGCTAGCTTTCTGTGTAGCTATCTATCTATCTATGTAGCTATGTGTCTGGCTAGGTAAGCTAGCTATGCATCCAGAGAGCTGATTGGCTGAACGGACCCGTCTCTGTTGGCTGTGGGTTTATCAGAGCTGCATTTTACCAGATTTGGTCCTAAAACGTGAAGAATGAAGTTATGTTTGTTTAAAGGCAGATGATTTTTTTAAACCTTCTGGTATCCTTTACATCACCTGCTGTGAAACACAGCATCTTAAGTTCAACTCCACTTCAAGGTTTTTTGTTTGTTTGTTTTTTGCTTGATGGTTTAATTTAATTTTTTTTTTGTCTAACTTAAAAACAAAATGTATTTTATTTAAATGAACCTTCCAATCACAGGACAGTGAACATTAATCTACATTAAACCAGAAGCAAAGTGAAAGACTCACCTGCTGAGGAGGAGGAGCTCCATCAGGTGGACGATGCTGATTGGTCCAGGCTCTGTTCCTGGTTCAGAACCAGAGGCGTCTCTGTCCTGCAGGAGGACGGACCTGGTTTCCTGGATCAGTCTGATCTCTGCAGAGGATCCGGCTCTGACTGCAGGTCATTTCTGCTCCTGCAGCCGAGAGGATTTGATCCCAGAGTGACGATGAGTCCAGATGAGATCTGCATCTGATCTGCAGGAGAAGCAGAAGTTAGACGGATCCAAGGGACCGCTGGGTTCAGGACCGGACTGGACCAGACCGGGAAGGATCCTCACATCCTGAACAAAAACCTCACATATCCATCAACTGAACAGCATCCAGCCTCTGTATTAATATTTATACCATCTGATCAACATTAAATGAACTTTTTGATTCTTTTCAGTTTAACAGTGAAACTCCAGAGAGATTAAAGGGTTTGAATAGATTTGATACAATCAGAAAATACAGACTTGATGCAGAAAAACGAGGTTTTTAACCAACAGTAACTATGAAATAAAATGTCTAAATGCTTAAATGCAACATTTCTTTAACATGATTTTTATTAATGTTTATTTTTTATTTTTTTATTAGGAATAAAAAACAAGTTGATTCCTGTCAGAGTTTAACATTTACTGAAAATGATTTAAAATCCAAAAGAATTAATATTAACAAATGTTGAATCTTAACGAAAACCATTAAAACAACATTATTCTCTGGCGTTATATATGAATTATGTTGTTAATTAGATCCCTGATCAGCAGCTTTATAATCAGCTGTAAATATGGCGGATCAGGAACCGGTAGATCCGGTCGGTCGGACTGAGGAACGTTCACTGAACCGCAGCTGAGACTGAGTTTCTCCTTTTGTCAGCAGCTGATTGGCTGAAAGAGTTTAAAACCTGATCAGCAGCTAAAACAATAAATGACTGAAAACCTTCCAGACAATGAACCTGTGCGTTCAGTCTGATCACCTGAACACACCTGGGCTCTAAGCGCCTGAAAGGACAAACGCCCCCCAGTGGACGGAGTGAGCAATGCAGGCGGAATATCCCAGAAACAATCTTTGGTTGTCAAATTTAAATCCATTCAACTTTCTGATGGCAATAAATGAAATAAATTTAAAATCAGCTACTTCTTGTTCCTCCAGTCAGAAGGTTTATCTGATTGTCTTTATAAAAGTTTCAAAATAAACTTTATTTTCCCCAAAGGCCAGTTTGTTATGCAGACATCAGGAAAACATCAAAGTTAGTAAAATATTTATTTAGTTTCTGTTTTAAATTTTTCATCTTCCATTTATTGTTGCTGTAAAAACAAACTGTTGACACGTCGATGTTGTCCAGACAGATTTTAATGTGACAATAGTTTAATGTTGGCTCTAAAACATTTTAATATATTTGCTTACACTCAGCAGGAAGCAGCAGAGATGGAGAAGCAGCCATTTTGTTTTTCCTCTTTCTCAGTGAAGCTCCTGCTGTGATCAGAGTCACGGCTGTGAAACCCGCTTTGGTTGTTAGAGTCACAGGTTCTGGTTTAAACTGAAACTAAACTAAATGCTGGATTTGAATTAAAGCAGGAAAAGTTTTCTATGGTTTTAAAATGGCCGACAGTCGACTCATCATTTCCTCAAGAAACAGAAAGTGGTTAGAGACACAGCTGATCACCATGACAACCAGGCTACTGACAGACGACTGTCTGACCACCAACATCATCAAAACATGTAAAATAGTTTAACTATTTTAATTATTTAAAATAGTTAAACTTGATCAAATCAGACGTTTGGTACCAGAACCAGAACCAGGAAATAAGTACATACAAGGTGTCCTTATTTACATGTTAGTCTGACCGGGTGCAAAACAACTGGGACTCATCAGAACCTCAGACTGGGACCCATTAGGACCCATTAGGACCCATCAGAACCTCAGACTGGGACCCATTAGGACCCATTAGGACCCATCAGAACCTCGCCTGTTCTGGCTCCATGTGATTCCAGAACCAAAGAGAAACAGAACTTTCTCAGTTCCATATTTTCTGAGGATTTCCCCAGAACCTGGACCTGCTTCCTGTCTGGTTCCCAAGAGGAACAGAATCTGGTTTTGCATAAACAAATGATCCAATAGGAACAAATAAAGATCCTTGAACTGGTCTTTGGATCTGAACCGGGAGAACCGGTATGAACACTGGACTCTTTAATCTAAAACAGATCAAATCATCTGACCATTTTAGATAATAAATTATTTAATAATATTTTATAGACTCTGCAGTTATTAATGTTTAAATAATAAAAAGTATTTTTATCTTCAGATGATCCATCAGACATTCAGAAACTATCAGTTCAACTCAGAAACTTTTACCTGATAATAAATAATCACTTTTACAGCATTAATTTTTATTTATTCTTACAGATGAACAGATTTATTATTTCAGATTTATTTCTGTAAATAAAAGCGTTTTCTCTTCACTTCATGTTAATCAGAAAGTAAATCTCACCTGTGAGCGGCTCCCAGCTGAGACATCCAGCAGACTGAGATAAAACCTGCAGCCTGTTGGTTGTTTAGGTCATCAGCTGTTTGGTCACATGATCAACCCGGTTCACCTCATTGGTTCCCCAGCAGGAAGGCGTCTCTGTTTGTTCCACATTGTTTGTTTCATCTTTGCTGCACATAGTTTCTCTTCATCCTGATTCTTTGACTCGAGTTTCCAGTTTTTCCTCCTGCTGAGTTTTTAAAGCTGCAGCTCAAACAAACATCAGCAGAATAACTTTATGTTCAACAGGAACTGACTGGTCAGTTTGGTTAACATCACTTCCTGCTTCCTGTTAGTCACTGAAATCAATAGAAATAAATGAAAAGTTTCTCTGAAAGTCCAGAGGATCCTGATGATGCAGATTCACATCAACCAGCAGCAAGAAATAAACCAGAACCTCAGTAACTGTCATTGAAATCACGACCTGTTACAGTCATGATGATATCGCTTGTAAACGCCTTCACAGAACCAGAGGAAACTCCAGGAGAGGAACAACAGTTCACTGTGCGCAGCGAGAGGGCGGACATTACAACCTGCCTTTCAAAAGGGAAGAACTCTTTATGCCAAACAACATTTCTGTTCCCTGCAGTTTGTACCTGGTTTGAAAAGGACATTCAAAGAGAACAAAGGTTTCCACAAAGAGGACACATGACTAAAGCCATTAATGGTGGACATGCAGAGCAGGTTCCACAGCTGACAGCAGCAAGGAGTGGCACTTACCCCAGCATGGAGTCCACCATCCACTGACACATAGTCTGCATGTGGTAGTAAAGGCCCTGTAACCGTCAGCTGTCACTGGACCCAACCTAACAACCCATTGCTGGAGGTTCTACCTAACGGCCCATTGGTGGAGGTTCTACCTAACGGCCCATTGGTGGAGGTTCTACCTAACGGCCCATTGGTGGAGGTTCTACCTAACGGCCCATTGGTGGAGGTTCTACCTAACGGCCCATTGGTGGAGGTTCTACCTAACGGCCCATTGGTGGAGGTTCTACCTAACGGCCCATTGGTGGAGGTTCTACCTAAAGGCCCATTGCTGGAGGTTCTACCTAAAGGCCCATTGGTGGAGGTTCTACCTCAGCAGATGTATCAACAGTCAATAAAGACTTTTACCTGGACAACCTGCTAAAGGGTTTACGCTGACCCCAGTGACCTTTGACACCAACCACTCATGAGAGAAAACCAGCTCTCCTGCCAGGACTCTGACAAAAAGGATCTTTAAGCTAAAAGGTGGAAACAAATCCAATCCATTTTACGTCTCTTTTGGAAACGTTTACAGAATATCTGCCATTATTTAAGGAAAAATGATGCTTCATTCCTGGAGAGTTATGGAGTCCAGAACCTCCAGGGCCTTGGATATTAGGGAAAGTTATTAAAACCTTTCCAGATGAAAGGGTCTGGAATCAGTAGTTAAAGCAACAACAAAGTTACTGAAAGAGCTGCAACAACAATGTGTCTATAATGTGAAACTGATAAACTGATAGAATAATAAATGTGTAAACCTGATTTGCCTCTTATCTATATTTATATGTGACAAATCTTTATTTGCTGCTCCTTTAATTTAAGTTTACTTATTGCTGTGTCCTTCCCTTTGTGGCCACCAGGGGGCGGATGATGGGGTTACTGAAGGTAATGATTCTGTCAGGTGTTAATGGGAGGCTAACAGTTTTCTACTGGATTCATGTGGATCTGAATGGAAACAGTAAAACATTGTTCTGATAATAAATGATTTTATTATCAGTCAGACTGAAGATCAGCTTTATGGATCGTAACTGAGGGCAGGTGAAACCAAAGCCTCTCAGGAACAACAACCAGCAGCCTGAAATACACGACTTTAGCCGATACAGCATGAACTTTGAACTCTGTCGGATCCCAGGTGGAGGTGAGTTTAGGCCTCAGCTGGATTCAATGTTCTCCTTCTTTACTCTGATCAAAATGTTTGTTAAATATTCAGGTTTATGATCCGTAATCTGACAGATTGAAACAGGATACTTGAGTTAACAGAAACATCCTCAGAAATCAGTTTTCTCCCTGAGGGTCCAGCATGGATGGAGAGAAGTTCATGGAGTATCTTATGATCATAACATCAATGATCTTATGAAGAACTTGTGAATTTAATGCAGCATATTAATGATCAGTTAATGATTAATGATAAATAAAGTAAAACATCAGCTGTCCTGGTTTCTCTGCATTCAGAAACCATGAACAGACTGAAAACCTGCTGGTGGAGGAGCAGAGCAGCTGCTGCAGAGAAAACTGGCCTTTTACTGTATTTAAACTTTTGAAATGTCTCCACTGCTGGATGAGGTCCAGAGAGAGGACCTGATCCAGCAGCAAGCAGAGGCTGAGCAGCAGCTGCTTCATTACAGGCAGCAACATGTTTGATCATCTGAGACATCAGAACTACAGAGACAGGAAGTGACGTCACACATGCAGGTAGGGGGAGGGGCTTGGGGGAGATACAGTTTCAGTCCCAGATTGGGATCTTCCAGAGAACTGAACCTGAAATCAGTTTGATCAGAAATAAACAAGTTGAATCTGATCTGGAACCAGACAAAACAAACTGAGCTGCAGACAGAAGGTACCGATGTGGAACCTCCACCCTTCAGGCTCCACCCTTCATGCTCCACCCTTCAGGCTCCACCCTTCAGGCTCCACCCTTCAGGCTCCACCCTTCATGCTCCACCCTTCATGCTCCACCCTTCAGGCTCCACCCTTCAGGCTCCACCCTTCATGCTCCACCCTTCATGCTCCACCCTTCATGCTCCAGCCCATAGGGAGGGAGTACAGGTGTCTTATCAGGAGTTCTTGGTCAGAACTCCGGCCCCCTGGTTTCAGGTCAAAGGGTAAAGGTTTCCTCCTCCCTGCACCCTGGTCTCCTCTGTTCCAGGACTTCCTCCTTCTCCAACCAGGTCTGGTTCACCTTCTCCTTCCAGGCTGCATCAGGCTCTCTGTTCCCTCCTCTTCTTCTTGGGTATTGGATCCTGCTGCTCCATGGTGGCTCTGCGCTTCCCGCTGCCCTGCCACTGCTCAGTGCAGGTGAGCCGATGGTTGGAAGCTCCTCTAGGAAGGAGGTTCTGGCTGCTCCTGGTCCAGATCACTTGGAACCTCAGGTGAGTCCCCTGAAAGGCCGTTTCACTGTGTGGATCCAGGCGCCCCTCCTTTGGCTTTACAGTGATGAGGATCACCAGCAGGACCTGGTCCACCACCTGGTTCACCACCTGCCTGCCACCTCCCCATCACGTTGGGTCCCTCCCCGTCACGTTGGGTCCTTCCCGTCACGTTGGGTCCTTCCCGTCACGTTGGGTCCTTCCCGTCACGTTGGGTCCCTCCCTGCTGGGTCCCTCCCTGCTGGGTCCCTTCCTGCTGGGTCCCTCCCCGTTTTGATGGACTCAGACTTTTGACTTTTATGGCTCTAGTTTTTCTTGGTTTCTCCATTTTCCAAATCCCCTCAGTTTGTTTTATTTCCTTGTTTTATGATCCAGAGCTTTCGGCCGTTCAGGTTTTTATTTGGCCAAATAAATTAATTAGTTTCAAACTTTTCAACACATCTTGTTCGTTTCTCTTCAGTCTCTTTTCTATGAGACTGAAGATGTTTGTGCAGGATGAGCAGCTGATGTTAGCAGAGGCTCCTGGAAGGCCTGGAAGGCCTGGAATAATACAGATTTAATATTTTATCTGTTTTACATAATGTCTCCCCTGGTTTTCTCTTTTCATATTAAAACAAAAACACAGCATAAACTCATTGTTTAGTTTTTGTAGTTAAAGCTCAATTTGATAACATCAAACTGTTTTTAGTGATTTTCTTTTGCTTCTTAAAGTTTCTCCATTTTGCTCTGAAAGGAGTTTCTGTTTGTCAAACAGACTTGAATTAAGAACTTTATCTTGACATTTTTAGGAGTTAAATTTCCTGTTAGACACTCTGGATTTTTCCTGGTTTCCATCTTGACCTGACCTTCTTACCTGCCCAGGTTGAAGCAGATCTGATAGTAAAGGAATCCAGTCATTCTTCAGATTATCTCTCTTGTTTTCAGCTGTTGCTAAGCTACTGTCTCCTAGTAACGCAGCTAAACGTGAACTCTGCAGGCCAAATGTTTGTCACAGGCAGTTAAAGACCAGGAGACAAACGGTGACATTATCCACTGTGAACTCAAACATTAATTAGTGATGATTAATATTAACGAGATGCTGCTGCTGGTTTATGTTTATGTGTGACAAAAACCAACTTTCATCTCGTCATGCAGTTCCAGAGCTGGATGAGAGACTCTCCAGCTTCATCTGTGCTTAAAGCTTGTTTTTAATAAGTTCCATCTACTTTAATCAGGTCTGAGTTCTGATGGGTTTTGGTCCCAGTCGCCTCTGCTGGTGGCTCTGCTTCCTGTCCCGCCCCCTGGCAGGTCGTCCAATCAGAGCACAGATCCTCACACACCTGGTCTGGGTCATTAACTCTTTCTGAAATTCTGAAACTGTTTTTTTTTTCTGAAAAATTTCCAAAGCCAATTTTTAACATTTGATGAAATTATTTTTGTCCACATCTGATTTTTGTCTTTCTGGGTTTCCATCATGGTTACCTGCAGCCTTTGTCCACCAGGTGGCAGCAGAGCCCGGATCGCTGCAGAAATCTCAGCCTTTCTTCTTTTCATTCTGCTGAACTTCAGGAAAGTTGGAAACATTTGAAAGAAAAGCTTCATGAGGATCAATGATGTTTGTCTCAGGATCCCATCAGCAGGTTTATTGATCCATTATTGATCCCTGATGCCTTTAACTCACTGATGGTGAAAACATGAAGGACTCTTAAAGCTGCAGCTCAGAGGAACCAACTGGATCCAAACCAGTGAAACCCTCCAGTCTGATCCAGGCAGAGTCACTGGGAGACCTGGAGTCCAGATCCACTGGACCGGGCAGATATCAACGATTTATCATCAGTTTATGGGTTTTATGTCAATCAGACAGGAATCAAACAACATGTGAGTTTCAGCAAAACATTTCAACTTGAACCAGTTTATCTGAACCAGGAGATCATCTGGGTTTTTGTTCCTTTTGCTTTACAGAACAAAGTTAAAAATATGAGGATAA
Organism: Phalloptychus januarius; assembly: GCA_902982915.1. Lineage (NCBI taxonomy): Eukaryota > Metazoa > Chordata > Actinopteri > Cyprinodontiformes > Poeciliidae > Phalloptychus > Phalloptychus januarius. The sequence goes on from CADWAE010000150.1 coordinate 346,191, forward strand.
ATGTAAACTTTGATTTTAAGAATAAAGACAATAAACTTCTGGGTCATTTGAGTTATTTTATTTCAGATATTTTTAGACAAAAGGACAGAAAACCACCTGAAGGTGCAGCTTTGGTTTCACACACTGAGGGACGTTCTGCAGTTTAACAGGTTTGTTCTGAGGTTTGGGTTTAGTTCACATGTTGGAAAGAAAAGTTTCCACTGCAGGCAGACAGACAGAGAGACAGAGAGATGGACAGACAGGCAGAGGCAGGCAGGCAGCAGGCAGGTTCAGAGAAACGATGGAGCTGCTCCGGTTTTAACAGTTCAGACATTTACAATAAAAACAGGAAACATGAGGCTGAACACAGAATGAAACATTCAATATTCATGGGATCTTATGGGATCTTATGGGAGAAACTTCTGGTTCTAGACAAAAACACAAAGGAAATGAAACTGAACCAAATCAAACAGGATCAATATTTACCTCCATAACCAACCAGCCTTCATATTTAGATCCGTTTCTTTCAGCATAAACTTTAATTTTCAATCGATCTGATCATTCAGTTTGGTGCAGGTGTTGATTTTCTTCTTCTTCTGCATTAATTTATTGTAAATAAATCAGATTCTCTGAATGAACGTCTTTCTAATGTTCACAGTTTATTAAAGAAACTGTCTGAATCATTTAACGGATGTTTTCCTGTCAGTGGATCCAGTTTCACATCTGCAGATTTTCTTCTTCTTTTGTCATGGTGGCGTACAGAACAGCAGTGAAGCAGCGCCGCCTCAGAGCTGCAGAAGAAGAAAACATCAAGTTACTGAAGCTGATCATTCAGCTGCAGCTAAGTGACAGTCAGTAGCTCATTCTGCCCCCAGTGGCCATTAGGAGTAATGACAGTCAGTAGCTCATTCTGCCCCCAGTGGCCATTAGGAGTAATGACAGTCAGTAGCTCATTCTGCCCCAGTGGCCATTAGGAGTAATGACAGTCACAGGAGCATCATTAAACACCAGATGGATATAAGAGAATACATTCATACATTAATACTTGTTTCCCTTTCTGAGGTTAGGAAACATTTTAGTGAATATTTTGCTGTTGACCTGCAGCATCAGAGCCGTTTGGCTTCAGCAGGAAGCGTTTCTGGCCTCTAGCAGCAGCAGAAACCACAAAGCTTCTCACCTTTATTCACCCAGTGAGACGTTTTCACATCACAGTAAGAAGCAAACAGTCTGTCAGGTTTGACTGGAGTCGACAGACAAACCGCAGCCTGAGCTCAGCCTGCAGCAGCAGCTGAAGCAGCTTCACATGTTTCTGTCAGGCTGGCAGGAAAAAGCACCTGATCTGTGATGTTCATCCCAGCTGAGAGGATCATTAATGCTTCAGCTCTGCAGAGGAACAAACCAGCATGACCTGGTCAGAGATGCAGACTCTCTGATTATTTCACATCTACTGATGGAAACTTTTCCTCTCTGTAGATTCAGGAGCTCAAACTGAAGAACTCAGAGTCTGGATGATAATCTGAATATTTTAAAGAATTAAAATGAACATTATGATGCTGCAGTCAGTAAAACTCTTCCTCTGTGTCTGGTCACATTCAACTCTTGGTTTCCTTTCATTTGGAAAAGTATTGGCACCCCTACACATGTTTATGATTTTATTTTTTAAATATTAATCTATAAAGCAATCATTTTAAAACATCTGTCAAAAGATGCTGCTTTATTTTTCAGGTTGTTTTTTCCATTATCTGATTTTCTTCCTAAAATAAAATTCATTTATTTCCTGCAGATCATAATTCATTCATCATAATTCATTCTCATAATTCATTCGTCCCGTCTGACCCAGTTACAGTCAGAATCCCTCCAGCAGACAGTAACTGGTTCCTGGTCCCAGTTTGTCCAACCAGAACCATTTCCTGAGTTTCTCTTCCTTAAAACAAACCAGGAGTTTGATGAGTTTTTCTCTCTGATGGGAATAAAATCAGCTGAAAGGTTCAAACTGAACCTGGAGGCTTAATGATCTTCAGACTGATGAAACAGGTTTAAACTGTGTTTTAGTGACTGCTGATCGTTCCTGCAGCGAACCTGTTGGGTTCGCAGCGTTGCCATGCCAACCTGGAAACAGGAAACTGGACGACCTCAGAGTCTGTTAGTGTCAGTCAGCAACAAACCACAAACTGCTGCAAAGCGTCAGAGGAACAAACTTTAACTTTAACCTGCTGAGAAACAAGCAGAGACTAACAGAGACTCACTGGAATAATTCAGCATTTATTTAAGTTTGATTCAAAATGACTGGATATTAAGAATTAAATGAGAAAATAAAATAATCTGACAGCAGCATAAAGAATTCATCTTGATCCAGTAGTTCAATATTTCATAGTATTAATAAAATAATTCAATCAACTTTAGTTTCCTCAGATGAACCAAATGAAAAGTAACTAAATACTAAAAATAATCAAACATTTTTACCTTCATTTGATTCGTTTTTCTTTTCTCTCTGCTGAGTTAATTTTTCCTCTCCAACTTCCTGATTACCTGAAAATAAATTATTATATTTAAATTATTTTACTCCAGTTGAAAAATCCTGAGACTTTTTCAAATATAAAAATTCACACTTAGAATAATTTAGAGTTAAAAGCTGCCATGTTGATCTCACCTTTAGATTTCCTCTTAATGTGACGTTTGACCAGCAGAACCAGCAGAACCAGCAGAACCAGAACAGCAGCAGCTGGTAGAAACAAGAGACCAAAGAGGAGAAACTGGGAGGAAGATGAAGAGGATGATGATGGAGGAGGAGGAGCTGATGGGGAGACGTGGTTGATGGAAATAAAGATTTTTTTTTAATAATGCAAAACTATTTTTTTAAAACCAAAGTGAATTTTTACCTTGCTGACCTGAGACAGAGATCCAGCTGGATGGAGACTCTCCATGTTGGCTGATGCTACATTTATAGAGGCCTTCATCAGATCTCTTCACCGGGTTGAGGGTCAGGTTTCCTGTAGCTTCATTACCAATGGAGGAGCCATCTTTATAGAAAGCAGCTGGGAGGTTGTGGGCTGGATTCTTTGCTCTGCAGCTCAGAGTGACGTCATCTCCCTCCATCACAGGGAGGACAGGACTCTGCAGGATCACTGATCCACCTCAACACAGAGACAAACTACAGCATTTCATCACACAGCAACACTAACTCCACAGTCTGATCTTACCAACAGTGAGGTTCATGATGCTGCTGCTGCTGCTGGAGGATCCACTGCTGGAGGATCCACTGCTGGAGGATCCACTGCTGGAGGATCCACTGCTGGACTCACACCAGTAAACACCAGAGTCTGATGGGTGCAAGTAGGTCATGTTGCACATCAGGCCATCTAGTTTCCCCATCCATCTCCACACTCAGTCCTGGTTCCTCTGCTTGTGTTTCTCCTCACAGTCCATCCCTCTGAGCCGTTTCCATCCTCACAGATCAGAGTCACTGATTCATCCTCAAAGAACTGAGATCTGCTGGGACTCACAGTCAGAGCAGCTGCAGAGACTGAAGAGATTCAATTATCAAGATTTCAGTTGTAGAAAACAAATATTTTTAATAACTTTACTCTTTAAAGCTTTTTTTCCTGAAACATTTCAGAACATGTCAGAGATTTTTAATATGACTGAAATGCACCAACCTTTGACCCCAGCAGAGATCACCAAGGAGACAAGAACTAAAGAAAAAATAAAATATTTAGATCAGAAACTGAAAGTGTTTAAAATCTAATGAACTTTAATGTCAATCAGAAAAACTAAATGGAAAAACATCAGATTTTATTTTACGTTTTGACTCCAAACTAAATCAGATCATCAGAACCTGGACCCAGCAGAACCTGGACCCAGCAGAACCTGGACCCAGCAGAACCTGGACCCATCAGAACCTGGAACCCAGCAGAACCTGGACCCAGCAGGACCTGGACCCAGCAGGTCAGATGGTGTTTGTACTCACAGAGTGAAGCTGGTAGAGATGCTGGTCTCATCGTAGCTCTGACTGATCTGAAGCTTCGGTTCAGCTGGTTTTGCTGAGCTGAACCCGCCTCCTTCCTCCACATCAAGGGTCGGAGCAGCAGACAGACCTGCACAGGATTCACTCATGTTTCACTCAGGAGCTGCATTCAGAAGAACAAAAACAAGCAGGAAAATATTACTTTATAATCAGAACAATAAATTTAAATGTGTCAAAATATCCTACATAAATGATTTACTACATAAATACAATTAGATAAAGGATGTTGAACCTGGAGGAGCAGCAGAGGAGGAACAGAGGAAGAAACAGAGAGAAGGTCACTGGATGTAGAGCAGGGGAGCCCAAAGTCCTGGTCCTGGAGGCCCGGCATCCTGCATGTTCCAGTTCCTCCCTGGTGGAGGTAACAACCTTTCAGCAGGTCGATGTTCTTCTAATGAGCCTCATTTGATCCAGGCATTAAACCAGACATGACCTGAAACATGCAGGATGCCGGGCCTCCAGGACCCAATGTGGACTCCACTGTAGTGGAGAATGAGGAGATGGAGATGGAAGGAAGATGGAGGACAGATGATGGAGAATGAGGATCTGCTGTGGCGCCCCCTGGTGGAAAGAGATGTTCAGGAAGACGATGTGTGTAACAGAAAAACCCTTCATGGTGGATTATATGAACATTAGTTAGGATATCATACACATAGTAAATATAAATGATTGCTGTCCAGAGGGTTTTTCACAGAAATGTATCACTGTGATGTACTCTGTGGTGCTTCAATTGATTTAATGAGATTAATCCCACTCTGACATTGGGATTAATCTCAGTTAATCACAATGTCTGTCTTTCTAAGCTTGATATATAAATAGGCACCTTTTCAGAAATGCTGCTCCAGGTCAGCCCAACAAAGGGAAACTCATCCAGCTACTCGTTCATGCAGCTACTAGCATACTTGTTCAGTGTGGGACTTTTAGGTCATAAGATTTTATTTTCTAGTTCTTGGGTCCTCCACCCCTTACTGATGCCACCCTGGGAAACTACCCATGCAGCCCATATCCAAAACTGCCACTGAATGCATGTTTCCTAAAAATGTTCTATAAAATGTTTTATTGTTTTAAGCCAAATAATGTCTGAAGATTTTCACTTTTCCAGGATTTTATTTTCAGGAAGATTTTAAAGAAGTTATTTTGTTTTAAACCTTAATTTATAAATGTTCCTCTCTGTTCATTTCATATGGAGCTTGTGCAACGAGGCCACAGTCTCATCTTCAGCCAAGCAACTGGCCTAGTTTGTGCATCTGAAATGTCGAGCTTTGATGTGCACATGTGGGCTAACAATGCAACAAAAAAAGAAAGAAAATCAACCTTTGTTGCCGTCTGCTGTCGTTCCCCAATAAGGTGCTGCTGTGGACCAGGTAACCCTGCACAGGAGAGAGGCTTTTAGGTCAGAATCGGTCGATCGATTAGCCTCCATTTCGTAACATTAACGCGTTCATCTCCAGCTCAGGTCCTCTACCAGAGGCCTGGGAACCTGAAGGTTCTTCTCAGTGTCTTAGCTGTTCCTAGGACTTAGCTTTTCTGGACTGAGATGTCAGATGTTTCTCCAGGTTTCTGTTGGAGACACTTCTCCTGTGTGGGGGGCCCTGACCCCACTGCTCAGATGACCCAAGTTGCTGCCACAGTCTTCACCTCTAGAGATCTTCCCTGGGTCCTGGGTGTTTCTCCAGGTTCCTTTTTCCTGATGTTTCCATCACTGGGGATGGAAACATCAACAACAGCAGCTGTCCTCTGCTTCTCATCAGTGATCACAACGTCCGGTTTCTTGGCCCTTACCATGGGAAGGATTGGATCATATCCACTCTTTAGATCTGAGTAAGTGATGTCGGTGGTTCATGAGACAGGGCTTTTTCCTCCATGATAGTTCCTTCAGCTTCTTCCAGTTTCCATTGTCTGAGACATTCACAGAGCACTTCATTCCTCCAGGCCTTCTTCCTGATGTATTTTTGGAGCTGAATATTTCATTTTTGATTGTGGCTCTTATGCTCTCTAGACCGTTGCCTCCTTCTGTGTTCTTAATGTTTAGCCCTATGCTTGTATAGGATCTCTAGACGACTACAGGGATGCTTCACTTGGGGTGGAATTCACTGCGCATGGTGAGTATCCTTCGTGTCTTAACGTCTTTGGTCTGAAATTCAAGACCAACTGATTACCAGCAAGGCATATCTGTTGATTGTCTGGACCTTGATGTTGCCATTGAGTTGTCTTGTCAGGACCTTCCTTACTCGTTGCAGGTATTTATTTGTTGCTGCTTTCCTTGTGACCTCTTTGTGGCTGCCATTTGCCTATAAGTATTCAAAGGTACTGATAGCTGTCCTCTGCTATTCTCCCTTCGGTGTGGATTACCTTCCCTTTGTTTGTCCCATTTCTCCAGCCTGAATGACATTTTGATGCCTTCGCTGTAAATCAGATATCTCACTCACTTTTAGCAAACAGCTTGAAACTTGTAGAGAAAGTGACTGATTGTGACCCATTTCTGAGGGGTCACTACTGATGTTTATGTATTTATTTGGCTGAGAGGATTCAGGCCCAAGCTGAACTCCAGTGGGGACAGAGCAACTCCTAGGTATATTCCACATTTGCTGGAGATTTGTGCTGCTGGCTTGCAAATGGCTCTAGGTTTGCTTTCCAAAGCCTCATGGAGTTTGCATTGAAGGCTCTCAGAAAGTTGCCGACCATGTAGAGCTTTAGGTATACCAGGATCCATGTGTGAAGGCTTTCTTGCATTGATGAGTCCAGACAAAGCAGAGATTCGTTTTACTGGCTTTCCAGTCTCATGTAACTGTTCTGTCAGCCAGCAGCTGTTGTCTGGCTACTTTATTACAATGCCTTTCTGTATCTACCATGTATTGATCCATGTCCTAGCTTATCTTAGCTGCTATGATGCCTAAACGGAGCTACCAATTCGTACATATAAATGTCTACATGCTAGGCTCTGGTCTGTCCTTGCTGTTCCAAAGGGCCACAGGACAGAACATCAGTGAGTTACGTAACCAACTGCATGAACCAGGAGAATCAGGACATTTGCGCAGCCTAATTCCTGAGACAAGAATGTAAACTGCTGCATCTGCAACATGAACAGAGCAGCTCTGAGCCATGCAGTACCCAGACTGCCCTGGGAGATGCGCCGTTCTGAACAATGAACTGAGTGATCCGGTGGATCTGGTGAACGGATCACTGATCCGATCGGTTCAGTTCAGTCAGATGAACGGTTGTTCTCCTCACCTTCAGCTCCTCCTTCTTCCGGGTTTCTGTCGCAGCTCGTGGATCATCGCTGTTTCTGAATGTTTGGTGTTTTATTGATTTTTGGCCCGACAAGCTGAAAATATCATAAGGTTTAGTGTTTAAAGTGAATCTAGTTTTAATGTGGCGATAAGGGAAATAATGAAACTGTGACGGTGGATCGGAACCAGGAAATGGATTCTCGACCAGCGCCTTCGCTGTTTTCCGCCCTGACCTTCATCATCATCTTCATCTCATCCGTCTCTACAGGCGAGTTTCTGCAGGGAAACTTCAGGTTCCCAGTTATTTTGGTCTGAGATCCAGTTAAAGTTGGATAGTTAAAGTTGGATAGTTAAACTCTACTTCCACAGAGACACTGATGATCACATGATGTCGTAGTCCTGGTCCTGGTTCTGTGGATCCAGTTGGCCTCGATCGCAGTGAAACACTAGATCATCAATGCAGTGGTACCAGCAGCTGGACCGTCTGAGTGATGCTGCTGAAGCTGCAGACTGACCGGTCGGGTTTCCGGGTTTCCTCCTCCAGGGCCGCAGCTAGCCCTTTGCTCACCCGGGGCTCACATGCTTTGTGGGCCCCGGGCCCTGAAATGAGCAACAACTCAATATTTACCAGAGTCTCTCTTTACTTGGTGATGGAGAACTGAGGCCCAACAGTTTACAGGGGGATTACTGTTTGGATTTATGGTTCTTTTGTCCTGATGTCATTCTCTGATCATATTCTGTTTCTCATGACCATCAAACATGATCTGAGTCAGTTTGGTTCCTGCTGATGTCACCAATGGACTGAACCTTCACCATGGAAACAGGACAAATCCACTAGTATTCATTATACATTATCATTATCAGAACTTTTCATTGGCACAACAACCTGATTCTGCAGGTTTTTCAAGCATGATCCCCTCAGGTTTTACTCGCACTGCATTCTGGGACTTGTAGTCCTTTCTGCTCTGTGGATCAATGAAGACCTGAATGTTCTGGTCTTTGTAGCATCACTGTTCTGATGTTAAAGGCAGAAACTTTTTCTTCTCTTTAGGTTTCTATGGTAAGTCAGTACAGCTGAATAAATGACCTTTAACCTCTGCTCTGTTCCCTCTCTTGCAGATCAGAGAAACATCACAGCTCAAACTGGACAGAACGCATCTCTACCATGCAGATCTCCTGATAATAAACCTGTTTTACTCTTGGAGTGGACTAGACCTGATCTGGGGTCAGAATATGTTCTTCTCTACAGGAACGATCAGCTTGATCTAGAACACCAGCATGTAACGTTTAAGGACCGAGTGGATCTGCAGGACAGACAGATGAAGGATGGAAACGTGTCTTTGGTTCTGAGAAACGTGACGACTGATGACAGAGGAACATACGAGTGTCGAGTCGTTCAGACAAACAGCAGAACGGAGATAGTCTTCATCATCAACTTGGATGTTTTTCCTCCTCCAGGTGAGTTGATATCTACCTGTGCAAAGCACCTGGGTGGATCTACCTTCACCTCCTCACAGCTGCAGTTTCCCAGCTTCTCCCTCACTCACTGCTCTGCTCCTTCAGACTAGCCAGCAGCAATTAGCAGCACCTGGTGGAACAGCTGAGCTCATTATAGCAGCTACTTCTCAGAGCAACACTGGTAAAACTGTCAGTTAATAGAGGAGACATTTATTGATGACTTCCTGAAGGCGGAGTTTCAGAAAGAGCAGGAGATTTTAAAGAGACAGAGGCCCGATTTCAAGAAGATACAATACAAAGACAAATTTATTTAAGTTATAATTTATAAGAACTGAAGGCAACACAGTTACTTGATTGTGCTATAAAATGACACAATATGGCTAGAAGATACATAATAGTACCTTTAATGCAAACTAAAAACACCTTCTAATGATGCAAACGGTATTTGACTTCATTTAGACTTCATTTATTTTCTATCTTCTTTCCTGTGATTCCGGGGTGTGTGTGTGTGGGTTGGTGTGTGTTGGGGTGTGTTTGTGTGTCTGCTGTTAGCCTGCGACGCGCTGCTGCAGCTGCAACATGAACAGAGCAGCTCTGAGCCATGCAGTACCCAGACTGCCCTGGGAGAGGCGCTGTTATGAACAATGAACTGAGTGATCCGGTGGATCTGGTGAACGGATCACTGATCCGATCGGTTCAGTTCAGTCAGATGAACGGTTGTTCTCCTCACCTTCAGCTCCTCCTTCTTCCGGGTTTCTGTCGCAGCTCGTGGATCATCGCTGTTTCTGAATGTTTGGTGTTTTATTGATTTTTGGCCCGACAAGCTGAAAATATCATAAGGTTTAGTGTTTAAAGTGAATCTAGTTTTAATGTGGCGATAAGGGAAATAATGAAACTGTGACGGTGGATCGGAACCAGGAAATGGATTCTCGACCAGCGCCTTCACTGTTTTCCGCCCTGACCTTCATCATCATCTTCATCTCATCCGTCTCTACAGGCGAGTTTCTGCAGGGGAACTTCAGGTTCCCAGTTATTTTGGTCTGAGATCCGGTTAAAGTTGGACAGTTAAAGCTCTGCTATCCACAGAGACACGTGATGATCACATGATGATCGTAGTCCTGGTCCTGGTTCTGTGGATCCAGTTGGCCTCGATCGCAGTGAAAGACTAGATCATCAATGCAGTGGTACCAGCAGCTGGACCGTCTGAGTGATGCTGCTGAAGCTGCAGACTGACCGGTCGGGTTTCCGGGTTTCCTCCTCCAGGGCCGCAGCTAGCCCTTTGCTCACCCGGGGCTCACATGCTTTGTGGGCCCCGGGCCCTGAAATGAGCAACAACTCAATATTTATCAGAGTCTCTCTTTACTTGGTGATGGACTGTAGAGTCCATGATGGACTGTAGAGCCAAAAGGCCTCAAAGTCTGCAGAACCTTTGCACTTTAAGTTACATTTCATTTCAGACTGAAACTCTAGAATAAATAATGTTGGATCAGGTCAGATTTAACAGGCTGAACATGGATTATTTCTGATGCATTTATCATTTCCATGTTTAGTTTGTTTAGTCTAGTTCTGCTTCAGCAGCAAATATCTTCATTTTGTCTACAACAGTAAAATAACTCAGCAGCTTCTTCCTGATCCTCTCAGGTTTTACTCGCACTGCATTCTGGGACTTGTAGTCCTTTCTGCTCTGTGGATCAATGAAGACCTGAATGTTCTGGTCTTTGTAGCATCACTGTTCTGATGTTAAAGGCAGAAACTTTTTCTTCTCTTTAGGTTTCTATGGTAAGTTAGTACAGCTGAATAAATGACCTTTAACCTCTGCTCTGTTTCCTCTCTTGCAGATCAGACAAACATCACAGCTCAACCTGGACAGAACGCATTTCTACCATGCAGATCTCCTGATAATAAACCTGTTCCAGTCTTAGAGTGGACTAGACCTGATCTGGGGTCAGAATATGTTCTTCTCTACAGGAACGATCAGCTTGATCTAGAACATCAGCATTCATCCTTTAAGGACCGAGTGGATCTGCAGGACAGACAGATGAAGGATGGAAACTTGTCTTTGGTTCTGAGAAACGTGACGACTGACGACAGAGGAACATACGAGTGTCGAGTTGTTCAGACAGAAACAAACAGCTGGAGGAGGACCATCGTCATCATCAACCTGGTGGTAGAAACTCCAGGTGAGTTGATGTTTATTTGACTCAGAGCTTTCTGCAGCGGCTTTTTGCAGCGGCTTTCTGTCTGCAGCCTTTTTCTGCTTGGTCATGTCAGAGTGAAACAGCTGAGAGTCCAGAAGGTTGGTTATCTGAAACCTCTGAATAGTTTTACTCTCAGTTTGGAGAAAAATCAGGTTTTCCATTCCAGAAACGGATATTAACGTAAATATGTCACCATGGTAACTGATTCCAGTGTTGCAGAACTCGAGACCCCCTTTTGATGCTCTCTGTCTTGGACATTGAAAGTCTGGACTTTATTTCAAGTCTTGGTCTGGTTTAGTCCTGTTCAATTCCATTTGATTCAATTGTCACTTCCAGCTCAGTCTGGGCTTTCTCCCTTTGACTTGAATTACTTCCGGAAGATTTTCCATCAGGTCAATCAGTGAACAGGAGGAGAAGTTATGAACGGGGATTTTCTGTGCTGTTTTCATCAGTAAAATAATTTCTGTTAATCATCTCTGAACATTATTCTAAGGGGAACCTCAGCTGGGAGGACCTGGAGTCTGTCCAGCAGGGGGCTGCTTTCCCTTTTAATAGGAGCTTTAATGTGGAGAACAACTTGACATAGTGATGTCACATGACCTCTCTGTGACACCCTGAAAGTCCACAGGGACCGAGAAGCCCTGACCCTGACCCAGAGAGGATCATCTGGGATGTAGAGATGCTGTGAGCCAAATTAGAAGAGCCAACCTAAAGGTTCACTCAACTCCATCTAACACTGAAATATTTTCTGCTTTACATATTAAGAAGCTACTAAATGTTAATAATAACAATGTGTGCCCTGCCTATCATCCAATGGCTGCTGGAGACCAGAGAACCAAGGACTGATGGTGTCCTGATCCAGATTACAGACCAGAGAACCAAGGACTGATGGTGTCCTGATCCAGATTACAGACCAGAGAACCAAGGACTGATGGTGTCCTGATCCAGATTACAGACCAGAGAACCAAGGACTGATGGTGTCCTGATCCAGATTACAGACCAGAGAACCAAGGACTGATGGTGTCCTGATCCAGATTACAGACCAGAGAACCAAGGACTGATGGTGTCCTGATCCAGATTACAGACCAGAGAACCAAGGACTGATGGTGCCCTGATCCAGATTACAGACCAGAGGTCTAAGGGTGTGGTGAAAAACTCTGAGCCCCAGAAGGCACAGCTCTTCACACCTTGGTGGAAATAAACCTGATTGGTTGATGGAGATTCTAGTCCGGATGGGTCCCTGTGACATCATAGAGTTTAAAATTGGCTCAGAGACTAGAAGTTGCCTTCAGGTGATATTCTGCATGGCAGGAAGCCTGAAGTGCTGCAGAACCAACTGTGATCATCTTGAGTTAGCTGGTCAAGTGACAGAGCTACCTTTCCTTTGTGCATTGAAAGAATGACCTTTGACCTGAAGCCTGCTGCTTTGTATATCTAGAAACATAAACTGATGACCATTCAACAGTCTGAGTCCCTGCAGGATGAGATCTAGTCCAGATCCTCCAGGATGAGCCGATGAAGCAGTTCTAGGTCCTGAACTCACCATGATCAACCAGTCTGGAGGAGAAACTGGACCCAACTGGTGGCAGCTGCTGCTATCCTGACCTGATCAGACACCAGAGGACTGCATGCTTTGACTGATGAGAGTGATGACACTCAATCAGGTTACTGAGGAAAGATGTATTGATGCTCAGTTGCTGCCTTTAAGGCCCTTGTAGGTCTGGCCAACACCAATAGACTTCACAAAGAGTCGAGGGAGACCCTGACACTAGCCTGACATTAGCCTGACATTAGCCTGACATTAGCCTGACATTAGCCTGACATTAGCCTGACATTAGCCCGACATTAGCCTGACATTAGCCTGACACTAGCCTGACATAGCCTGAAGGTGGCCATGAAAGACAAAGCAAAAGCCAATAAAAAGCGGTCAGTCCTCCTTCACCAGACAAACTCCCACCTCTACTGGTCCACAGGCCAAACCAGAGCAGGCAGACAACAGTAATCAGATTACTGGAGGACACAGCTCTGATGATGTCACTCTGATGTCACACTGATGGTGTCTCACCCACTGCTGAGTCTCTCCTCTTTCTGTCAGAAGGTGGCGCTCCAGCAGGTCAGCTGGTTTCATCACTGACCCTAAACGACCTCATCAAACTGAAACATGAACTCTTTCATTCCTGAACATGTGGAAACTTTTCACCCAAAGACTCACCAGGCTGCGTCTCCCTGGCTGCTAATGCTAACGGCAGCAGTGACCTTTAGCTGCATCCATTGACCTTTGTTTAACCTGACCCTAGTTTTCAAGGATGATGTCACAACGCAGTGCCATCCGCCATCTTGTTTGCCCACCTTTTACTTCAGCGACTATGAAGCTTGCCAGTCAACCTTCCTTCCTTTAAACCTTCATCCACTGACAGTTTATTCAGCCTGAGTGCTAATTTGTCCTCATTTGCCCGTTTTCTGCCTCTGTACACTAATAATAGTTATTGATTTTTAGATCATTGCTGCCAAATATAGATTTCTTTTAAACTTTGCAACAACAAAGCAAAACAAACATTTTGAAATAATATCATATTGTTGATCATAAACCAGTGTAATTTGTTTCTGCAGTTTAGGAATATAAAAACTGTTGAGCAGCACTTCAGGTGGATCAGAGAGGAAAACTGCTAGCAGCAGGTTATACCAGGATGTTGTTACCATGGTGATATAGTGAGAATTTAGCTTCCTTTTTGAACAGGAAATCCAGGAGTTTCCCAAACTTTCACATCATAACTTTCATAGTTAGATGTTTTAGTTGATAGTCTAGAGATCAGCTGGTCTGAGATCAGATGATGATCTTCAGTCATTTTCTACCTGAACATCAGAATAACACCTGGTTCTGTTCTGCAGGTGAACCTGATGGAGGGAACGAGGGTGGATCTGTTCGTCTGATAGTCGGTGTGTCGGTCGGTGGTGGTCGGTCTATTGGTTTTAGTTGCTGCTGCATGTTTCATTTATAAAAAATATTGGAGGCCAAAGCCAAACCAGAGTTCTGACGGACCTCAGTCTCAGTCTTTAATGAATCAGAACCAACCAGCTGATCAGTCAGTCTAGGATCCATGATCTGAAGGATGATGGATCCAGAACCTTCATCAGGAACCACAGACTGACTGGTTTCATCGTCACCCAGCAGAGGAAACCCAAACTATCAGCTGCTTCTGTCCTGCATCAGAACCAAACCCGGCCGCTGCAGAACCATTACAGAACCGCTGCAGAAACCGTCCAAACTGGAACAGCTTGAACTCTTGGCTGGGTGTTCTTAACAAGGGTGCACCTTTCACACTGTTGGCACCAATCCTTTACATCCTTATCCACTCCTGGCCAGAAACACCTCTGCTTCACCACATCTGACCATATAGTCAAATGCAGAAAGGTCAGCAACCCAGCGATGCTCCAAGGCACCCAATTAGGCAGTGTGTAAATGACTCAAGGGGTGGTTGTGAGTCCAGACGACACATCGGTGGCCCCACAGGTACTCCTTGAACTTTTCAGCCTTGGCCCACTTCATGGCCAACATCTCAACTTTCATGGAGCTATGACTTTTCTCAGCAGCATGCAAACTGCGACTGGCGTATGCAGTCGGTCATACTTGGCCACTATGCTCCTGAGACAACACGGCTCCTAGCCCGCTGTGGCTGGCGTCGACCTCTAAAATAAAAGGCAGTGAAAAATCAGCAAAAGCAAGAGTGGGAGCACTTACAAACTTGGCCTTAAGCTCCTGGAAGCTCCTTTCACAGTCTTCTGACCACGTTTTCCCAAAAGTTTCCCTCGTCCTCAACATCTTCAAGCCATCATGTTCTGAAACAAGATGATTGAGCGGGCTAGCCAGTTGGGAGAAACCCTCTACGAACCTCCAATAATAATTGGCAAACCCCAGGTGAGGCATAAACATAATCTGAAATTATTTATAATTACTCCATGTCTCATTATAATCGTAGAGCAAAGCGTGCAGGTTTAACTTCCACTTACCTCTGAGGACAGACCAACTTTCATCTCATCATGCAGCTCCAGAGCTGAGTCTAACTGTGAGTGTGGGGGTGTGCATGTGTGAGTAAACCAGGTTTTTATATCCTTATAAGGATAAAAACCTTATAATTTCTGTCTACAATGTGGGTTATGGGGACCGTTGCTCTTTGTGGGACATTTTCTTGGTCCCCATGAGAGAAATTGTTGTTTTTGGGTTAGTGGTGAGGTCTGTGATGGTTAAGGTTAAGGTAAAGGTTAGTCTGTAGAAATTAATGGTAGTCAATGTGAAATCCCCACAAGTGATGAAAACGTGTGTGTTCAGGCTGGATGAGACCGTCGCCAGCTTCATCTGGGCTTGAAGGTTGTTTTTAATAAATTCCATCTACTTTAATCCAGGTCTGAGTTCTGATGGATCCTTTTTGATATTTATCCTCCTACATTAAAGTAAATTTTGCCAAATTATTCTAAACCTTGGTAGAAAGTTTCAAATCTGGTTTCATAAGTTGTTGTTTTCTCTTTTTTTTAAACAGGACTGCATCAAAGAGCAAACAAATGAAGATCCTGCACAGCTTAACATTTCCAGAGAAACCGTGAGCAGAGAAACCGTCATCAGAGTTGGATTCCAGGACGTATAAAGACTCAATCAGAAGAAACCACCAAACACCTGCCCCCCCCCCCATCTATAACTGCTAAATCTGACAGATCTAAACATAAACAGATGGTGCAGCAACAAGTTGAGAGGAACAAATTATGGACTGAACGAACAATTTCCAAGTGAAGTAAACGAAAGAAGGGAAAATCTTTTTCTCATCAGAAGACGACTGAAGGAAAGAAGGCCGTGATGATAGTGGACATAATAATGTGATAAAGACGCCACAGCCTCTGTTTCTAACCTCAACATGCTTTGCTCTTATTTTAATAATGTTATCTTGTTTATCCATCCACCCATTTTCTAACAGCCTTGTCCCTAGTGTGGTTGGGAGGGTTGCTGGTTCCTCTCTTCAGTACTGGACAGGTCGCCAGTCTGTCGCAGTTGATTAATTATGTTTCTGCTTATTTAAAATGTATTACCTTGTTTTTGATTTTTGTTTTTTCTCTCAATATTTACAGACTTTATCTGGACATTTTTCACTATAAAATGCAACAACTAACTTTTATAGCTGGAATATTAAAGGTTTTGATTCACATAAAAAGATAAAATATTTGAACATCTATCTGATTTACATGCTCATATTTGTCTCCTTCAGGAAACACATCAAGCTAAAACTGATCATATTTATCTAAAAACAACCCAGTATGACCAAGTATTTTACTCAAATTATAATTCAAGACAAAGAGGATGATGCATTTTGATTGCTAAAAATATACAAGTAACACACAATAAAACTATTGAAGGTCATTTATAATAATTAATACACATATGTACAATCACACACCAGCAATAGCCAATGTTTACGGTCCAAAGACAGATAGCCCATTATTGTTTCACAATGTCTTTCAGAATATTCAGATCCTCAAATAATAATAGTTGGGACTTTAATACAGTATTAAACCCAAAACAGGATCTAATTATAGATCAACCCTGAAATCATCAGAAATAATGAAACAATATACGAGTGAATCTGGCCGTAGCAACAGCTGGAGATTATTGCATCCAGTCTCCAAAGAATTTACTTTTTTCTCTTCTGCCCATCATTCATATTCATGGATTGATATGTTTCTAATAAGCAATTCCCTAATGGGAACCATAACAAAAACTGATATACACTCGGTATTAGCGATCATGCACCTTTATCGATCTCTTTCATTGTAGACAATCAATCTCCCAAGTCTTTCAGTAAATGGATCCTTAATTTATCACTATTGGCGGTGGAACTGTAGCATGTAACCCTGAGTTAGTGTAGACACCACCCATATTGGATAGGATCAAATTCATCCACTGGGTTTTGGTCCCAGTCGCCTCTGCTGGTGGCTCTGCTTCCTGTCCCGCCCCCTGGCAGGTCGTCCAATCAGAGCACAGATCCTCACACACCTGGTCTGGGTCATTAACTCTTTCTGAAATTCTGAAACTGTTTTTTTTTTCTGAAAAATTTCCAAAGCCAATTTTTAATATTTAATGAAATTATTTTTGTCCAAATGTGATTTTTGTCTTTCTGGGTTTCCATCATGGTTACCTGCAGCCTTTGTCCACCAGGTGGCAGCAGAGCCCGGATCGCTGCAGAAATCTCAGCCTTTCATCTTTTCATTCTGCTGAACTTCAGGAAAGTTGGAAACATTTGAAAGAAAAGCTTCATGAGGATCAATGATGTTTGTCTCAGGATCCCATCAGCAGGTTTATTGATCGATTATTGATCCCTGATGCCTTTAACTCACTGATGGTGAAAACATGAAGGACTCTTAAAGCTGCAGCTCAGAGGAACCAACTGGATCCAAACCAGTGAAACCCTCCAGTCTGATCCAGGCAGAGTCACTGGGAGACCTGGAGTCCAGATCCACTGGACCGGGCAGATGTCAACGATTTATCATCAGTTTATGGGTTTTATGTCAATCAGACAGGAATCAAACAACATGTGAGTTTCAGCAAAACATTTCAACTTGAACCAGTTTATCTGAACCAGGAGATCATCTGGGTTTTTGTTCCTTTTGCTTTACAGAACAAAGTTAAAATTATGAGGATAAATGTAAACTTTGATATTAAGAATAAAGACAATAAACTTCTGGGTCATTTGAGTTATTTTATTTCAGATATTTTTAGACAAAAGGACAGAAAACCACCTGAAGGTGCAGCTTTGGTTTCACACACTGAGGGACGTTCTGCAGTTTAACAGGTTTGTTCTGAGGTTTGGGTTTAGTTCACATGTTGGAAAGAAAAGTTTCCACTGCAGGCAGACAGACAGAGAGACGGGCAGACAGGCAGACAGACGGACAGGCAGGCAGAGAGACAGACAGACAGACAGACAGAGAGACGGACAGGACAGGCAGTGACAGCAGGCAGGAACAGGCAGCAGACAGAAAGCAGAGAGTCAACACAGAGAAGGACGGGGACAGGCGACTATGGACAGACAAGAGGCGGCGTGCGACAGAGATGGACAGAAGACAGGCAGGCAGACAGACAGAAGACTGACACAGGCAGAATGCTGACAAACAAAGGAAATGAAACTGAACCAATGGAAATTTTTACCTCCATAACCAACCAGCCTT
This sequence comes from Phalloptychus januarius, assembly GCA_902982915.1. Taxonomy (NCBI): domain Eukaryota; kingdom Metazoa; phylum Chordata; class Actinopteri; order Cyprinodontiformes; family Poeciliidae; genus Phalloptychus; species Phalloptychus januarius. The sequence goes on from CADWAE010000150.1 coordinate 364,286, forward strand.
CTTTATTTAGATCGTTTCTTTCAGCATAAACTTTAATTTTCAATCGATCTGATCATTCAGTTTGGTGCAGGTGTTGATTTTCTTCTTCTTCTGCATTAATTTATTGTAAATAAATCAGATTCTCTGAATGAACGTCTTTCTAATGTTCACAGTTTATTAAAGAAACTGTCTGAATCATTTAACGGATGTTTTCCTGTCAGTGGATCCAGTTTCACATCTGCAGATTTTCTTCTTCTTTTGTCATGGTGGCGTACAGAACAGCAGTGAAGCAGCGCCGCCTCAGAGCTGCAGAAGAAGAAAACATCAAGTTACTGAAGCTGATCATTCAGCTGCAGCTAAGCTTTTATTCTGTTAGTGAAGCTCTAGCCTGAAGTAAGTGCTGCTGGTAACAGATGATGATCATTGTTAAAGCTTCCTGTCAGTAGAAAAGTAATTATTAGATACATATTGAATCACTGTGGATCTGATCAGATGTTTCTGTTTCCATGTTCTCCTGCAGAAATCTGGATTCTCCTGGATTCTTCCATCAGTTCTCAATGTTGCATTAATGTGAGCTGCTAGGAGGACTGAGATGTCACTGAGGGAGATCATCAGCAGATCTGGGCCCTGCTGATGTTCACATTTCTGTTCCTGAGCTGCCTTAATGCTGAACATGTGAATGTCTAGATCCTTGATCTACTGAGACTTGCAGGAACTTCTACACCAACCTCGCCATTGAGTAATGACAGTCAGTAGCTCATTCTGCCCCCAGTGGCCATTAGGAGTAATGACAGACAGTAGCTCATTCTGCCCCCAGTGGCCATTAGGAGTAATGACAGTCAGTTACAGAGACAGGAGCTGAATCAGTTTATCACCAGGATGATGATAAATACAATGATTGGAAATACATCTCTCTATACATTAATACTTGTTTCCCTTTCTGAGGTTAGGAAACATTTTAGTGAATATTTTGCTGTTGACCTGCAGCATCAGAGCCGTTTGGCTTCAGCAGGAAGCGTTTCTGGCCTCTAGCAGCAGCAGAAACCACAAAGCTTCTCACCTTTATTCACCCAGTGAGACGTTTTCACATCACAGTAAGAAGCAAACAGTCTGTCAGGTTTGACTGGAGTCGACAGACAAACCGCAGCCTGAGCTCAGCCTGCAGCAGCAGCTGAAGCAGCTTCACATGTTTCTGTCAGGCTGGCAGGAAAAAGCACCTGATCTGGATGTTCATCCAGCTGAGAGGATCATTAATGCTTCAGCTCTGCAGAGGAACAAACCAGCATGACCTGCTCAGAGATGCAGACTCTCTGATTATTTCACATCTACTGATGGAAACTTTTCCTCTCTGTAGATTCAGGAGCTCAAACTGAAGAACTCAGAGTCTGGATGATAATCTGAATATTTTAAAGAATTTAAATGAATATTATGATGCTGCAGTCAGTAAAACTCTTCCTCTGTGTCTGGTCACATTCAACTCTTGGTTTCCCTTCATTTGGAAAAGTATTGGCACCCCTACACATGTTTATGATTTTATTTTTTAAATATTAATCTATAAAGCCAAAAGATGCTGCTTTATTTTTCAGGTTGTTTTTTCCATTATCTGATTTTCTTCCTAAAATAAAATGTAATTTATTTCCTGCAGATCATAATTCATTCATCATAATTCATTCATCATAATTCATTCGTCATAATTCATTTGTCCCGTCTGACCCAGTTACAGTCAGAATCCCTCCAGCAGACAGTAACTGGTTCCTGGTCCCAGTTTGTCCAACCAGAACCATTTCCTGAGTTTCTCTTCCTTAAAACAAACCAGGAGTTTGATGAGTTTTTCTCTCTGATGGGAATAAAATCAGCTGAAAGGTTCAAACTGAACCTGGAGGCTTAATGATCTTCAGACTGATGAAACAGGTTTAAACTGTGTTTTAGTGACTGCTGATCGTTCCTGCAGCGAACCTGTTGGCTTCGCAGCGTTGCCATGCCAACCTGGAAACAGGAAACTGGACGACCTCAGAGTCTGTTAGTGTCAGTCAGCAACAAACCACAAACTGCTGCGAAGCGTCAGAGGAACAAACTTTAACTTTAACCTGCTGAGAAACAAGCAGAGACTAACAGAGACTCACCGGAATAATTCAGCATTTATTTAAGTTTGATTCAAAATGACTGGATATTAAGAATTAAATGAGAAAATAAAATAATCTGACAGCAGCATAAAGATAGAATTCATCTTGATCCAGTAGTTCAATATTTCATAGTATTAATAAAATAATTCAATCAACTTTAGTTTCCTCAGATGAACCAAATGAAAAGTAACTAAATACTAAAAATAATCAAACATTTTTACCTTCATTTGATTCGTTTTTCTTTTCTCTCTGCTGAGTTAATTTTTCCTCTCCAACTTCCTGATTACCTGAAAATAAATTATTATATTTAAATTATTTTACTCCAGTTGAAGAATCCTGAGACTTTTTCAATATAAAAATTCACACTTAGAATAATTTAGAGTTAAAAGCTGCCATGTTGATCTCACCTTTAGATTTCCTCTTAATGTGACGTTTGACCAGCAGAACCAGCAGAACCAGAACAGCAGCAGCTGGTAGAAACAAGAGACCAAAGAGGAGAAACTGGGAGGAAGATGAAGAGGATGATGATGGAGGAGGAGGAGGAGCTGATGGGGGAGACGTGGTTGATGAAATAAAGATTTATTTTTATTAAATAATTGCCAAAAGTTTCTTCTGAAAACCAAAGTGAATCTTTTCCCTCCTGCTGACCTGAGACAGAGATCCAGCTGGATGGAGACTCTCCATGTTGGCTGATGCTACATTTATAGAGGCCTTCATCAGATCTCTTCACCGGGTTGAGGGTCAGGTTTCCTGTAGCTTCATTACCAATGGAGGAGCCATCTTTATAGAAAGCAGCTGGGAGGTTGTGGGCTGGATTCTTTGCTCTGCAGCTCAGAGTGACGTCATCTCCCTCCATCACAGGGAGGACAGGACTCTGCAGGATCACTGATCCACCTCAACACAGAGACAAACTACAGCATTTCATCACACAGCAACACTAACTCCACAGTCTGATCTTACCAACAGTGAGGTTCATGATGCTGCTGCTGCTGCTGGAGGATCCACTGCTGGAGGATCCACTGCTGGAGGATCCACTGCTGGAGGATCCACTGCTGGACTCACACCAGTAAACACCAGAGTCTGATGGGTGCAAGTAGGTCATGTTGCACATCAGGCCATCTAGTTTCCCCCATCCTTTGCTTCCACACTGAGTCCTGGTTCCTCTGCTTGTGTTTCTCCTCACAGTCCATCCCTCTGAGCCGTTTCCATCCTCACAGATCAGAGTCACTGATTCTCCTTTAAAGAACTGAGATCTGCTGGGATTCACAGTCAGAGCAGCTGCAGAGCCTGAAGAGATTCAATTATCAAGATTTCAGATGTAGAAAACAAATATTTTTAATAACTTTACTCTTTAAAGCTTTTTTTCCTGAAACATTTCAGAACATGTCAGAGATTTTTAATATGACTGAAATGCACCAACCTTTGACCCCAGCAGAGATCACCAAGGAGACAAGAACTAAAGAAAAAATAAAATATTTAGATCAGAAACTGAAAGTGTTTAAAATCTAATGAACTTTAACGTCAATCAGAAAAACTAAATGGAAAAACATCAGATTTTCTTTTACGTTTTGACTCCAAACTAAATCAGATCATCAGAACCTGGACCCAGCAGAACCTGGACCCAGCAGAACCTGGACCCAGCAGAACCTGGACCCAGCAGAACCTGGACCCAGTAGAACCTGGACCCAGCAGAACCTGGACCCAGCAGGACCTGGACCCAGCAGAACCTGGACCCAGCAGGACCTGGACCCATCAGAATCTGAACCCAGCAGAACCTGGACCCAGCAGGTCAGATGGTGTTTGTACTCACAGAGTGAAGCTGGTAGAGATGCTGGTCTCATCGTAGCTCTGACTGATCTGAAGCTTCGGTTCAGCTGGTTTTGCTGAGCTGAACCCGCCTCCTTCCTCCACATCAAGGGTCGGAGCAGCAGACAGACCTGCACAGGATTCACTCATGTTTCACTCAGGAGCCTCACAGGCTGAGCTGCTACCTGTCAGGCTTTTTACCTTGATTCTGAGTTTTTAATGATTCTGGACATCAGGGCTGAATCTCTGAGGTTGTTGTTAATAAAGTCACTGGGACTTTAACAGAGTCCATGTCTGGATCCGGCTCTCTGGTTAGAGGCTGCAGTGACAGCAGCAAGAAGACAGAACAGGGTCAAAGGTCAGGGCTGAAAGTGATGCCTGACCTGCATAAACCAGCATAAATCAGTCTCAGAAACATTAAATCAGGGAAACTTGGACTAGACCAGCTTGTCCTCATGATGACATGATGCAGTTTGATCTGATTAAATATTAGATTATTGATTATTATGGGTTGTTGCTGTGCGAAGCTTTAACATCTAGTTCAATGGGCCCCTTTTTAACTCTGAACCCCCTGAAGGTCTCTGCACGGCCCTGGTAAATATCAGCATTTAATGTCCTGTACCAGGTTAGAAACTAGTTTACATGTAGAAACCGGTTACAAAACAAAGAAACAATAAACGTATGAAACTAAGCAAACTTTAAAAGAAAACATCTCTTCTTTCTATCCGTATTTCCAGCCCAGGAGTTTCCTTTAGTCTGAGGATCATTGTGAATCTGGGCCTTCCAGGCCTCTTCCAGGCCTCTTCCAGGCTCCAGGTACCTGATGGACCAGGAACAGGTGAGTTATTTAGACTCTGACTCTGGAGTTCAGGCCGACTGTCCTGCATGCAGAGATGTTTCCCTGCTCCACCTCAGCTGACCCAAACGACTGCATGTCCTCTTTACTTTGCCTCCATTTGCTGCTGCAGCCTGATAATCATTTATTTAAATCAGGTGAGCAGCAGGGGAACCTGAAACATGTAGGACAGTCGGCCCTGAGGAGCAGAGCTGAGGGTCAATAGGTCAGAAGCTGCTCTGCTGCTTCAGGGCCTGCAGCAGGAAGGTCGGTGCTGCCCCCTGCTGGTGGAGGAGCAGAGCAGCTGCTGCAGAGAAAACTGCCTTTTACTGTATTTAAACTTTTGAAATGTCTCCACTGCTGGATGAGGTCCAGAGAGAGGACCTCATCCAGCTGCAAGCAGAGGCTGAGCTGCAGCAGCAAGCAGAGGCTGAGCTGCAGCAGCAAGCAGAGGCTGAGCTGCAGCAGCAAGCAGAGGCTGAGCTGCAGCAGCAAGCAGAGGCTGAGCTGCAGCAAGCAGAGGCTGAGCTGCAGCAAGCAGAGGCTGAGCTGCAGCAAGCAGAGGCTGAGCTGCAGCAAGCAGAGGCTGAGCAGCAGCAAGCAGAGGCTGAGCAGCAGCAAGCAGAGGCTGAGCTGCAGCAAGCAGAGGCTGAGCAGCAGTTGCTTCATTACAGGCAGCAACTTGTCTGATCATCTGAGACATCAGAACTACAGACCTGAAGTGACGTCACACATGCTGGTAGGGGGCGGGGCTTGGATAAAGTCCAGGAACAGTTTTAGCCTCAGGTTGTTGCTTCCAGAGAACTGAAATAAACTCTGAGCTGCAGACAGAACCTGAATGAACTGAAAGCTTTTTCACAAAAGTATTATTCAGAAATAAAGCCAGACTTAGTGTCATCAGTTCATTCTTGCCTTTTCTGTTTCACAAAGACCCAACCAGGCTGAGGAGCTGCAGCTGTGTGAGGCAGACTTCAGTAAGTCACATAAATGAGTGCCAACAGATTCATTAAGCAGACCAATGAGATCAATCACAGATTCACTGATGCTATGTTAGATAAATACCTCTAACCTCCCACCAAACAAACATCTATTATTGGAGGTTATGAGGAAGGAAAGCAGATTATACTCAATAAAACCAACTGCTGCTAGCAAACAATAGCAGACATATTGAATTAATTATTAGTCCAAAATAAACATTTCCAAATCATTCTTAACTTAAAAAATTCATAATAATACCTGCGATTTGCTTAAATAAGCAACTTTAAACTTTTCCGGGAACAGTGAAAGTAAATATTATGGCATGTTAATCTGTTAAAATCTTGATTACAATGTGAAAATTATTTACTAATCACTTAGACAGTGTAAGACCTATGTTGCCTTTAATTGGTTTGACCTAATTGTGATGTTTGAGTTGTGATGCTTTTTTTGAAGGGACAATTTCTTGTTTAATTATTACTGCAATTAAACTGCAAAGGCAGCTTAACGGCAATCAAAAGGAAGATCAATGCATCAGAGCTTGTAAAATGTATCTTAACAGCTCCTTGATAGAGACAAGAAGTTTGATGTAAATAAGTAGAAGTTTTAAATATTGTGATTTAAACTGGGCATTTGTTTAATTCTATGCCAAATGTGAATTAATCCATCCATCCATTTTCCTGCACCCATTGTCCCTTACTGGGGTCAGGAGGTGCTGGTGCCTCTCCAACTATTGTTCCGGGCGAGAGGCGGGGTCACCTGGACAGGTCACCTGGACAGGTCGCCAGTCTGTCGCAGGGCAACACAGAGACACACAACCATGCACACACACACTCACACCTAGGGACAATTTAGAGAGGCCAGTTAACCTGACAGTCATGTTTTTGGACTGTGGGAGGAAGCCGGAGTACCCGGAGAGAACCCACCATGCACAGGGAGAACATGCAAACTCCATGCAGAAAGACCAGGAATCGAACCCAGAACCTTCTTGCTGCAAGGCAGCAGCTCTACCAGCTGCGCCACTGGGCAGCTCGCAAATATGAATTAATTTACGTTGTAAATGTTGTTTTCAGCTATGTTAAAATTAATCATTACAGTGTCCAAAGTATGCTACAACTAATATGGTTTGACTTAATTACAATCGCTCTTTGTTGATCAGTCATTTCTCTAATTCCCTCAACACTGCCATGGTCTATTAAAGGCTGTTAATAGACAGCCTTTAATAGATAAAAGCAAAAGGGGATTTTCTAAAACACAATTGAATGATAGCAGGTGATTTTAAAATTAATAATCACATTCTAGTCTTAAAATAATAACTGAATACCAGAGTTAGAGGAATTTAATGAAGCGTGATATAAAAAAAAAAACAGTCAAGAAAATGAAATTATGAACAGTCATTGGTTTCTGAGCGGTATGACCGCAGCCTGAACAGAAAGGCTCCAGGATGACTGATTATCTCTTCAGTGAAACCAAATCGAGGCTTAAATAAGCCAGGATATCTAGAAAATCCCGACTTAATCCACTATCCTGGTTTTGTGAATTACACCTCTGGTGAATAAAATGTTGAATATTAAAGAGTGAAAAGATCATCTGAACATGAAGCTCTTATCAGTCATGACTGACGGGATGAATCAATAGGATGTGATCACCTGCTGCAGGCAGGTGTTTATTTTCTAGGTCATTGTGACTGAGAACAGCCGGTCTTTGTTTCCTGTTTATTCAGAGTCCAAACAGCCAAACTGTTTGCAGCTCTGAAAGAAATGATTAAATAGAAACTTTCTCTCTTTATTTTACTTAATGTGTTCAAAGTTGAATAGAAGACGGTGAAACTTTATGGTCCTTCCCCTGCTGTTGGGAAATCATGCTGCAGTTGATTGATCTGATTCTGGACATGCGCAGATGTGATCAGCAGGTTGGTTTCTCTTCCCTTTCAGCTCCTCCTCTAAACTCCACCTTCCTTCACCGACAGGTAAGTTTCAGATCATTCCGAGGCTTAGTTTTCTCTAGGCTGAATTTTCTTTAACCTCCAGTGGTCAGTCGGATCTTAAAGGGTTTATTTTAAACGTTAATTTCTTTTTTTTTATTGGCTCAAACTATATTGAACGCAGAAACCGCTTGAACTAGAAGACGAGGAATGGCGACTCGTCCTGCTCCACGGCTCTTCGTTCTGCTCTTCCGTCTGTTTTTCCTCATCTTCATCCAGTTTGGTTCTACCGGTAAGTTTTACCTCATACATATTTTATCTGATGAATTCCAGATATGGCCACTGTTATACTGTTTTTTACTTTAACTTTGTTCTATCGTAGATAGTTTTTTACATCGTGATGTGACTAAAACTCTTTCGGTTTCCTGGAATATAGTGACCAACCCAGTAGTACATTACTGGTTTAACTAGATTAACCAGGTGTTTTTTCATCTCTGTGTGTTTTAATGCTACTGACAATGTCTTGTTAAAGTATTCACAGCCCTTGAACATTTTGTCACATTATAAACATGAAATTCAACTTAGTTTATCTACATATGCTGAAAGATCAGCAAGAAATAATACTGTAAGATTATTTAATAACTCTTGCAGAAGCTAAAGGTTTCGTGGTCTTCAGCATTTTTAACAAATACAATTCTAAAAATTGTGGCAGGCATTTTGTTCCCTGTGTTATTACGTGCCTAAATAAGTATTGAAAAAAGTTTGTTGTGATTTCTTCAGAAGTAAATTAGTAAATAGTTTATAATTTAGGTGAGGTTTGTTGGGTACTATACCTTGCAGAACCAGGTTTCTCTGGTTCCAGCTGCAGGTCAATGTGGTTTTGTTTCTACCATCTGATCATCTACAGCATATGCATAAAACTCAAGGCCCTCGGGCCAAATCTGGCCCACCAGAACTGTCCCTAAGGCCCGCTACACTCTTACAGGGCCACAGAAATAGAACTTCAACTTCACAGTTTTGTGCTTGTATATTATTTTAACAATTAAATAAAATGATTTTATTCTTATAGTGTGAAATCGCTTCACTTTTAAATATTATTTAATTGTTGACGGTATGCATTGAATACAGAGAAAGCTATAATATTTTATTTCGGACCATGCTGATGTGACTTGAAATGAAACTAAGTTTGACAGTTAGCTGTTTACTATTCATATAAATAAAATATTTTGAAAACAATTTGTACATGTCACATGCTAATTGACAGAAACATCTTTATGTAGTAATGCATGATATTTACAGTATATGGTAGAAACCTACGTACACCATCTACTGTAGAGATCTGTAGTCTACCAGTATCAGCCTAACCGGCCAGTATCAAAACAGAGCAATGAAAAGGAACATGGCTGAACGCAAGGGAAGAGTTAAAAAGGCCATTGCAAATTCAGTTACCTGGTCCTGGCTCAGATTTAACCTCCCATGGTCTCAGCACGATGTTCAGGAGGAACGTGGCAGAATAGGACAAAAATATTGTCAGCAGTCTGGTTATCTGTCCCACTCAGAAATCTCTTTCCCACACAATTTGTAGAACATGCAGCAAATATAATCTGTCCTGACTTTGGTTTACTTTGGGACCGACAGCATCCAGATAGCGCTGCTGCGCCATAAGGTGATGATGCGCTGGAACTATTAGTTTGTTCTGCTGCTCTAAATTGGCATTGCTCGAGGATATTTGGCATTTATTAAATTTTTTTATGTTCCAAATATTTGACCAGTCGTGATTTTTGTCATATCTATCTATCCTTGCAATAGTTGTATTGTGCGCATTTTAGGCTTGTATAAGTAGGTGAGCACAGGGTGCGTACAGTCGCACACACAGTGTGTATCACTGTACGCACTGTGTGTGCCTTGAGGTTTTCCTTTAAGTAAAAAGAAAATAATAATTTTTGAATTTTTTTTTATTACCTAACCCTCTTTACTATTAACATTTAGGGGGAAAAAATCTATTGTGTTAAAACATCTTGTATGTTGCATGTGAGACTGTGGAGATGCAAAGCCTAAATGTTATTGGTCAGTTTACTTTTGCAAATTTGGCGGCGTGGCGCTTTTTCTGAAAGCTAAAAATGAATAAGCAGGGTTTGAAAACTTCCGTAATTCTAAGAGTGGTCGTTTGGATCCTGCCAGAGTTCACCATGTGCGCGGTAGAAAGTTCTGGCGGGTCGCCGCTTTGTGAGCTTTTTTGGGTGTGTGAGTGGTTTGGCGAACTGAAGCTCTGTCGGGTCACTCACTTGGACAACTGGTTAACCCACTACTGGTGTGTTCACACCAGCGATGTAACAATGACAAAACCTTCATACAAACACGGTGTTTTAATACCGTCGATCTCTGTATTCAGCTGCTCATGAGGTCAGCTGCAGGATTTATCCATCTTTTACAATTTTCCAGACTCCAGTTTTGAAAATGGAATAGTACATTCCACCATCTAAATGCTCTGTGTAAAGCTGCCTTCTGCATGTTCCCCACTGACAACTTTTAACATATTTTTTTGATTATTTTCGACCATATCTCTATGACAGCAGCGCATTTAATAGCAAACAATCGTCAAATCTAGCCAGAACGCAGTGCATGATAGACCCATAAAAGTTGCCTTCCAGGTAAGGGGTGTTTACTGTTTACTTAAGGACGAACTGCAACAAACCACTGAATTGATTGACCGGTGCCATCATATCAATTGAGCAAGTGCACACGTCTGACATTCAAAGTGGGTAACAGAGGTGATGAAACACCCTGGGGCTCAAAAATGAATCCAGCGCCGCTGTGTGGCAGGTTATGGTCAGGCAGCAGGGAAGGGAGCGGTCTGCGTCATCGCTGCAGGACTGCACAAAAAGCTCCTGCGATTTAAATGATCCTGACTTTTAAGACTGTAGGACGGTTAGACAGTAAAACCAGGAGCAGAAGAATGTAATATGCAAAGTGTGTGAAAGAGAGGAAATACAAGCAATTTATTTTACCACCTTAAAACAGAACCTGAAATGCAGCTGATTACAAGTTCCAGTATCAACACTGTGGGGAAAAAACAAACACAGACATCCATTACATTGATTTGATCATGTTTCTGTATAGATATAATTTTCATTGATTTATTTAGCTTTGAGTTTTTATTTATTCATTTAACTTTAATGGTTTCTGAATCCAGGATCAGAGGTGAAGCCAGGCTTAGCGCCATCACTTCATCTGGATTTAACCATTTAGACCAAACCAGGTGCAGCTCTTTCGATCCAGGCTGAAGTAATCAGGTGGATGAGCATCAACAGATTTATTCAACAGACCAATGAGATTGCTCACAGACTCACTGTAGCATCACTGATGCTACAGCCATACAGAAGAAACGCCTCATGGACCGGTCTTGCTTGTTGTTGTGACAACAGGGCCGCCATCTTGGACCAGTCAATCTCTCCCTTCAGCTTTATACATTTGGCAGGCGCAACAAAGTATCTGTGCATTTAATTCAGAATAAATAGCTAAATAGGTTTTGCTTGACTCCTCCTCGGCCTGGTTTGGTCTAAATGGATAAAGCCCACTGATGGCGCTAAGACTGGCTTTATCTCTCATCCTGGATTTCATAATGTGTGGGATTATCTTTTCAACCATTTGGTTTTTTCAAGAACCATTACATTGCTGCAAAAATGAAATGATAAAAGATAAGTGTATTAACTTTTTGGGATTATTGATCAAAGCTCTAAGTGATGTTCATAGATTGAGACGTTGTTTTAGAAGCAAACCCCGCTTTAACGTTAACTTCCTCCTTTTTAAAAAAACAAAAGAAACTAAAGCACCCTCTTCTGGTTGAAAGTTATAAGGATGTATGATAAATTCTTATTGTATAACATTTCTTGCATCACTTTTAATATATATATTTATTTTATAAATATTATGGCTTATGGCTTTATTTGTATCTTATATTTAACACCTTGGATGGAGTTACTAAGTGCTGTTACACTTTGAGAGATCAGTGTCCTCTTCTCTTCTTGATGTCTCATCAGAGTTCCTCTTTGACCTTTAACCTCTGTGTTGTTTCCTCTCCTACAGATCAGACAAACATCAGAGCTGAACCTGGACAGATCGTCATTCTGCCATGTGAAGCTGAAATGAACAAGGATGAGTTAGTTATAGAGTGGAGCAAACCTGATCTGATTGAAAATGATCATGTTGCTCTGTATCGAGATGATCAGTTTGATCATGATGGTCAGAATCCAGCTTATAGGAACCGAGTGGATCTACTGGGCATAGAGACGAAGGATGGAGACGTGTCTTTGGTTCTGAAGAACGTGGCGATTAATGATACTGGAACGTATGAATGTAGAGTTCATCCCAGAGGAAGTAACCGCAGGAAGAGAGCTTATCTGAAGAATGAGCCCATCTGTATCGTCACCCTGGATGTTTCTGCTCCAGGTGAGTCTGACTGGATCAGAACCTGCAGCTGCTTCATGGTTGTTGATGTGAGAAACAGATCAGATGTTTGTGTTTTTGAAATCAGCTGGTCTGAGATCAGCAGGTGATGATCTCCAGTCAGATCAGACTAACTCCTGGTTCTGTTCTGCAGGGAGTGAAGAAGAACAAAAAAAGGATGGAGGGATCAGCACTGGACTGATAGCTGGTGTTTTAGTTGGAGTCGTTGTTCTGGTTCTACTTGTTGCAGGTTTTCTGCTCTATAAAAAACTGAGACGTTCATCACAGGACCAGAACCAGCCTCCTGCAGCAGGAGCAGAACTCAAACCTATGAATGTGGAAAACCATTAAGAAGCTGAACTGTGAACATTGAGGTGTTTCTTCCTGCAGAAACAAACCTTCAGCACTGCAGCAGAACACGTACAGTTAACCTCTGATTCACTTCATCTGTTTCTATCAGAGTTTCTTGCAGCAGAGAACGAACTGAATATCTGAGGACTGCTTGAAACAGTGAAGTTTGACCTGCAGCTTCTTAATATTTCTTCTAAATATCTGCCATGTCATATGATCCTTTATCGGTTTTCATGCCTACAATGTGTACTTATTTTATTCTGTTACTTTGTAATTTATGTGCAGCACTGTTAACAGGTTAGATGTGGTATGTAATTTTATACAGTCAGGAGATTTTGAAATGTTCTTTAGTTGCAGGCTCAATTGTGTCCATTTTAAAATATGTTTTAAGTAAGTTTCTGATGGAACATCTGATGAGAACGAACTCCATCTCCTCCTCTGTTACTCTTATTATGAACCCCTCTACATAAGCATTCACACTCTTTAATTCTTTATTGAGCACCGTTCCAGCCTCGGATTCCTGCAGTTCAGATCACCATTCTTCAGACAGGTTGGTCTGTTTTTCTCTGCCGTTCTCCTCCAGATCCATCAGGTTGGATGGAGACGTCTGTCAGCCATGTCCTGATCTCTGGAGAGATGTTCAGATCCAGTCTGGACTCCGGCTCGGCCATGTTTGTTTTTCATTAAGCAGTGTTTTTCCACCATCCAGACCTGATTGGTGGATTGCTGCAGGTTTTTCTTCTGGAAGATTCTCCTGTTTCCCTGGAGGAACCCAGCAGCTCTGACAGACTCACCATCTGGTTCCTGGTCTCTCTGAATAAAGCCATCCTCTCCTGATCCCTCAGTCTGGAACCAGCAGGTCTAGTTAAAGTCCTGCTGGTTCCAGACTTCCTCTATTGACCAATGATGGAGAACACCGAGTTCACTTGGATGTTCAGAGCAGCAGAAATGTTTCTGGATCCTCCACAGATTGGAAACTTAAAACAGTGTCTGAGATCTACAGAGGATTCCTCTGATTTCATGCTGGGTGTTTGACCTTTGACCTGCACTGTCAGCGACAGGTGTGAACCTTTCTACATTAAACCCCATTAACTGAATTTACCACAGCTGGCCTTCAGAAACCTCAAAGCTGATCTGTACAGACAGATGAGCTTTGAGCTTCATGGAAAATGTTTGAATATTTCAGTAAATGTGATTTTCTATTTTAGTAAATTTGGAGAGGCTGCCCAGTGGTGCAGCTCGTAGAGCTGCTGCCTTGCAGCAAGAAGGTTCTGGGTTCGATTCCCCGTCTTTCTGCATGGACTCTCCATGTTCTCCCTGTGCATGGTGGGTTCTCTCCGGGTACTCCGGCTTCCTCCCACAGCCCAAAAACATGTGAGTGTGTGCAGTTTGTCTTGTGTCCCTGTGCTGCCCTGCGACAGACTGGCGACTTGTGATTTTAACAAGAAAACTGGGTGTACATATAAATTTCTGTAGATTCTTATTTGTTGGACAAAACAGATAATAAACCCTGACTTATCTGTTTGCTGGTCTGTCAGTGAAGTTTTTTGCTTTATTTTTTAAAAATTAATTGTTAAACATAACTTTTCCAGTGTTTATTTCATCATTTTTGTTTGTAAAGATTTCCGTTTGACAAATACATCAATATTCCAGTTTAACTGATAAAAGTGTAAAACATTATTATTATTGTCCTGGCCAGCTCTTTATTCCCCAGCTTTCCATCTGGGTTGTTTCAGACGCTCAGCAGTGGAACAGGTGAACCAAATGCTGAGGCTACAGATGCAGAGATCCTGGGTTTGATTCCTGGGTAAACACCATTACCTGCTCTACAAGATATAAACACAATACAATGAGCAAACACAGAAACTTTATAATATAGAACAATAATAAAAAGAAGCAATAAAAATGTGTAAGTCGCATTAGAATGATTCAGTATTCCATTGAAAGGCAGCTATAAACAAATGGGGTTAAAGTCTTGATTTAAGACAGTTATGATAAAAACTAGTAATGAAGATCAAACTGACCAGCGTATTACTGTACTACAGGGAAAACAGCCAAACGGCTCAGTCTGTTGTTGTCCATAAAAACCTGCCTGACAGGTGAAAGGAGCGCTGTTTGTAAAGTTACACTGTAAAAAGTTAACTTCAATATTTTGTTTGTTTTTTTGTTTGTCATGGAAAAATAAACAAAATAAACAAGGATGTTCATTTTTCAAAGTCATATTTTCACCATAATGTTCCCACATTTATTAATGTCAGTTTCAAACTAAATATTAATTGACAAGCTAAGTGTTTAGTTCCCAGATAAATGTTTGAGTCTGAGATAATTTAATTAACTAAATAATGATTAAACTCACAACTTAAATATTGACTTTAAATAAATATTTAGTTCTAAACTACATATTTATTTTCCAAAGTAATCATTTAATTTTCAAACTAAATATTTAGCTCAGACCTAAATATTTTGCTTGTGAACTAAACATTTAGCAAGAAAGCTAAATTTTAAGCTAAAAGCTCATGTTCAGTTTTAGCTGAACATGAGCTAAAAACATGAGTTTTTATGAGCTAAAAACATGAGTTTTTATGAGCTAAAAACATGAGTTTTTATGAGCTAAAAACATGAGTTTTTATGAGCTAAAAACATGAGTTTTTATGAGCTAAAAACATGAGTTTTTAGCTAAAAACATGAGTTTTTATGAGCTAAAAACATGAGTTTTTATGAGCTAAAAACATGAGTTTTTATGAGCTAAAAACATGAGTTTTTATGAGCTAAAAACATGAGTTTTTATGAGCTAAAAACATGAGTTTTTATGAGCTAAAAACATGAGTTTTTATGAGCTAAAAACATGAGTTTTTAGCTCATGTTGACTGAGCTAAAGCTCACTCGGGGGGCGGGGCTAAGATCACATTGGGACACAATACAAACTCAAACCCTCCAACATGAACGTCTGTTTGAAGGACACAGGAGCAGAAGAAGGATGGAAGTGTGAGACGTGGGATCAGGTCTGTGTCTCCATTGGAGAATGGACCAAAATAATGTCAAACTGTTAATGTGCTTCAAACTGTCCATTGGGTCAGATCCTCCTATAAACAAGCTGTGCCTGTAGAAATCAACCTCCTATTGTTTCACTGTAGCAGTAAAATGTTTTTCTGCTGAATTTGAATAGAAACAATCAGATGTAGGTCTGATATAAATTTACTGGTTATAACTATTTTAAAAACCTCAAGAGGGAAAAACATGTTTAGAAGAACGAACCTCCTCGCCCTGGTTAAAGGAAGAGGGCGGTCTTTATTTCTCAGGAAACAATGAGCTGAAGTCAGATCAGTCAGAGCGGCCAGGATGGAAACATCTCTTCAGTTTCTGCTCTGTAAGTAAAGAACATTTATTCATTTATTTAGTGATAATTCAGTCACTGTTAAGGTAGAAAATGATTCTAGAAAAGATCATTTGAACTGTGTCTATATTTTACTTTCCTGGAAACTTTCTTTATATTATATGAGAAAGCTATATGAGAAAGCTCAGTAGAAAAAAACGACTTGTTTTCAGAGTTACTACAATCGCTGCAAACTGCCTGATCTGTAATAATTCCCAAAAAGCTTAAAACATATTTTTTGTGCAAAAGATTAAATAAAATAAACAGGACCAAAAGTCCTGGTTGACATTTGTTGTCAACCAGGACTTGACAGCAAATGTCGAGTCCTGGTGAACCAACAGCTTTAAACTGAGTCATTTTATTGTTACATCAAAATGTCTGGGCTTTAAATCCACAATGAAGCATGTAGATCTGATGACATTGTTAAATTACTAACATGTTATTTGTATTCAGTTGTGACTTTACTGGTTTGCTGCAGCAACAATAAAGGTTGGTAAATTTTGATCAGTATTAAAATTGATTTAAAATATTAAGAATTACAGTAACTATTACATTTATTATTTTTTTTCAATAATGATTAAACTCACAAGTAGATTTTATTTCCAGTCTCTGCAGCTGCTCTGACTGTGAATCCCAGCAGATCTCAGTTCTTTGAATATGAATCAGTGACTCTGATCTGTGAGGATGGAAACGGCTCAGAGGGATGGACTGTGATGAGAAACACAAGCAGAGGAACCAGGAAACACTGTGGAGATGGATGGGGGAAACTAAATGGTTCTACCTGCAGCATCAGTTATGTTTTAGAAAAGGACTCTGGTGTTTACTGGTGTGAGTCCAGCAGTGGATCCTCCAGCAGTGGATCCTCCAGCAGCAGCAGCAGCATCATGAACCTCACTGTTGGTAAGATCAGACTGTGGAGTTAGTGTTGCTGTGTGATGAAATGCTGTAGTTTGTCTCTGTGTTGAGGTGGATCAGTGATCCTGCAGAGTCCTGTCCTCCCTGTGATGGAGGGAGATGACGTCACTCTGAGCTGCAGAGCAAAGAATCCAGCCCACAACCTCCCAGCTGCTTTCTATAAAGATGGCTCCTCCATTGGTAATGAAGCTACAGGAAACCTGACCCTCAACCCGGTGAAGAGATCTGATGAAGGCCTCTATAAATGTAGCATCAGCCAACATGGAGAGTCTCCATCCAGCTGGATCTCTGTTTCTGTCTCAGGTCAGGAAGGTTCCTTCATCCAGCTCTGAGTCCTAATGAATGTTTAATACATTTAATAAATATTTATATTTCAGAGAAACCAGCCTCCACCTCGTCACCTGCAACCACTCAGCCTCCTCCTCTGCCTACTAGCTACACTCTCCCACCTCATGTCTTCATCATTGTACCGGTTCTTCTTCTGCTACTGGTTCTACTGGTTCTACTGGTGAGACGAGGAATTCATAGTAAATCTGACAGTAAGAGACTCTAAATATCTTATTAATGTTGGTAATTTTAGATGTATTGTAATCATTAGTTTTTCCATCCCTTTTCTAATCTACGTCAGATTTACTGATCGTTTCTCATTAAAAGCTTTTATTCCAGTCAGGATTCTTTGTTTTTACAAAGTGAATTAATTGTTTATTTTTATTCCAGGTGAAGAACAGGAAGTAGAAGATGACTCAATCATCTACAGCGACATCAGAATAAAACGGCATCATGAGAATAAACCAGTAAATAAAGGTGAGTTTGTGTCTGACATTGTTTCCCTTTATTAGGATATTTTATTATAGATTTGGTTCTAAAAGCAGATCATTTCAAAACTGGGAGGTTTGCAGGTTATTATTGGTTTTATTCCATGTTTTTTTACAGGCTGCATAGTTAAAGTTTTACTTTGTTTTTCAGGATTGTGGTTCAGTGGATGAATCAAATATTTAAGATCAAGTTCAGTTTATTACTGTCTCATGTTGATTTGCTGCGTGGACATTTTCTTTGTAAAAGTCCACAGAATCACCTTCCTGGTTTGACTGTGTTGTCTCTGCAGTGGCACCGCGGCGAGCCGCCTCTCTAACCGCCCCTCTAGCCGCCCCTAGCCCAGCGCCCTCAGCGCCCCCTAGCCGCCTCTGCGCCTAGCCGCCCTCTGCGCCCCTAGCCGCCCCCTAGCCGCCCCCCTAGCCGCCCCCTGCCGCCCCTCTAGCCGCCCCTCTAGCCGCCCCGCTAGCCGCCCCTCTAGCCGCCCCTCTAGCTGCTCTGTGGTTTCCTGCTTCAATGTTTCACCTAAATATGGATCAACAATCATATTTTCCACAATGAACCACATTATAGAAACACCATCAGATTAAACTGAGTCAATAAGTTTAGATTATTGAACATTATAAAGTTTTATTTCTGCCTTTTGTCTTGATTTTATCACCGTCCACAAACCATGAAACCTTCAAGTGCAGCTCGGAAAAAATAGTTTCCTTTGAAACTTTAGGGCAGAAGAAAAGTGAATTATTTGAACATAAAAATAATTTTCTTTCTGGTAAATTAACTCAATATTTCTCATGTTTCTATCATCTTCCTCAGCAGCAGATTTTAAATTGAATTTTTTGTTTCATTTATTTATTTGATCTTTGCTGCCATAATATTGATTCTGAATAAAAATGTGTTTTATTGAGTTTATTCTGTATGTTTGTAACATAAATGAATGTTTTCTTCTCTTTCTGATCAGAAATGGATCCAGCTGCTGTTTACTCTGCAGTGAGAACTGAGGACATTAATTATGGACAGATTGTCATCAAAAACAAGAAACTAAAGTCAAAACCAAGAGGTAAAAATCTCTTCCTGGGTTAATTTCATTCAGATTTAAATTATAACATCTGGAAGGTAAAAGTTAAAGTTCCTGATCAAAACCAGTGAAATAGTTTTGAGCCTCTCAGTCTGATGATCCTGTTAAAGGAAAAAGCACCAGAATCACATCCAGTCTATCAGTTAAACAAATGATAATTCAAAGGGATTATTGATTATAATTCAATATTCTAGTGAATATATAAGCTCTGGTCTCTGCAGCTCTGTGGTTTCCTGCTTCAGCTTCACCTAAATATAAATATTCATATCTATGGCAACAAGAACCACAACATGGAAAAACATCAGAGTAAAATGAATTTAATGTTAAGAGTTTCATTTAGTTTGATCTGAATTTTTGTCCTGATTTTGTTCACTTTCACAAATCATGTTGCCTTCAAGTGCAGCTCAGAAATAATTTTGAAACTTTTGGATCCTTGTTTAATATTCTAAACTTTCTTCATGTGGAATCAGATAAACGTAAAATATTTTTGTTTTCTTGTAAATAAACCCAAATATGTTTTTATCATCTTAATCAGCAGCTGCTTTTAAATAGAAAATGTTTTATTTCATGTTTCATTTATTTATGTGATTTTTGGTGCCATAATATTGATTCTGAATAAAAATGTGTTTTATTGAGTTTATTCTGTATGTTTGTAACATAAATGAATGTTTTCTTCTCTTTCTGATCAGAAATGGATCCAGCTGCTGTTTACTCTGCAGTGAGAACTGAGGACATTAATTATGGACAGATTGTCATCAAAAACAAGAAGCTAAAGTCAAAACCAAGAGGTAAAAATCTCTTCCTGGGTTAATTTCATCCAGTTTTACATTATTGCATATTTTATATCTGTATTCTAAAGTCTTCAGGTCAGATTTAATGTTTCTGTTAAAATATAAAGATTCTAATATTCAGACATTTTAAATGGTTCCATTTATTTTTATCTGCAGTTCATTTTCTCTCATATTAAATAATAAACATAATGAGACGAAACATCAACATGAATGAAATGTTCATCTAAACTGTTCAGAATCAGTGAAAATCCATCATTAAGAGTTTAAACACTAAAGATCAAAGGGAAATTCAGTCAATAATATTCATTTCTACTGAAATATAAACATCAGTTTATGATCCTCCATCATAAAACTGATTTCTGCTGTTGAAATAAACAGGAAATAATTAAAATCTGTTTGTGATGCAGAAGAAAAGATTCAGATCAAATCTGCAGCTCTGAGGTCATTTCCTGTTGGTATTTTTAATAATCTTAATCTATGTTGCTTCTACATTAATTAATCATATTAAGTAACTTGATCAATGCATGTTAAAGATGCTGCGTCCTCTAACTGAACCGTGATCAGTCTAATGTCCAGAGAGCGTCCTGGTCTCTCAGCCGTTATATTTCCATCTTACTCTCTGCTGCTCTGACTCGTCCTCCTGCTTCAGCCCAGCAGGCTGAGCTGAAGCTGCTCTGAGCCCAGCAGGCTGAGCTGAAGCTGCTCTGGCGTCTCTGTGGTTTCGGTCGTTTTGTTCCATCTGGTTATTTTCTACCTTGTGGTGAATCGTCAGTTTGCTCAGATACATTCTGGTTTCACAGCCATGAATTATATTTAGCACCAGCTGCAGAGGTGTTAGCAGCGCTAACGTCTCCATGAAGCTTCAGAGCAAAGTTTTTATTTAGTTCATCTGAAATTGTTTCTGCTTCCTGCAGGTTCTGATCCAGCTGCAGTTTATTCCTCCGTGAGAAACGAAACCAGGATGATCAGAAACTGACCAGAGAGGAAAACTCATCTACATCTGCAGCTCTATGCACAAACATGCTTCTTGCTTGAACTGGGGTTGCTATGACAACCAGCTGGAGCTCTGGGGTGAAAACAATCCAGTAATAATTAAAGCGCTTTACGCAGTTTCCTTCATTTGGTTCATATTTATGAAGCTCTGGATATGATTCTGAATAAAAACTATTAATCCATTAATAAAGAAAGTGATCAGCTTTCAAAACTTGTTTTTATTAAAATCTCGTTGTTTTTAAGAATTATTAAACTTCCTGGACGAGTTTAACTGAAGTTAAAAGTTTATTTTCTCAGTTTAATCTGGTTCAGGTCATAAAGTCATTATGTGAGGAAGACATGATGAGGAATTTATCTCCTTTATCTGTTTCCATTCAAACTAAAGATGGCTGAACTTCCTCCAGCTGGAAAATAATAAGTTATAAATTTCATCGTACTTGAAGCCAGAATAATCAGCAGCATATTTATGGTTTTTTAAACAACCAATTTATATTCAGTGTATTTTAATAGTAATTAAATTGTAGAAAATCACAATTTAAAGTGTATTTTCAGGTCCTTTTTGGAACAACTACACTTATATTTAGTATAATTTAACTATAAGGTTTTTTTATGTAATATAAACTTGCTTGTTTAGTGTTTCACTCTTTGTGACCTTTGACCCCGGAGACGAGAGGAGCTGAAGGTTTTAACATTTATCCTCTCAACACTATATCAGGAACAGGAATCAGGTCCTGCAGGTCTTAGTGACCCTTTAGCTGCCATGATGATGATGAGGGGAGATGGAAAACAATCCAATGATAACCAGAATAATCTGGGCTCTGCAGCATCTCCAGCTCTGTTTCTGCTTCACCTGCAGCATCTCCAGCTCTGCTTCTGCTTCACCTGCAGCATCTCCAGCTCTGCTTCTGCTTCACCTGCAGCATCTCCAGCTCTGTTTCTGCTTCACCTGCAGCACCAAGAAAAGAGTCCACCTGGTGTCCACAGTGACCTCAGCACTAAATGTCCTGAGGATTCTGGATTATAATAGTGATTTCATTCAGTTAATATTGCACTGAATGGTCTGAAGCCTGTAAATGGATTGAGAACAACTACATTGTTCTGAATGTTGCTGTATTTCAGTGATTAATATTCCCAGTGTTCAAACCTTCCTCTTCTGCTGAGAATATTATTTTAGAGGCTCTTCCTGTTCAAGCTGCTTATAAAACCTGGACCTGTGTGACTTTCCTCTGGCTGAAGTTCTTTACTTCAGCCTCATATTTATGGAAAATTTCATTCATTTCTCTTACTGGTTTTTGTTCTTCTGTTTTTTCTCTTCAAACATTCAGAAGCAAAATGAAAAAATAAACATATTTCAACAGTAAAGGAGGTGAATTATGTAACAATCAACTGATTTGATATTCAAGACATCATAATTGCAGAAACTTTTCTAAATCGTTTTTTTTACTTGTCTCTAGTTTCTTCATTTGATTTGCCTGGCAGTGCTGCCACCTAGTGGTGGTTTTACAGCACAGCTGAGCATATTTTATCTGTCAGTTTGAGGTTTTCCTGCCTGGGAAAGATGAACACAGCAGCAGTTTGAAGTCTTGGTGTTTAAAATAGCTTTGCCTCTTGCCACACACAACATGTTCACAGTTTGTAAGCCACAATGAACAGATGATTTATTTAGCATTAAACCTGCAGGTGTCGACCAACCAGCTTCACTGGTAGGATGGAAATTATGTTGCAAAACAACTCAGTTGTTTCAGACATGAACTCAGAGATTTAGTAGAAGCATTTTCCAAACATGAAGCTGCAGCAAAATGTTTCCAGTTCTGAACTATTTATTTCTGCATTTTGCAGGTTTTCTGTTGAGCTTGAGAAATGCTGGTTGTTTCCAAATGTGTTCAACTTTTATTCTCCTTCACCTTCCAATAAACGGCTTCTGGGAAGTGATGCTGCTGCTCTCCGCCGACATGATGAATGTTTTCTTTACATATCAAATGTTTCAGGAAAGAAAGAGACACTTTTCTGCTCCTGATAGAAACGGAAATGCGAGAGCAAAGAGCAACAATGCCAGAATAGATCCCTGCAGAACCAGGATCCACTGAGCTGTGAGAGTCCAGTCCTGATGGCTCCAGTTTGTCCCTCAGAAATCCTGTTTGGATGATGTTAAAGGTCCTGGTTTAGCCAATAGCATGATGAGTTCCTCTAAGGAGGCAGCACATGTGAAACCGTCATGGTGGTTTTAACCTTTGACCCATGTGAACAGACTCTCTCATGAGCCAACTAACATGTAAAGGTTTTACTACAGGGAAATTAATGACCCTTTCCTGCTCCCCAAGCAGGGCCGGCCCAAGGCATAAGCAAACTAAGCAGCCGCTTCGGGCCCCAGGGCTCTAAGGGGCCCCTCAGTGGAAATGATTATTAATTTTTAGTAATAATTTCCATGTGATTATAATATCAAAAACACACAATTTCACAATGAATGGTTTGTTTTTACAATAAAATATATCTGATCATGTATATGTAGAAATTATTATTTTATGGATTAGAAGAAAATAAATAAATTGCTCTTGGGCCCCCTGGTGGCCGCGGTCGGTACCGCAGGCTGCATCATGAGCTGCAATGAGCCTCCAAACCGCCAGAGGGCATGATGCCCCAAAATGAAGGAAATCTGCCCCAGGAATCAGCTGGTGGATAAATCAGGGGGCCAATAAATGTTTCCTATATTATAATGTATATAATGCAAACAGCAGAGATGCAGAGAGTTGATAGCAGCTGATGATCTAATGATGCAGCCGGGCCCCATTAGCAGAACCAGAGGGACCCAGAACCACATCCTGCTTGTGTTTAGTTTATTACTGCATTCAGTCAGAAAATCCCTGCACAGCATGAAACTTATGAACTTTTAATCTCTGTCTTTCTGTGGATAATCATGAAACTTATGCAATCATGGGAATATTGAGATGATGGAAAGTTTGGCTATAAGATATTAATTAAAGATAATAAATAATAATGTCTTTGTTATGTAAATGATGTTCTGATTAAAAATACCTTCAATGTTTTAGGACAGAATAACTCAGACGAGGCGCGACCCTGACAGGAAGGAAAGGGGCAGGAAGAATGTCATCCAGGGTCACAGGTCATGACCTCAGAGAAACAGGAAGGTCACAGTGACAACGTACAAAGATGTGCAGCCAAACAGGCAAAAGGTCACAGAACCGCAAAACTCCAGAAAACCTGGAAGCTGGTTCTGATTCCAGAATCAGCATCTAATTAGGGTCAGAGGTCATCGTGAAGAAACCCAGGAAACATTTGCTTATAAGAGTTCAGAGGAAGCAGAGACACAGAGAAACATGCTAGTCTTACATCAGAACAAAGGTTTGTTTCTGAAGATCCTCTGAGAGAAGAACTGAGTCTTAACTAAACCCAAGAACTGCCGTCCTGATGAGGTCGACCAAAAGGTCAAAGGTCGAAGCTTCAGAGCCTGGATTTACTCTCCAGACCTGCTGATTCACGCTGAGTTTCAAGAACTTTCACAGTTTTTGTCAGGAACAAGTTGAGCATCTTTTAATTCTATTTTAAATCTGCTCATTAGGGAGAATTGAATGTTTTCATGTTTTCCTCAGAAACAACAAACAGATGAAGTGAGGAAAAGTTCCCGTCTGCAAAGCTTCCTGCTGTCCGGCTTCCTGCTGTCCAGCTTCCTGCTGTCTAACTTCCTGATGTCCAGCTTCCTGCTCCTCTGCAGCGGAGCAGGAAGCTGCAGGAAGCAATGTCCACATCGAGCTCAAACAGGAAACTGGACGACCACATGGCTGCAAGCAGCTGCTGACCTCAGGCTGCAAAACAGCTCTGGGGTCAAATGCTGCCGTTAGTCTCTGAGACACAAACTGACAGCAGATGATGACGACGTTTGTCCTGGTTGGTGCAGAAGGTCTCCATCGCAGACATATGGATGATTGTTGGGACATTAGGACAAAGAACCTCTGAATGTTGTGGTTTTAGAGCCCACAGCCTTCGACCTCATAATATGCTGCAGTTGTTATATCAAATTAATCACAACACAAAATATAAAAAGTTCAATTAATGTGAAGATTTTTGGGAATATAAACACATATTTTCCCATTGTTTGGTGTATTATTGCTCTGGTGATGAGGCGATACGCGGATGTCTCCGTCCATGATGTCCTCCTGTCCAGCTTGGGATCTGCTGGACTCAGTCAGAGCAGCTGCAGAGACCTGAAGCAGAAAGTGCTGACGATTATTTTACAGTCAGAAAAATCTCAGTGACAAGATTGTCTTGATATATTTGACTACATTATCCATTGATTCCAAACATAAATAATGTTCCAATGAAGAACTGATGTTAATTTACTGACAGCAGTCGGATCAGAACTGCAACGCCACAAGACAATGATGCTAAAATGCATCAAGTATTACGAACATATTTTATGTGCATTGTTAGGAATATATTAAACCATGCTTCGTTTTCTCTTGCCTTGTCTGCTTTTTATGACGTCATCAAAACGGCAGACTCCTAAATGTAGTATATATATTCCGCCACTAGAGGGCAACAACTGATCACACAGCAACTCAGATGATGAACAGCTGCAGCAGAGGTTCGGTCCAGAGGTTCGGACCAGAGGTTCGGTCCAGAGGTTCGGTCCAGAGGTTTGGTCCAGAGGTTCGGTCCAGAGGTTCGGTCTGACCAGATGTTCAGCAGAGTCACAGGAAACACTGACCTCCTCCTCTATTATCAGATAATATATTGACTTTATTACCACATAGTAAAACATTTTAAATGCAATCTCCTCTTTTGATAATAAAATGTTTAATATTTTTTATTAACCACATCAGATTGTATTTTATTCCTGCAGTTCTCATGGGTTTTTGCAGCAGATCAGTCCAATAGCAACGTTTAATTTACTGTCTGTAAATGTGCAAAGCAGCTTAATGAATTTGACTGGCAGCTGATTCTCAGTGAGTCAGAATCATCAAAATGTCAATAAATACATGGTTGAAATATTTAATTTTCTGCATAATAGATCCATATGTTACAGTTTCACTGAAAAAAAAAATATGTTAATTTTTGACAATGCTTTGTGCAATGTTTACTCAGTGATAAAGAAGTTTTTACATTTACCAGTTTGATGCAGAAACTTGATTTTATTCTGAAGCCTCTAAAAACCTGCTGCGTTCAGTGAAACAGAAAACCTGAGACTCCACTGGAACAACACAGCGCAGTGCTCATCTCTGGCCACAAGGTGGCAGCACTGTTACATGGGAAGACTCCAGCAGCAGCAGGATCCGGTTACATGACGTCACATGTTTACTGGTTTATAATAATCTGAATCTGGATCCCAGCAGGAAGCAGAAGGTCAATAATAATGAAGCAGCTCAAAGTTTACATCAGTTTTCTAGAATCCAGTTTCAAGTTTCTGACTTCCTGTTTGCTTCTGATCGAACTGGTTCCAGTGACGTCACCATGAACGGATCCCAGTTTGATGTTTTTTCTGCTTTAGGATCAAAAGCTGCAGATTCAAGCTGATGAGTTTCAACAGATCAGAAGAAGAAACTTTGAATAAACTCAGCCAGGCCTCATGAGCTCAGTTTCACTTCCACTGAAGTCACGTGATTTACAAGAAGCGCAGGACCCAGACATGCGCAGTGGCTCCTCAGAGATCTGGGCGTTGTCCGTCTTTATGTCCTAATTAAAGTCTGAAGATCTCTGGTGGGTTTTGAAGGAGGTTCATGTTGGACCAGATTCCAGCTTGTTGCTTGATGCAGATGGAGCCAGATGTTCATATTTTACTGTGACGTCATGGTTGTTTTCGCTGATCCTCTCAGCTCCGACAGGGCGAGGCGGTATGGCAAGCCGTTTAGCATAAAATCAGTTTCCTCTGACTGTCTATTGTAGATAACTAAAAACACTAGAAACATCTACACTTTGAATAAATGATTAATGATTTCTGCATCTACATTCCGACTAGTGAGAAAAACAATTCAATATGTGTTCAGATACATTTTGACAGATAAGAACGTTCATTACCAATGAATCACATGTTATTTGTGGAGCAAATTCAGCAGCAAGGCTGAACTGCCTGTGATGTCAGGACTGTTTCCACTGATCATGAAGATTCAGCCTTAATGCTTCACATGATCAAAAACACAAAGTCATGGAACAGAATCAACAACCGAAGCATCAAATAGTTAAATATGTAATTATGTTTCAAATACAGGTGGTTTTATATAGATCTATAATGGCATCATTAAGAGCCACATCATTAATTACAACATACTTTTCCTCAATCTTAGTTTAGATCCTCAAAACATTTTAAAGATCTGCATTAATTAACTGCACACTGCCCCAGCAGCTGCCTGAAAATGTGACATTAAGGATGAACTGCAGCTGGTTTGTGATTTATTCAGCAGCACAATATTCCAGCTGCTTTCTTTCTTCTTCACATGGGAAATCATTTCTGCAGAAACAGGCAGCAAACAGTGACAGGTTGTTCTGTGGAGACGCTGAAGACCAGGAAGCAAAGTGAAAACTAGATTTAATTCAACACCTTCATAAAATCACGTTTGGTAACTTTTCAGGTTTTTCCTTGAATCCAAGGAAATTCAGGTTCAAGTCTCCAGGTTTGGTTCAGTCTGAAATAGTTTCTGCTGACAGTGAGGCTGCAACACAAACAGGAAGTCGATCTCAGTCTGCAGAGGACAGAGCGTCCAAACGTTTTAATATTAATGAAGGACAAATCAGTCAAATTTCACAATAAGAGCAGTTTGATAGATTAAGACCAGGATGAAGAACAGAATCAATAGAATCAGATTTTATTCTGAAGTTTGATGATGTAATAAGTTTATTAGAGTTCATGATTTTAAATGTGATGGAAGGAAAATGCAGGAAATGATTAAAGATCCTGATTGGAAACAGAATCACTGCAACATGATCCTGAAAAACTGAATAAAAACTTCATTCAGACAGACGGACGTTTGCTGAGCCATTTATTATCATGATTGATTATTAGTCAGCACATTTAGGTTCAGACATGTTTAATAAACAAAACAAACTCAGCTGAAAATGAGACTAAAAACTAAAACTGGTTTAAAAGGCAAAGAGTAAAATCTGAGTTTGATTTGGGATAAAAATCAAACTTTACATTCAAGCCACATCAGAAAAACACCAACTTCCTGTTAACACTGTTTAGTCTAAAGCAAAAATAGATATTTTGGCTTAAAGAAATATTGTTTAACCTTCAGCATCGATCAGTTCATCTGTTGTTAGAGATCAGCTGATTTTAATAACCAAATCAAACTTTATTCATCTGAACGTTCAGAGAAAACAGCAGAAACTGAAACCCGACAGACTCGATGCAGAAGGTTCACAATCAGGTTATTACAGCAGATATACAAGCAGAGAATATGAACACTGTATGTCATAACATACTTCAGCTGCTGTCTGACGAAATATGGAAAAATTACATGAGAGAGCAAATTATTTCATGACCTTTTGGTAAAAAGCCAGAGCAGAGATCTGCAATGTGGAGGTTTAAAATTCAGAGTTATGTCTTTAAAACACATTAATATGAAAGCAGCATGTAACATGAACAAAAGGATCAAACATTTCAGTCAGAAATTCACACATTAATGAGCAGAAATCTGTAACCATGTTAAAATTTAGCATTTTATGCAAAGTAACAGTTAATTCACTGATAAAATGTGAAATAAAGAAGCTCCTATGATTTAAACTGAAAGCTCGTTAATAAGGCCGGATTCATAGAGGAGCAGAGACAGAGAGGTCAGGATGGACTGGGGACCCAGAGTCAGATTATAATCCACAACTATGATAATCTGTCTGCTTTATCACCTAATAAAGATGAATAAACTCATCAAGGAGCAGAACTGGATCATAAACTAGAAAGGCACAAAATATGTCCAGGTTTCCTTTGGTCCAAAGATCAAAACTCTGGACTGGAAGGAAAAATGTGAGACATTTTTCCAGTTTGTGTTTGAACTGAAGATGATGATGGTGATGATGATGATGATGATCAGGTTCGGCTCCTGGGTCATGAGGATCAGGCTGGTTCTGGGTCAGACTGAACTCTTCGTCTCCCTGATGGATCCAAACCAGTTCCAGTTCCAGTTCCAGTCATGAACTGGTTCCTCAGCAGAAACGATTCAGTTCCTTCAGTTTGTCATCAATAATCAATAGTGATCAATCAGAGGCTGCAGGCTGGACAGAGGACCGGACGTCCTGGTCCATCAGAACCTCACTGATCGGCTCTGATCCAAAGTTTGACTGGATCAATAATCAGATGATCAGACTGATTGATCCATCAGGGGCCATCTCTGATCCCCGGTTGGCCTTGGAATTGGTGATGATCAGCTTCCTGACGAGTCCAATCAGCAGACATGTTTCTGAAGAGATCTACTAAGCTCTTGGTTCGTCCTGGGGAGACAAGAGACAGTTAGAGACAGAAACAGGACATGAGACAATCAGAGAGACGGATGGACAAACCTGTAACAAAAAGATAAACTGGTTGAACTATCAACAGCTCTTCATTCCTGTAGATTTCACATCGGTAATCGCCACCGTCTCCACCAGTGGGTCGAATCAGAGTCAGACTGAGGTCTCCCGTCTCCAGCAGGTTTTCATTCATCCTGGTTCTGTCTTTGTAGTCCTGGTCCTGTTCTCCAGGCTGATCAGAACCGTCCGTATACACATGGACCTTCCTGTTTTCATTAACCCACCACACTTTAACCCCATCTCCCTCCAGCAGGTCAGGGGTCACTCTGAACGGCAGCTCCACAGACTCCGCCCCTGACTCCACCTCCTTCACCACCCGTTGGACTGAGAGAAGCAGAAAGAGGAAGATGAAACTTTATGCTTGTTATCCTTTCATATGATGGAATCACCAGTGAATAATTGTGTAGAAACTGAAGGCCAGATGATGATGAGACCAGGAGGAACAGGAAGCAGAACCAGAGTCCATCTAGAACCTCCAGGTTCTGTCCTTTCAGGCCACATGAAACTCTGAGTCCTCCTGAGTCCCTCAGCATCTCCCTGACAACCAGACTGAGTTCTGGATGATGGAGCTGCTGGTCCAGGCTGGTTCTGAAACCCAGCAGAACCTGGTGCTTCTGAACACCAACTAGTGTTTCCAGCAGGGGACACTGTCCTAGTCAAAGTCTCCTGCTGCTTCTTCAGGACTCTGGTCTCCATCTGTCCTCAGCCTCTTCCTCCCGCCTCATCTTCATCAATTATCACATGACCTTTGACCTTCTAATCAGGAAATCATCACTATTGATCACTAATCACAGAATTGGACAAATACATTTAAACCACTGACCTTCGACATTCAGATGAACCTGTTTCTCCATCAGGACGTCTCCGTCTCTGCTGTAGACTCTGCAGGTGAAGGTCCCACTGTCTCCATAAGTGGGTCGTCTCAGAGTCAGACTGAGGTCTTTAGTCTTCAGCAGGTTTTCATCCATCCTGGTTCTGGTTCTGTAGCGGTGGTCCTGATCTCCAGGCTGATCAGAACCGTTCTGATACACATGGACCGTCCTGTCCGCTCCGTCCCTCCACTCCACCTTAACGTCTCCACCCAGATCCTCTGTGATCCTCCAGGGCAGCAGGACAGACTCCTCCCCTGACTCCACCTCCTCCTGATGGACTGAGAGACAACAGAGGACAAGATGAGCTGGACAGACAGCAGCAGCTCTGAGGACATGTCCTCTGACTGGACGAAGGTCCAACATGTTGGACTGGTTCCATCTGAAACCATGTCTCCACTGAACAGAGACACTGATGTCTCTGCTGTGTCCAACCAGCAGCAGGTGGACAGAATGTCCTCAGTGAGACAGCAGGAAGCTGCAGACTGTCCCCAGCAGCAGGTGGACTCTGGTCCCCGTCTGTCCTGGACCTCTTCCTCCTGCTCTGCTTCCTCATCTTCATCACATTGACCTTTGACCTTCTAATCAGGTAATTATCACTTTGATCAGAACCAATCAGCTGATTGGAGGAATAGAATTAAACCACTGACCTTTGACCTTCAGATGAACCTGTTTCTCCATCAGGACGACTCTGTCTCTGCTGTAGACTCTGCAGGTGAAGAGGTCAGTGTCTCTATAAGTGGGTCGTCTCAGAGTCAGACTGAGGTCTTTAGTCTTCAGCAGGTTTTCATCCATCCTGGTTCTGTTTCTGTAGCGCTGGTCCTGATCTCCAGGCTGATCAGAACCGTTCTGATACACATGGACCTTCCTGTTGTCTCCGTCCCTCCATTCCACCTTAAAGTCTCCACCCAGATCCTCTGTGGTCCTCCAGGACAGCAGGACAGACTCCACCCCTGACTCCACCTCCACCTGATGGACTGAGAGACAACAGAGGACAAGATGAGCTGGACAGACAGCAGCAGCTCTGAGGACATGTCCTCTGACTGGACGAAGGTCCAACATGTTGGACTGGTTCCATCTGAAACCATGTCTCCACTGAACAGAGACACTGTTGTCTCTGCTGTGTCCAACCAGCAGCAGGTGGACAGAATGTCCTCAGTGAGACAGCAGGAAGCTGCAGACTGTCCCCAGCAGCAGGTGGACTCTGGTCCCCGTCTGTCCTGGACCTCTTCCTCCTGCTCTGCTTCCTCATCTTCATCACATTGACCTTTGACCTTCTAATCAGGTAATTATCACTTTGATCAGAACCAATCAGCTGATTGGAGGAATAGAATTAAACCACTGACCTTTGACCTGGAGCAGAACCTGTTTCTCCATCAGGACGTCTCCGTCTCTGCTGTAGACTCTGCAGGTGAAGAGGTCAGTGTCTCTATAAGTGGGTCGTCTCAGAGTCAGACTGAGGTCTCCAAATCTCATGAAGTTTTTATTCATCCTGGTTCTGGTTCTGTAGTTCTGGTCCTGATCTCCAGGCTGATCAGAACCGTTCTGATACACATGGACCGTCCTGTTGTATCCGTCCCTCCACTCCACCTTAACGTCTCCAGGCAGGCGGACTAAAGTCTTGCAGGGCAGTAGGACAGACTTCACCCCTGCATACACCTCCACCTTGTACACTGGGAGGACAACAGAGGACAAGATGAGCTGGACAGACAGCAGCAGCTCTGATGGTCACATGACCGTCTGCTTCCTGTCTCTGTGTCTCCTGGAGGACTCTGAGGACAGAGACATGTGTCCATGTCCCCTCATCTTGTGATGAGCTCTGCTCCATCCTCACCGACTCTGTTTGTCCCCAAAACATTTGAACACTGTGCAAAGTCACGTGGCATCATGTACCTTCATGAAGAAGATACGTCTTATAGGCTGAAGGCACATAAAACTACACGATAACATTAATGATAAAACAAGTTCAATAAATGAATGTGTCAGACATCAAACAGAGAGAAAGCAGAAGGACAAAAACAGAAAAAGACAAAGATTTCAAACAAATTCACTTCCTTATAGGCGTCCAAGAGCTGAACTCCATGTTTGTTTTTCATCGGTTCTAAAGTTCTGCAGTGGTTTTCCATTAGAAGGTTCTTCAAGGCTGAAAAGTCGGGTTTCTATTTCCCCGTTTACAGGAGTGAAATGGATCAGCAGGTTGTTCAGCATCAGGTCGGTTCTTCTGTCTCTGTGGGTCCAAATATTCTATCCTCTCTTTTTAAGGGATGATTTAGGGAAAGTTTTGTTGAGATCCAGGCCTGAAAGTTTCCCCAGAAAGTTCCAGTGCAGAAAGAGAAAAAGAGATGATCTGTTGTCTCAATGTCATTATCACAGAAGGTCCAGATGTTGGGGTCAAAGTTGAATCTTTGTGGTCAAAGTTCCCTGGATGGAAAAATGTTGTTGAGAATTTTAAATGAACTTCTTTAGCTTTAGGACATAAAGGGGATTTAAGGTCAGCAGTTCTCCACTTATTGACCTCTGAATCAGGAAGAAACCTGTTCAATGGACTCTGATGAGGAATGTTGGTCCAATCAGTGGGAGATCAGATCCCTGATTCACCTGGTCAATCAGCAGCTGTGGCTTTATTACTGAATAACTCTCCATATATAGAAACATGACCGTGACGCCATTGGTCTGTTTCTGTATTACATATTGAGACTCATTATTAATCCTGGGAAATATTTATGGCTACTGTAACATCCCCAAAGATAAAGAGCTTTTATTGAATTATTGAAGTAAATGTAGAACAACTTCAACAGAGATTTTCTACTGAATATGTTTTATTAGTTGGGGACTGGAATATGTTTATGGACGAAGCTCTTCATAGATTCCCAAACTGTCTGATTTCTGTAACAACTTGGGACTTTTTGACTTATGGAGAGACAAACATATTAACGAAAGACAATCAATTCTCTTGGTTTAAATCAGACGCATCAAGCAGATCTAGAATAGATTTGTGGCCAGGAACAGATGCTATTCATCAGACTGCAGTTTGTGTCCAACTCCTCTGACGGATCACTGCAGCTTTCATTTATTAATTACTGCTGAGCGTTGAGACACAGAGGGATTGGAAACTCAATGCAAATCTGTTCAAATATGATCTGCACTGCAGGGAAATCAGAGAACTAGAGAATAAGATTCAATAATAACCTGCACCAAAAATGGGAATATCTAAAATATAAGATACGAGTTTCCTCTGTCTCCTTTAGCAAAACCTAAAGAGAAACCCTGACCTGGAAGGAGTAAGGTTAGTAAAAGAGTTCAACCTTTTATGTGTTAAACAGACTAAAATAACCTCCTGACCCTACAAGCTAAATTAGACTCAGTCTACGAAGGAACGGCCCGGGAGCTTTTATCAGATCCAGAGCAAAACGGATTGAGGAAGGAAAAACCAGCTCATCCTTCTGCAGACTGGAAACCCGACTTTTCAGCCTTGAAGAACCTTCTAATGGAAAAACCACTGCAGAACTTTAGAACCGATGAAAAACAAACATGGAGTTCAGCTCTTGGACGCCTATAAGGAAGTGAATTTGTTTGAAATCTTTGTCTTTTTCTGTTTTTGTCCTTCTGCTTTCTCTCTGTTTGATGTCTGACACATTTCATTTATTGAACTTGTTTTATCATTAATGTTATCTTGTAGTTTTATGTGCCTTCAGCCTATAAGACGTATCTTCTTCATGAATGTTCATGATGCCACGTGACTTTGCACAGTGTTCAAATGTTTAATAAAAAAACCAGAAAGAAAAACAAGAGTTTCCTCAGAGACACTCACAGTGTAATGCAGTGCTACACACTTACCTGACCTGAAGTGATGACGGAAACAATATAAGAGAACAACCAGAGCCAGAACCAGAGCCAGTAGAACCAGTAGAACTTTGGCCCAGACTGGAAACGGTTCTGTGGAGACAAATGAAGATGGATGAGTTATAATAACAGAATATTTTCATAATCAGATGATTTTTCTATTAAATCTGAGTTTCATTAACAGACAGGAAACCTGGTTGACTGAGAGTTTGGCTGGAAGAGATCTGATTGGTGGAGCTGTTGCCCTGGTAACCAGAACCTGACCTGGGTCAGTTCATCCTGATTCTGATTGGTTGGTATTGATGGATGAGGAGCTGATAGAACCAGAACCGGTTCTGGATCAACTCGTCTCCTTTACTGCATCGCTCTTTATGCTGATGACCGATTTCTCTCTCGCCTTCTGATTGGTCTGAAAGCTGCTGCCGTCTTCTGATTGGTCTAAATACTGCTGCAGTCTTCTGATTGGTCTAAAAGCTGCTGCCGTCTTCTGATTGGTCCACTCAGACATGAGGACGTCTCTCCTGTCCTCCATCGGCTTCCTGTTCACCACAGAATTTAATCCTGGTTCTGGATTAAACTCCAGAACCAGGATTAAATTCCAGCCTCTCCTCCTGCTGAGGCTCCAAACTCCAGTAGTTTGGTTCCTGTAACTACCAGAGCAGCTTCTCTCCTTCCTGCAGGTGAATCCTTCTGAATCTCGTCTTTAGTCTCCAGAGCTGGACCTGCTGTGAGTCCAACTGGTCTAGTTAAAGTCTCTGTTTTAATATCTGGTTCATCTGTTTTATTGATTGGACCTCTAGCAGAACTTTGGTCCAACTTGCTGCTGTTTCAATGTTTCTGAACCAACTGGACCTGGACTTCAGCCTCTCCATCATGAACTCCTTGCTGGTACCAGATTGGACCCGTCAGCCTTCAGAACCGCTTCCATCCTTTTGTAGCTGCAGGGGAATCCGACTCTCCCGGGTTTTATTTATCCTGGTATCAAACATGTGGTCTCTGCCTGGTGGAGCTTTTCATTCTGAGCTGCTTCATCATCGATTCTCCTTCAAGCTCTCTGTATTGTGCACAATATGAAATAAACCTGGCAGTGAATGGAAATAACTTTTTCCACAACAGTTTGGTGTCGTGACCCGGATCCCTGAACTGGACCTCCGAGTACCAAACGTACCGAGGTTTGGAGGTCGGTCCGTTTGGTACCGACCTCCAAACCCCGGAGGATTTAAGAGAAAAGAGGGCATTGGACCTAAAATACTAAAAGATCCAATCTATCCACCATGGATAGAGACTGACCACGTTAATGGAGATCACAAAGATATGAAAAACTTGAAAGAAAAAGGAAAGAGAATGAAAGAGAAGACCTTTATTTTGTTTTGTTTTTGACGAAACCTGCCAGGGTTTGTGTCAAGGAAATTATGAAATGGAAACGTTTCGTTTGACTTAGAAAAAGCCAAAGAAAAAAATCTAAACATACAGTCAGTACAGAAAATATTCAGGCATATTTACATTTTCACTGTTTCATTGAAGCCATTTGCTAAAATAATAAAAGTTCTTATTTCTCATTAATGTAAACTCAGCATCCCACCTTAAAAAAACCACAAAAATGTAGAATTCATTGCTAATTTATTAGAAAAGAGAAACAGTGAAATATCACATGGTCATAAGTATTCATACCCTTTGCTGTGACTCATTCTTAACTCGCATGCTGTTCATTTGTTCTGCTCCTCTTTCAGATGGTTCCACTCCTCTGTTGGAGTCCAGCTGTGTTTAATTAAGCTGATTGGACTTGATTAGGGAGGAACCAAGGAGCTCAGAGATCTGAACCAGGTCACAGAAGAGTTCCTAAGAGCTCAGAGGCCTCCAGGATCCCAACATGGAAGAAGTTTGGGACGAGCAGAACCTTACTGGACCTGGCCGTCCAACCGACCTGAGCAAAGGTTGGAGAAGAGCAGATATCACTGTGGCTGAGTCCACAGACTCCACAGAGTTTTATTAAAAAACACATGAAAGCCTCAGACTATTATATGATCTGGTCTGAACTTTCTCTACTTCTAAGCTGCATGTGTGGAGAAACCAGGCACTGCTCTTCATCTGCCCCATTCAATCCAGCAGTGAAACATGGTGGTGGCAGCATCATGCTATGGGGTGTTTTCAGCTGCATGGACAGAAAGAACTGAAGGAAAAATGAATTTAGCCAAATGCAGAGAAATCCTGGAAGGAAACCTGTTCCACGGAGCTGCAAGGCTCTGAGCTTTGAGCTCTGCCTGGTCTTTGTCTTCCAACCAGGCAAACAGAACAACAGAGGAGAGGCTTCAGAACAGTTCTGATCGTCCAGCCAGAGTCCTGACCCAAACCCCACCGGGCCTCCTGACCCAAACCCCACTGGGCCTCCCTGACCCAAACCCCACCGGGCCTCCTGACCCAAACCCAACCGGGCCTCCTGACCCAAACCCCACCGGGCCTCCTGACCCAAACCCCACCGGCCTCCTGACCCAACCGGGCCTCCTGGGGACACCTGGAAAAGGCTCCAGGGTGGAAAACCTGCTACATCATTTCCTACAATATTAATGGATCTACCAGCTCAAAAGCTGCTTCCGCTCAATGCTGAGCAAAGGGTATGAATACTTATGACCAGGTCATATTTCACTTTTCCTCTTCTAATAAATTTGCAGAAATTCAACATTTCTGTTTTTGCTGTCAAGATGGACAGAAAAATTAATGAGTTTATTAATGAGAAACAATATAAACTTTATTCATTTTAGCAAATGGCTGAAATGAAACAGAATGAAAAGTTTAATAAACCCACTGCATATTTACTAAAGACACTGAGAAGCAACAAAAACCCTAATTAATCCATCTGAGCCTCACTGTGTCTGACCTCTGACCTCAGCTCTCATGGGCCACCAGTCGATCCCAGAGGATCAGAGGACAAAGACCTTCATCGCCTCCAGGTCTGCAGAGTCTGCAGATCTTAACTTGAGCCCAGAGACCTGAGGAAACATTTCCATTCAACAGACTCATGTTGGACGTTTGGACTGAAACTCCGTCCTGGTTTGGTTCCTGCTGAGCCTCAATGACCTCTGCTGGTCTGATGAGGGCAAAGGTCAACCTGCCTCAGAGCTGAGAGGAGAAAACACCACACTGAACTGTCTGGTGTGTGAA
Source organism: Phalloptychus januarius (assembly GCA_902982915.1). NCBI lineage: Eukaryota > Metazoa > Chordata > Actinopteri > Cyprinodontiformes > Poeciliidae > Phalloptychus > Phalloptychus januarius. Next base: position 401,070 of record CADWAE010000150.1, read on the forward strand.
AGGCTCCATGAGCCACAGGTTGAGAAACTGAAGGTGAAACTGCAATGACCCAACAACATTATGGACCTGAAAGAGAAATCAGGAGACATGATGGTTGCTTTCAAACTGGATAAAGTTTAATGGCGTCGAAATAAAAGTTCAAAAGAAAAAACTATTTTACAAAATGAATGAATGATTTGGACAGACAGCAGCAGCTCTGATGGTCACATGACCGTCTCCTCCCTGAACTACTAAGGGTTCAGAGCCTCGTGAGAATATCTGACCCTTGAACTTTTCAGGCTTCAAACATAAAGATCTAAAACTGTTATTGTGAAGAATCAACAACAATCATGAGGTGGAATTAAATTTATGGGATATTTAAAACGTTTTTAACAAATAAAACCTGCAAAGTGGGGCGTGAGATATTATTGGCCCTCTTGTGTTAATACTCTGTAGCGCCACCTGGTGCTGCAATTCCAGCTGTTAGTCTCTTGGTTTTGTCTCCATCAGTTTTGTCCATTCTGCCTAAACCAGCTGCAGCTCAGTGAGGCTGGATGCAGAGCTGGTGAACAGCAGCTTTCAGCTCTTTACACAGATTCTCCACTGGATTCAGGTCTGGACTTTGACTAGGCCATTTCTAACACCTGGTGCGTTTATTTGTGAACCGTTCCACTGTAGGTTTTGCTTCATGTTGGGATCATGTTGGAAGATAAATCTCCGTCCCAGACTCAGGTCTTTGCAGGTTTTCCTCCAGCTGGTCCTGCATTTGGCTCCATCCATCATCTTCATCAGTTCTATCCATCTTCCCATCAGTTCTATCCATCTTCCCATCAGTTCTATCCATCTTCCCATCAGTTCTATCCATCTTCCCATCAGTTCTATCCATCTTCCCATCAGTTCTATCCATCTTCCTGTCCCTGCTGCCAGAGGGGACAGGAAGAGACCAATCCAGAGAAAAGCAGGCCCAAACCATGATGCTGCCACCACCGTGTCTGACTTGGTGTGTTCAGGGTGATGAGCTGTGCTTCGTTTTGCGTTGTGGCCAAAATGTTTGATTTTGGTTTCATGTGACCTGAAGCTCCTCCTTCCACATGCTGGCGTCTCCCTGGTGACTTAAACCAGACTTTTCATGGACATCTTTGAGAAATGGCTCTTCTTCTTCTTGCCTCTCTTCCATCAAGGCCAGATTTGTGTCTGACTGATTGTTGTCCTGCGGACAGCCTCTCCCACCTGAGCGGTGGACCTCTGCAGCTCATCCAGAGTGATCCTGGGCCTCTTGGCTGCATCTCTGATCAGTCTTGTTCCAGGTGAAGGTTTAGAGGGTCTCGGTAGCTTTGGTCTGATCCTCCATCCATTTGCTGCTTGTTTAAATCTTGGGATCTTTCTGAATCCAGATCCGGCTTTAAATTCTCCATCAGCATCTGGACCCGCCTGCTGTGATCCTCATGATGCTCTCTGTGCTTTAAACCCTGAGACCATCACAGAGCATCTATACTAGATCCACAGAGAAGTGGATTCTGTTCACCATCAGTCATTTAGGACGTCGGATCCATCAGATCCTCACTGAACCTCTGGACTCAGTTTGCTGCAAAGTAAAGAGGCTGAATAATATTCTCCCACTTTGAGTCTTTTGTTAAAGTTTAAAATATCCAGTAAATTTAATTCCACCTCATGATTGTTGTTGATTCTTCACAATAACAGTTTTAGATCTTCATGTTTGAAGCCTGAAAAGCAGCAAAAGGTTGAAAAGGTCAAGGGTCGGATGCTTTTCTGTAAAATAAAAGACTTGAAAACATCTGACATTCAGTTTGTTCTCATTTTGAAGCATTATGCTGTAGTTATATAGAAGTTTGGAAATAAAACAAATATCTTCCAGCGTTAATAATTAGAGATCATTAATACTGCAGATTATAACATTTATAGATACTTTGCTGCATTAAATTGAACAGAAGATGATAAATTTGAACTGAAAGAGGTTAAAAGGTCTTTTATTTTCCAGGATCTTTAGTTTATTATAATAAAATCAATTTTGAAATTGATCTGGTTGTTGCTGGATCCTAAATTATGTTTATTCTTTTAATGTGTTTAAATAACTTAAACAGAGCCTGGAGATTAAAGCTCAATTAAAACATTAAATGCAGAGAAAGACGATCCAGTAACTTCTGGAGCTTCAGTAAATCTGATATTTGCTCTTTGAGAAAAGAAACAAAATGAGACTGGAGATTATTGACTGGGCTGAAAGTTTGACTTTTTGTGTTTGTTTGATGTTGGAGTGAATGAAACACTCCAACATCAAACTCAAATAAATGTTGAGTTATTAAACTCAACATTTATTTGAGTTTAATGAGAACAACAAACTTTAGTTTTTTGTTCACTAGACTAAAGGTTAGAAACTAATTAAAACCCTGAAGCTTATAAAGAAACTTTGCTCTAGACTATTTGGGATCTTAGTTTGTTTTCAGGATCATTTTAATTCTAAAAAGATCCACTTGACACTTTGAAGATCAAAATGATCCTTTTCTGTATCCTAGCAGTGCTAACAGATCGTAGGACAGCCTACAGTCCATCCCTGACCTGGAGGCGTACCTGCAGGATGTCTCGGTTGCCCATGGCAACCCATCAGCTGATGCTGCAGCCACGCTGGCTGCCCAGAGGCCTCAGACAGCAAACAGCCTCTTTTTTCTCCCTCACAGACGTTGAGATGTTACGATCCTTTGCACATCCTGACAAACGTTTGGATCACCTAATGAGGGATTTTGTTCAAATCTCACCAAGTTAAGAAATTAAAAAGTTATGAAAATCCTTTCCATGCCGTCTTATTGTTGAAACTTATCCAACGTGCCTTTATCAAGCCTCACAGACGGTGAAAATCTTCCTGTTGCAGCCATCAGACCAGATGACCAGATCATCATGAAGGATTTCCAGAGCAAGAACTGTCCAGGGACCGCTCCAGAGACCAGTCCAGAGATTGATCCAGGGACAGACACCAATCCAAAAACCGATCCAGAGACCAGTCCAGAGACTAAACCAAATTCCAATCCGGAGACCAGTCCAGGGACCGATCCAGAGACCGATCCAGAGACCGATCGAGGGGCTGATCCAGGTGCTGCTCAGGACCAACAGCTGTTAAAGTCCAGGAACAAACAACCTGGATCCACACCAGCCACTGTGAGGATACCAGATCCTCTCTATGTCCATCTGGATCACAGGTCCAAATCCAAAACTACTACAGAGTGAGTAGCAGAACCTCACTCTACTAAGCATCAAGTTCTAGTGACCTCTGACACTGAAGGAGGAACAGCGTCTAGTTTTAAAGTTGCTGAAAGGCTCTCCATCCTGGTCCACTATGGGTGGTTGAAGCACCAACACGTTTCTGACAGGAGGCAACAATCACCCTGAACAGACTGACTGTAATTCCTGATTTGGTAAAACACTTTCAGATCTGCTTCATCTTTAACCGTTTTTAATAAACTCTATTGTTCACAACATGCAAATAAATCAGTGATTTCATTTAACACTGCTTGGTGATTCATTTTACACAACATAACTTAGACAGTTTGATACTGACAGGCAAAAGATTCAATCAGATTCAACTGGCATGAATCAAAATGAAAGCTTAGGATTCATCAATGACCTTTAAAGGTAGGAAATGACTGAAGATCATCAGATCTGATGACATCAGATGGTCTGATCAGACCAGATCAGATGATCTGGTCTGAGATCCAGAACCAGGAAGCTGCTGGTTCAGATCAGAGACAAACTCACCTGGAGGAGGAGAAACCTGCAGCGTGACGGTGCTGATGAGTTTCTTCAAGTTTTTCTGTGGCGACTCGACATTCATACGTTCCGCTGTCATCAGTCGTTGTGTCCTTCAGAATCAAAGACACGTCTCCTTTCCTCAACTGATTAAGCAGCAGATCCACTCGTTGTACATGAGAGCAGGGCTTCTGTGTGGTCCCCTGGTCAGGATCTTTACACGGCAGAATGACATTATCTCCAACTGTAGCTTTGATTGTTGAGTTGTTCTGATCTGAAGGAGAGAAAACAGAGAGGTCAGAGGTCAAAGTGGACTTTGACTAGACAGTGATTAGTGCAGGTTTCTGTGGAGCTCAGATCCATGAACATGAAGATTCATCCAACAGCAGAAACATCAAAATACTGAAACCTGCAGTCAGAACCTGAAAGCCTGGATCAGGGTCAAAGGTCAAATGTGTTTACAATAAAAATGGCTCCCATCGTCTTTTCTAGAAAATATTTTATCATAGCAGCCATAAAAGTTTCATGAAATTATATCCAACCTGTTTATTGAAGGTTAAATGAATAAATAAAAGATCTAAAACCATCAGAGTCTCAGCTGGTTAATGTGAGTCACAATCATTTTTCCCCTTTGAGATTAAAAAACGATTTCTGGTCTGGATTTAATCTGTTTTCCCAGAAGTTGCTGGTTTCCCTGCTGAGCTTCTGGACACAAACTGGATGAAACCAAAGAGAGAGGAAACTTTTATTATCTATCAGGTCCTTTACACCAGGGTCAGAAACCCAAAATGTTGAAAGAGCCATAATGGACCAAAAAACTAAATCAAATCTTTCTGGAGCCGCAAAAAACATAAGCCTTATATGAGGCTTATAATGAAGGCAAAACAGGCTTAAAGTGTCTATATTGGCTATTTTAGCTGATTATCAAAACCGGTGTTTCTCAGGCCTGGTCCATCAGGCTCACTGTCCTACATAGAGGTTTCCCTGATTTAATGTCCCTCATTCAACTGACTGCAGTTCAGCAAACGCCTGATAATCAGCCATCGATTGAAATCAGGTGGGCTGAGGCAAAAAATATCTAAGACATGCAGGGCATTGAGCCTGGAGGACCAGGGTTAGGAAACACTGATCAAAACGACTAAATGTATAAATTATATACATAACTAACATTCATGATTAAATGTTTTCCTGCTGCGCGTCCTGGAAGGAACCATGTGCCTCTGGTGCTTTAAGTTTACCTTCAGTTACAATATTAAAGTATTATGTTTCATTGCATTGATAAATAAATGTAATGCAGAAATCAGATGTTTGATGTCATTTTATTATGAAGATCTACAGGGAAACATATTTTTCCTTTAGGAACTAGAAAAATCTGCTCCCACATGCAGTTTGTATAAAACGATGGTCCTGGTAAATAATCACGTTTAGTTTGTGATCAATAAAACAACAAAACAGAACGAGCCTCAAGCTTTGGGCCCTTATTGGCAACAAACTATATACTTCAAAAATCCCTCATCAATTCATAAAACAGCCATATTGTTACTAAATATATGGCAGGATTGTGCTCCTATTTGTTCAATGTAACTTCTGTTTACAACTGGACAGCTTGTCACCATCAGGCTGGAAGCTGCAACCTTCATCAGCTGATGTCGCCTCCCTGGAAACGTCTTTACACATCACCGTATTTTACTACAAGCTGCTACTTTCCCCCCACTTTGAACCATGAGGCTTTAGCCTGGTGCAGCTTATGGAGGTTATATAGTAACTATATACTGAGGTGGCTCTACAGTAGGGAAAGTACAGTTCTCTCTCTGTTATTGACAACTTCTCGCTACAGAGCAAACATTCAGGCAGAGCTGAAATGATTCCTCAGTGATTCCAGAACCTCAATTATTAAAATTCCTCGAGGAAAATGTATCTGCCTCGAAGCTTCGTTAATTTATGTTTTATTATTTAGCGCGCCGTGTTCCGGCCGGGAGTTGCACAGCGCTCTCACTTCCGCCTCCGAGTTGTTGATGGAAGCTAAGTTTTAGAGGCACAACGTCTAATCTTCAAGTTCAGCCCGAGGGGATTTTATTGATTGGTGTTAATGCCCGGGTTTGCATCGTTGTGGGGGACCAATAATCATCCTTAAAATGCCTGGTGCGATGCCTGGACTCCAGCAGCCATTCTCCTCCAGGAGCTGCTGGTTCAGAGCGCCGGGAGGATTTATCCAGGTGAGCAGGTGGACTGAACATGGCGGGTGGCTGAGCAGTTGATGCTAACAGTGCAGCTTTACGGACGAACCAAACAATAACCTTCATATCATCCCAGTCTGAACAAACGAGAGGCGGAGTGCATCGTGGCAGTACATGCCTGGTTTCTGAGACGAACGAAGACGCCGTAAATATGAGCATATAGTGAAAGTTTTATTCTTCAAAAATAAACCTAAAAAGACTTTTGTTTGTGTCCTGTAAACTGGCGCATTTCTGCTCCAGTCATAATACATGGAAGGATTATACTTTGAGAGCTAAACAGTGACACATTTGACTGGGACACCATTACCTGAAGTGAAGCGACAAAGCTGGGAATCTTGGAAAGATTCTTTGCAAGAGCTGAGCCACCTGCACATCCCTCGCATGTACACCAGTAATTCCCTGTGCGAAACTGTGCGGAAGGAATTATGTGTCTTCTCTGATGCATCCACCAAAGCCATTGGAGCGGTGGCATACATCAGAGACATAAGCGGAGACGGGACAGGTAGTGTGGGTTTCGTTTTTGGGAAAGCCAGACTGACACCTCAGTCAGAGCCCACTATTCCACGCTTGGAGCTGTGCGCTGCCGTGATGGCGGTGGAAATAGCTGACTTCATTCTTAGTGAGATTGACTTTCAACCAGATGCAGTGAAGTTTTAATGCGACAGTAAAGTTGTTTTGGGTTATGTGCATAACCAAATCAGGCAATTTTATGTATATGTGCATAACAGGGTTCAGCATATACGCCAGTCCTCAAAACCTGAGCAGTGGTTCTATGTCCCATCGGAGCAGAATCCAGCAGACCTGGCATCCCGGTCAGTTCATGCCTCCCAGCTATCCTCCACCATGTGGTTCTCTGGACCAGCTTTCCTCCACAAACGCTATCAAGGTGAGAAAGCGATACCTCAAACACATGAGCTTGTTAATCCAGATGAAGATGTTGATGTGCGACCAAGTGTTACATGCTGTGTTACACAAACTCAAGCAACAAGAGTTCTGACTGCTGACCGGTTTGAGAGGTTCTCTACCTGGAGATCACTTTTAAGAGCAGTGAGCTTTCTCATTCATATTGCTCGTTCACACCAAGAAGGTCAAAAGGCAAATGGCTGCAAAAGATGGCACAAATGTCATAAGCCTCGAACTCCAGAAGAGATGGTTCAAGCTGAAAACATCATAATAAGATCGGCATAAAACCAGGATTTTGCAGAGGACATAACAGCTCTGACGGCAGGGAAGCCTGTTCCAAAAAATAGTCCTCTTTTTAAACTTCAGCCTTGGATTGATGAAGCAGGACTCGTCAGGGTTGGAGGCCGGCTTAAGAATGCTTAGCTGGAGATTGAAGTGAAAAATCCCCTGATCCTACCTAAGAATCACTACATCTCCATGCTTCTGGCCCGTCACTATCATGAGCAGGTTAAACACCAGGGGCGTCATTTCAGTGAAGGAGCCGTTCGAGCTCCGGGTTTGTGGATTTTTGCAGGAAAAAACTAATTAGCTCTGTTATTCACTCCTGCATCACCTGTCGGAAACTCAGAGGCAAAGTCATGGAACATCAGATGGCCAACTTACCCCCTGAACGCATGACAGCAGCACCACCTTTCACATTTGTAGGGATGGATGTTTTTGGCCCGTGGTCAGTTACTGCCAGACGGACAAGAGGTGGTCAATCAGAAAGTAAGCGGTGGTGTGAGAATACCTCTGGTGTTCACGTGCATGTCTACCAGAGCAGTGCACATCGAAGTCATTTCTACTCTGGGTACTTCAGGCTGTATTAATGCTATGAGGAGATTTTTCGCAATAAGGGGACCTGCCAAACACCTTAGGTCAGATTGTGGAACCAACTTTGTCGGAGCACGGAAGGAGCTGGGATTCCTGAAAAAAGTGGAGGGTGACAGCGTCCAAAGATACCTGAATGAACATGGCAGCACTTGGGAATTTAACCCTCCTCATTCCAGTCACAGGAGGAGCAAGGGAGAGGATGACTGGGGTTGCCCGGAGGATCCTAGATGGACATGTTCATGTACTCTGATGGCTGAGGTGTCAGCCATTATAAATTCCAGGCCCCTCATTCCTGCGTCTACAGACCCTGAATCACCGTTCCTACTCACACCTGCGACACTTCTCACACAGAAGACAGCTGCTGCATCTCTCTGTGGAGAGTTCACAAACAAGGATTCGTTTGGATGTCAGTGGAAAAGAGTACAGGTGCTTGCCAGCAGTTTTTGGAACCGTTGGAGGAGTGAGTACTTGTCTTCTCTACAGCAACGTTGCAAGAATAACAAACGACATTACAATCTTCAAAGGGGACACTGTGCTGTTAAAGGACAGTAAAGCACCACGCAATGAATGGCCAATGGCTGTTGTTGTCGCCTCATACCCGAGTGCCGATGGTTTGGTTCGCAAAGTAGAACTGAGAGTGACGACACAGAGTGGTTCCAAGACTTACTTGAGGCCTATTTCAGAGGTTGTACTCCTCATGCCCACAGAAACTGGTAGTTAAAACTGTTAATGTTATGTTTATGTCATGTGACATCACGGATGTCAGGCGGGGATGTCCTGTAAACTGCCGCATTTCTGCCATCTGTTGGACTTTTGGGGAACTGCATATTTTTCCGTTATTTGGCCGGTAGGTTGTTGTTTGCGAGCTGTTTAGCGGATGAGCGTTACATGCAGTGCGATCGCTGCAGTCCAGGTCCAGTTCTTGGAGGCAAAGCCTGTAAGTAGCAGCTTATATTGCTATAAGCACAAATGTTTGTCGTTTATGTTGACATAAGGAAAATATGTAACTTGTTTATTGAATTTATTTATGTTCAGTTTTAGAAATAGTTGTGAACGATTTGATTGTTCGCTAACTAGTGGGATAACGTTGCTTGGGCCGTTATGTAGCAATGCAGTTACTTATTAATGTTACATTGTTGCCGCACTTCCAATGTGTGATTGAATTTGAAACATTTCTGTTAGCTGTTCTGAGCTCATCCTGAGTTGTTTGTGTTTAGGCAGTTTCACTCCGTTCTACATGGAAATAAAGAAAGAATCAAGTAAACCTGACCCGTGTGAAAGGAGTTTGGCTGATGGTTAGCTTGGTACACTACACCAGAGCGAGACCATTATAAAGACACTTAAGGGTAATGGTGAAAACATAGGAGGAAAAGCAAGGGGAAAATAACAACAAAAGCCAAAATTTTGTTGGAAATGATAATCCAATTATGCTAGTTTTAACTTTAAGCACATGTTTAAATATTAGACAGATCAACATTATCTTGATTAGGCCTCATTTTAAGTTAACATTAGTTAGGGTCCTGTCTTGTGAGGACACCTGGAGAATCCAGGATGTCATAGAGACGTGAAATGTTGCTTCTCTCAGGACCCATCAGCCCAGCAACGACAGTCATAAAACATTTAGAGCATTTTCCCTTTGAAATCTGAAACTTATTCTAATTAGAGAGCAGGAACCTCCCAGACTGCATACATTAGAGAAGAGACACACCTTCCTTTAAAAGTTCAGGAGTTGAAATAATGAATCAGATTGTTGGGGTGCGGCGGTGCCGGCGCTCTCCAGAGACGAGATGCGTCTCCGTATTGGTTTCTGTATTTGTCCATTTTTCTGTTTCTTTCAGGTGATTCATGTCTGTCTTGTGGTTTTGAGGTTCTGATGATTCTGGTGTGTTATTGGTGTGATTTGATGCATCTGTTTGTCTGAATAAACTCTGGATATGTCTGCAGTGGATCAGTAGATTGATGCGTTTGTGCTTCACCATTACGAACAGGGAGACCCTCGACCAGGGAACGAGAGGAGAGAACGAGCTAAAGGGTTAATAATTATCCTCTCAACAATGTGCAGAAGGACATCAGAGTTGGAGATGCAGTAGGAGGAGCCGCTGTGACAGCAAACACAGGGCCGTAACGCAGAACCTGGGGGCTGGGGCAGGAGGGGGGATTTAAATCCTTCTTAGAGTTTCCAGATAATAGTGGAAAACACAAAAACACACAAATTACTAGTGTTTTCTTTTTGTACTGTTGTAACCATTAAACCGTCTCCCCTTCAGTTCAACTTCATAAGTGGAAACACATTGTTGATGTTTCTATTATAAAATAACTTATAATTAAGTTTTAGCAAAGCTCAAAGTAATTTTCACAGCAGCGTTGCTGTCAGCAGCTGCTGAAAGCAACAAAAAAGTTACTTTTAATGTAACTTAGTTACTTTCCAAATCACGTAGTCAGTAATCCGATTACATTTGCTTTTTCAAAGTAACGATGACATCACTGGTCTTTGGAACGTAAACATGACGTCAGCGGATTTTGAAAGGTAGCACCGACAGACAGAAATGGCTATGGAGATGCGCTACGGTAAGAAGATCTGACGAGGTAGAACAGACCGACAGAACTCTGACTCTGGTTCTGCAGCATGCAGAGGTTCTGCTAATGAACCATCATTCAGGGGCGATAAATCAGGAAAATAACCCAAACATGCAGGATATCTTGAGATATCCTTGAGATATCTTGAGATATCCTTGAGATATCTTGAGATATCCTTGAGATATCTTGAGATATCCTTGAGATATCTTGAGATATCCTTGAGATATCTTGAGATATCCTTGAGATATCTTGAGATATCCTTGAGATATCTTGAGATGACTTAGACATGACTGCATAATAACTTTCAGCTGAGTCTCACCTGCAGCAGAGACAAACTGCCAGAGGAGCGCAGACAGCAGGACCAGAGACGCAGATGAAGCCATTTCCTGGTTCCTGGTTCTCCGGGAGAAGCTCGGATTCATGCGACGTTTCTAAGACGAAACGCAAAAACACTGAAGTTTAACTGAAACTACAGGCAGTGAGAAGAGCGGAGGAACCAGAAGAAATGAAATAAAGCCAGAAAGTGAAACTCACCGTTTGCTGCGGCTGAGCCCTGCAGAGGCGGGAAGGGTGGAGGTGGAGGTGGAGCTTATGGTGCGTTAATGAAAAACTGGGAAATCCCGACTCCCAGACGGAAAGATCAACGGAAACGCCCGACCAAGCCGGAAACTGTGAGCAACTCCGACTATCCTCGGTAATGACTTTTAATGCTGCGTTCAGACAGACAGACAGACAGGTGAGCGTCAGGGACTTCCGGTTTACCTGCCAGCCCGTCGGCGAGTCTCTCCGGACTGAGCCTCGTGCGTCGCGGTCGATGCTCGAGCCAGAAAACCTGAACCGTTACAGCGAGACGGAGCGTCAACCAATCAGAGAGACTCTGCTGTGTGACGTAGCAGCATGTTGGTGTCATGGCAGGCTATGGAATATGGCAAGCCGTTTTAACATAATATCATTAAGTTTTAACATTAATATTCTTAAAGGTCCAGTTTTACGGATCCCCGTAGGGGAGATAATGCTTTTCTTTCTTTTACCTGGCTAAAGTCTTACATTCCCAACCAAGACTTCAGAGCTCTCGCAATAATGTGCTGCTCAGTTCATGCTGCATAGCTAAATACTGAAAGTCTTTCTGCTATAAGGCATTTATAGAGTTTTTCCATGTATATTATCTCGTTTGTGAAATATCGTTTTATATCTTTACCTTTAGGTTAGAAATACGCCACAAACCAAAACAGGTCAAACATGGGCTTTCCATCTCCCTCCATCATTCTAAGACTTATGGAAATAACAAATACATCCAAACTATCTGGATGAACTATTTGGGACTATTTGGACCAGAGAGTTAAAAATGTATAAACACATTTTCACTGATGCTTTTAATGTTGTATATACATGACATTTTAAATTGACATAGGGTTTTTATTTTACTTTTATTTATTTAAAACAAGGGAACCAGTGAGACAGAGAAAGACGTGTGCAAACATGACCAAGAACACAATTATCTGTTTACTGCTGCCTTTCTGTGTGAAACGAGGAAGAAGTGAGCATTTATTTATCCTACCTCTTATCAAAATGTAATGAAATAAAACATGACTCTACCCAAAACAAACCAGGTGCATTGGCTCATTTATTGCGAGGGAACTTGTTTTCCATCTCTAGGACTCTGTAGTTTAGTAGGTTTCATCACAACATTACAGGAGTAACAGACATTGGAACAGCTGATGAAGACTCCTGTAGGAACGTCTGTCCATACCTGGAAATCAGAAATATTTTCTTCCTCTCTTTGCAAACTGTCCCTGTGGCCCAACCAAGGTCCAGCTGTAAAATTCAGCTGGATTTAAAGCTGAACTCATCAGGTCTTCAGGGGTTCTGTCTCAGGAATCAGGCCAAATATGATACAACAGTTATTTTAATAAAAATAAATAAATATCCAACAACTCAACATAAAATATGTTGATTTTTCGAAAAAATGATTTATTAAAAAAACCCCACAATATTAAAATTAATAACAGTTATTCTGGTAAACAGATTTGTAACAAAAAATCCCTCAGAAATAAAAGTAGGTTAGATTTAAATGAGTGATTCTTAGCATCACTAACATGCAACGTCACTAACATGCAACGTCACTAACATGCGGCGTCACTAACATGCGGCGTCACTAACATGCGGCGTCACTGACATGCGGCGTCACTAACATGCGGCGTCACTAACATGCGGCGTCACTAACATGCGGCGTCACTAACATGCGGCGTCACTAACATGCGGCTCACTAACATGCAGCGTCACTAACATGCAGCATCACTAACATGCAGCATCACTAACATGCAGCATCACTAACATGCAGCCCCTCCTCAGTGTCTCTGCTGCAGCAGACGGACTAGCAGCAGGAAGAAGGCGGGCTCAGCGAGTCGTTCTCAGCTTCAGTGAAACATAGTCAGGTCAGATCACTGAGAAGAACAATGGAAGGCACATCTCACTGTCTGATCTGTAAGTAGACACGTTTTAGTCTCTTTCTGCTGGATCAGCATTTCTCTCTGTCTGACTGACAACATTTTACTGAATGGATCCATTAGGATCTGGTCCTGGATTCATTAGGATCTGGTCATGGATCCATTAGGATCTGGTCATTGGATCACTGTGGTCTGGATGTTTCTGGTATAAAGTGATCTGTTGTCTAATAAAGCTGGTAGGAGTTTGCCCCATAATCAGTGGGTTGCTGGTTCGATTCCCGCTCTGCCTGCTGCTGGAGGTCAAAGGTCCCAGTGGCATCAGTGCAGGGCAGCCTCACCTCTGTCAGGCTGCACCAGGGCAGCTGTGGCTACTATTCAGTAGCTCAGTGGTGAATATTGAGTGAAATGCTTTGGGTCATCTGGACCAAACCTAAACAAGCAGCGACCATTTAGCAGCAACTAGCATGAAAGCAGAGCTAATGAAATAAACCTGAGTCTGAATGTTTCATTGTGTTCAACATGTTCAGTTTAGTTCTAATGAATAAATGTTGATTTTCTCTAGTTCTGATCTTCCTGCTGAGCTGTTCTACAGATCCAGGTTGGTGAACTGCTGTTACATTAACATGACTTTAAATATTCAAACATCTTTGGGTTAAAGGTCACATCTGAGAATTTAATGAAAATGTGATTTGGATCATTATTGAATTTGATGATATTAGTTTTATTAACAACTGAAATCATGATAATTGAATCTCTTCAGTCTCTGCAGCTGCTCTGACTGTGAATCCCAGCAGATCTCAGTTCTTTAGAGGAGAAAAGGTGATTCTGAGCTGTGAGGATGGAGGGACTGTGACTAGAAACACAAGTACAGGAACCAGGAAGCCGTGTGGAGATGAATGGGGGAATTTAGTTGGTTCTTCCTGTGGAATCACCTTGATCCCATCAGACTCCAGTGTTTACTGGTGTGAGTCCAGCAGTGGATCCTCCAGCAGTGGATCCTCCAGCAGTGGATCCTCCAGCAGTGGATCCTCCAGCAGCAGCAGCAGCATCATGAACCTCACTGTTGGTAAGATCAGACTGTGGAGTTAGTGTTGCTGTGTGATGAAATGCTGTAGTTTGTCTCTGTGTTGAGGTGGATCAGTGATCCTGCAGAGTCCTGTCCTCCCTGTGATGGAGGGAGATGACGTCACTCTGAGCTGCAGAGCAAAGAATCCAGCCCACAACCTCCCAGCTGCTTTCTATAAAGATGGCTCCTCCATTGGTAATGAAGCTACAGGAAACCTGACCCTCAACCCGGTGAAGAGATCTGATGAAGGCCTCTATAAATGTAGCATCAGCCAACATGGAGAGTCTCCATCCAGCTGGATCTCTGTCTCAGGTCAGCAGGAGGGAAAAGATTCACTTTGGTTTTCAGAAGAAACTGTTTGGCCATTATTTAATAAAAAACTTTATTGTAGAGAAAACATCACCATCTTCTGGTCCTCCAACCATTTCTGGTCCTCCAACCATTTCTGGTCCTCCACCGTCTCCTCCACATGCTTCACCTCCATCATCATCATCATCATCATCTTCCTCCCAGTTTGTTCTCTTCATCCTCGTGTCTCTAGGATGTTTGATCCTTGTGGTTTTGCTGCTGATTCTGGTTTTCCAGGTGAGACGATGCGTTCAGAGGAAACCTGGAGGTGAGACAAACCCTGTTCATTCTCTGTTCATTAAAGTTTAACATCTATAATCTGAAATAGTTTCATCTAAAGAAAATTACAAATGTAAAATGTTTTTATTTCAGGAAATGTAGAAGCTGGAGAGGAAAATATCACTTACAGTGACGTCCAAACTTCACGTCATCGACGGCAGAAGAACAAATCAAATCCAGGTGAAATCGTGTTTCTGTTCTTGGTTTGGTTGGAGAAACTCTAGTTAGAAAAGTTTTACCACTTTGGCGACTTTATTTTACTGTTTTAGAAACAGAAGTTTTAATGAAGGCAGAAAGTTTTTCAATTTATGACGATTTCAAGAACAGAAAATATTGAAATAACATCTGATATTAATTCAATGATCAGCAACATAAAGACGTAAACAGGAAATCAGTAATAAATATGATATTTGTAGCATTTGAGGAATAAATCACCTGAATGAAGATGTTTTCTGAACTGGATGTTTTTCCACCACACTTTTCAGTTCTCTTGCATGTTTATTTATATCCATCAATATAATCATTAAATTGAACAAATCTAACGTCTGCTGACCTTCAGCTGCTGTTGATCCTGGTAAATGTTGCTTCATTTCCTTCTCTGTTCTGCAGTTTGAGGTTTTTCTGCGAACTGACTGATAATAAACTCTGCAGTCGTTCAGGTTCCTGTTTCTAAATGTGGATCAGATCATTTTCCTCTGAAATAAAAACATCTTAGAAAAAAACCTCTCATTAGATTTTTACGTTTCTTTTCCTCCATGATTAGTTGCTTTCAGTCACAAACTTCCTTCTAGTTTCGTCTGCAGCACAATAAGCTTTAAGGATTTTATACTTATTTCTTTTTAAAAACATAATTTATTATCCCCCTAAAGGACAAATGTGTCTGGGAATCAGAGGAAAAACTGCAGTACAACAATAACAGCACATTCAAAAAGGACAAAACCATAAATACAGAAAAACAAAAATAGATAAAACCACAAATGTCAGATCAGCAGTTCATCATCATCACCATTTCCATTCACATTCATCCTCTTCATGCTGCAGTGGATCTTCTTTAAGGTCATGAAAGGTTAAAGGTCACAGTATGTATCACTTCCACCTCTTCCTGATGAAGGTAAAGTTCGTTTAGCTGATATGAAGTTTTATTCCTTGCAACTCGACTTTATCTCTATCTCTGACACCAACATCACCATCGAACTAAAATACAACATCAACTTAAATGAGACGGTCTAATGAATTCATTAGACATAAAATGTTATAAAAACATAAACACTCTGCCTGACTCTTCTGTGGAGGTAGAAATGAGGTGATTAAATAAATTCTTTAAACTTGAACTGCTTTTCCAAAGACACTTGCTGACGTCATGCTTCCATATGACGGCCATCTTGTTTCCTGGTGCCCAACATGCTGGATTCCACTTCCTGCTTAAAGCTTTCAAAATAAATGTCATAACAAAAAATATGAATAATACAGAATAAAACTAAAATGATGGCAGTAAAACTAAGACAAAACAAGAAACTCCACTTGGAATAACTAATGTAACTGTAATGAGGTCAGAGGTCATTTCTGCTGCAACAAGGAGAGAAGATTCTACAATATTTATGAGACTTCAATGTAAGAAAACACTTTAAATAAGCAATATCCTGAAACTGAATGGATAAAACAGTGAATGAACTTTAACAACATTTTGATTGTAATCAAATCGTCTCAAAGGAGAGACTGAGGCTGTCAAAGGGGGAAGCAGTGAGGGAGGAGCAACATCCAGAGAATAAAGGATAAGCACAAAAACTACAGACAAAGAAAAAGATGCTCCAACAGGATAAATACACAAGACAGAAGCCTCAGTCCCTAAATGGAAACAATGTGAGTAAATCAGTGAATCTTGTACTTTATCTGTTCAGTAGAGCCACCAAAGGCCCATCCAGCAGGGGGGGTTCAGGTTGGACCTTTAAACATCCTTTAAAGGCAAAACAGCAGCGAGTGTCAGTCCAGGTTTAATGCTAATCAAAGGAGGCTAAAATAGAGCAGATTAGTAATACAACTGCTGACAAAACATGTAACTTACAGCAGCTGCTTAGCTGTGTGGTAAGTTACTGCACTGCCAGATGAACAGATCCACAACTCAACTACGCAGCATGGAGGACAAGATAATGCAAAATGCTTAATTAATTTAAACTATATTCAAACTGAATGCAGATTATTTTTCTGTTCAAACTGTCAACCTGCCACAGTGGCGGAGCGTTGCTCCAATTTCCACCCACTTCAGGTTTTAACCTGCATTTGGCCAGTGGGGGGCGCTGATTTCACCCCTGGATTAAACACATTGCCCCTTTTCCACCGGCTCTACTTTAACAGCCCCGGCCCGGCTCTATTTCAGTGACCGATTCCACCGGCCCTTCTTGGCTCTGTAGCAGGGCGCCACAGTGGCCCCTGCAGAGGGGGGGTGAAGGTGGCTTGATGCCCCTCGTGCCCTTTTTGAGTACAGGACGACACAGAGACTAAACAGGACACAGAAAACTAAAGAAACCCAACAAAAACGCACAGAAAAACTCAAACCCCAACACTACCCCCTCCTCGTTGGCGGAGCTTTGCATGCAACAGTTTGTTCCAGGGGAATGTTTTTATTTGTGTTAGTGGTGATGTAACGCTAACTAAGGCTAGCGTTACATCACCAGACAGGTTCGGCTGAGGAGCTCGTGTGTGTGAATAAGACACCATCAGACAGAAAGTAAAGTTAAATTATTGTATATTTATGTATATTTAGTTAGCCATCTTATAATAATAATAGTTTCCAATAAACACAAGCAATAGACACAACAAGGAAGACACAAAACAATAGCAGGAAAAATAAATAAACCCCAATGACACCCAAGAGTTTTTTTCCTTTTCTTTAAGTCCGTTCTGGATTATGATTATTGTCCATCAATCAATACTCCACAGTTTTAAAATCCTGGGCAATATGTCCAGGAAAACAGCTGGTGTGATTCAGTCCTACCATGAAGCTGCAGTGATCTGGTAGCTCGGCCTCCTGGGTGGGAACAGGGGGTAAAAAAAACCCTGACCTAAACAAGGTCAGAAATAAAACAAAGATTAGCATTCACATGTGAACAGGGTTAACCTGTTATCAAAAATAATTAAACATTCAGAAAAGAACAAATAGCTATATTCCATCAAGCATTTCTCAGGAAACATTTGAATTAATTTCAAATTAAAGATTACATTACTGTTACCTGTCCAAGTAAAGCTACAGATCAAATTAAAATGCACTTTCAATTGACATCAGAGTCAATTCAACTTATTCACTTCAATATTTTTTCAATAAACAATTAATTGATTTTCTTTTTTTCTTTAGTTTTGTTGCACAACTCCACAGGAATTAACCAGTTCCAGACTTCCATCGATCGTCACCAAAATCAAGAAAAAGTAACTGAAACTATCCTAAAAGGACGAATTTACAAAAGACAAAGAGCTTGTTTAATACTTTGAGGGTATGTCTTCTATTCGGCCACAAACGTAACAAAAAGAGAATGATCTTTTAGTTAATAAGACCATTTTTGAGTCACAAATACATAGATTGAGTGGGTTTGTTGCATTTCTATTATATTAAAAAACCCCAAGTACATAAAATGAACGACTCACCGTCGAGTGTTTGACAGAAAACATCCAATTTAAGCTCTCGGTCGTGTTAATTTGGCTCGATCCAGCCGTATTCTCCCGTGTGTTGGGAAGAGGTCAAGCTCACCCAGCAACAGCAGTGGAGGGGATCCCAGTTCACCCGGAACTTATAGTGTGGCAGCAGTTTGACCCGCCAAAATAAAATACGGGTTAATTATCTTGTGCAGGTTACATTGATGCTCGCTGACTCTGGTGTGGACGTGTAAAGTTCGTCTGCATCGGCGTTAGAGCACATATACCATCCAGCTGAACTGCTCTTTGTCGATCTTCATTAAAGGAAGATCAACATTATCCCTTCTTGGAGTGGTTATTATTCCGCACCCTTATAATCCATCTGTGGGCTCCGATAACAATATTTTAGTTTATTAACTCTTTATAATTCAACCTTGCTAATCGCTAACCACGACCCCACGTAGTGTATATTAATCATATCATTTCAGTGACCTGTGCAGTTCAGTGGACACATAAACTCTGTCAAACAAAGTATTAATGCGCAAAAAAGAGTTGCTGTGATCTGGATTTGTTTAATTTAATTCCAATAAAAACCTGTTTCCCCTGTCTCATACTGTTTTACTCTTATAAACGCCTCTGTATCTAAAATATTTATAACAGGTATGATATTCTAACAAGAGGATTAGTGCTGCATCTACAGCTTTTCATTTAAACGGGTAGGATATTCAGATGAAGGATCTCCTTGTGGTTTCCTCTATAAATTGTTCCAATGCTAAGCTAAGCAGAACTCCTAGCTTCTGTCCCGTCACTAAAATAATGTTATCAGATGATATTTAACATTAACAACCCGCTATAGTTTATAGTTTTCTGTTGGAAACATGAGGGAGGAGTTTTGGACGCGTAGCACCGACAGATAGACTGAGCTATCGATCTGCGCTACGGTAGGAAAATCTGACGAGTAGCACAGATTCTTTGCATGCGTTAAGACCGTAGACCAAACCCTATGTAGTTGCGCTTTCTGCTTTCAGTAAGTCACGTGACCGAAACAGGAACTGTTTCAAAATGACACCGAGGCGCCAAACTGTGTTTATAATCTGTCAACATGATGCATTTTCCAAACTGAGCCTCTTTCACGGTGCAGCATCAAGTCTGGAGCCTCAAGGAAACGAAATGTTTCCACGCTGTGGGGCCATTTTGATCTAACATGGAAAATAAAGTTTGTTTTCATCTTGTTGTTTCATCCGGTTCATTTCAGTTTCTACTTGATCTGAATCCAAATTCAGCTCAAATTGACTCTTAGTTCACTTTCACAAGATGTTCTGCAGGTTGAGTGTTGCTCATGTTTGACAGAACTAAATTTAAATAAATCCACGTCCTCCATGCGGAGGCATTAGAGGGCATGAGGATGAAGTCCAGACTCACCTGGGAGAAACTCAGGTATGCAGCCGTTCTACAAGTTACTCAGCCGCTTTTTATAAATCATTTCGGATTATAATTTAGAACTTTATTTTTTTCAACAGCAGGAGAAGTTGTGTCATAAAAGGGTGGAAGAATACATTTCAAAATGTTGGAAAAACTTTTTTTTTTTTAAATTAAAATTTGTGAATAAAAACTCTCCATAAAAACAGTTCTAAAGCATCTTCATTCCAAACAGGTTCACTTAAATTTTCACTTTATGCTACATGTTCACTTTATTTATTGACTGTATCTAAGAATATCAGATATATTTTAAATTTAACTGAAGATATGACATGATATATATAATAAAATACAAAGACTCAAATCTGATTGTATAGACCAGGTCATCAAATCACTCTGTTGCCTGCAGGGACTTATAATGTCCAGCAGGTGTCAGTATTCAGTGACACAGTATCAATGTTGGGTCCAAACGCTTCATGACGCCTCATCGACCTTCACTAAACTGAGCAAATGTTTGTATCTAACCTGTTAAGTGTTTCGGTGCCAACATGAAGCACCGAAACACTTAAGACAGAACAGACTCACGTGTCTTTCCTGTTTTTGGACAAATACGTCCCCTATACCTATACTTACTATACCATACTATACCATGCTATACTTCCCCTATATAATGGTTCAGACACCATTTATAGGTCCTGCAAGAGGCCATGGAAAAGCCTGTGGGTTTCATAATGTTGCTTATGGTGGAAGGATAAAACATAAAATATTCATAAAAAGTAAACAAAAATGTTGGTATTTGGTAAATGTATTTTATTCAAATAGATGTAAACTGAGATCTAAAGATGGTTTGGTTCTGCACAGCTGGGATTATTTAATCCTGCAGTTGCAGCTGGTTTCGTCTTGATGCTGTGAAGAAGAAACCTTTTCTGTTTCCAGCCTCCACTTTCATCTCCACTGTAGATCCAGCTGCAAAAGGCTGCCTTGTTACATATTCATTTATTTATTCCTGTTATTTTTTACTTCCTTATTCTCCTTATTTATTTTTCTTTTTCTCATTTTCAGTTTTCCATCTCCATCTATTCTTTTTCAGTTGATCCTTTTTCCAGTTTCAGGGGAAAAGGGTAAACGATAATATGCTAATGAAGAGGCGGGGCTTCAGGCTAAACCTTCTCCCAATTGGTTGGTTCGCATCACTCTGTACTTTGCTTCAAGGAAGAAAGCGACTGACCACCGGCTTGTCAGTGGCAGGTCAGGTTGGAGAGAAGATTGTGTGATTTTAGATAGTTGGCTAAAATCAGGGCTTCCAGTGGTGCAGCTGGTAGAGCTGTTGCCTTGCAGCAAGACGGTTCTGGGTTCGATTCCCGTCTTTCTGCATGGAGTCTCCATGTTCTCCCTGTGCATGGTGGGTTCTCTCCAGGTACTCCTGCTTCCTCCCACAGTCCAAAAACATGACTGTCAGGTTAATTGGCTTCTCTAAATTGTCCCTGAGTGTGTGGATGGTTGTTTGTCCTGAGTGTCTCTGTGTTGCCTCGCGACAGACTGGTGACCTGTCCAGGTGACCTGTCCAGGTGACCCCGCCTCTCGCCCGGAACGATGGATGGATTCTTTCATCTTATGAAACAACTGTTTGCAACATGCTGTATTATTAAAGCAGTTATATTTATGCACAGCATCTTTAAATATATGCAGACAGTTAAACTAAAGTGCAGTGATCCTGCATATGAAGTCTGGCTCCACTTAGCCCATCCTTCCTTGTGTTTCCAGAGGACGGTCCAGCTGTGGTTTACTCCACTGTGAGAAGAGAGGATGTGAGCTATGGAGAGATCGTCATCAAAAAGAAAGAAAGAAGGTCAAAGACCAGAGGTAAAGCTGCTCTTCACCCCCTTCAAGTCAAATTAACTTTTATTTTCACAGCACATTTCAGCAACAAGGCATTTCAAAGTGCTGCACATCATAAAAGAACTAAAATTAATCTAATTTACAGTAAAATGCTGTCAGCTCTGGTTGCCAGTGTTTTACTGTATTTATCAATATTTTCATTTTAACAGTTCAGAACGTTTATGCAACTTCCTATGAAAACAAAACACCATAAACATTAGTCTACATCAGTGAAAAACACTGCAGGATATGAAACATGAAGACATTTTAATATTAACTTAATGATAAATTACTGGCAGCTGTTGTTACCAAAATAATGATCTTCCAACACTAAACAGCATGTAGTTAATCAGCATTTCAAAATGGAAAGTTAAAGAGAATAAGTCCAACTGAAATAAATCCAGACTGTGATTAATCCACTGAAAGAAACTATGTCTATTTAAAATCCAGCTAAAAAAAAGAATCGACTCCATTTCCTGTCCAATTTCCTCACAGTGTCACTGAAACAAACAGCCTGATGCTGGAAGGAGAACATAAAGGATTCCTGCTCTGGATCTACAGCAACAAGTCAAGGACATGATCCTCCCAGTCACAGGTTGAGACTCGAATGTCTCCCATGTCACAATAAGATCCTCTGCTAGAAACAGAACAAAGCAAACGTTGGAACGATGCTCTGCATCAGATGAACTCAGCATTAAATTAAATGTTTGCTTCAGCTTTGCTGCTCATGGAGGCTGGAAGTTCAACCAGGCAGGCTGAGCATTTCAGACGGAAAAGTCACAAGTTCATAAAACTCTTTGCTGTAGAAACGCCTGATCCTCTGTGCAACCAGAAAACACAAACAAAAGACATCAGATGGAGACCTGTTGCTCCGCCCGCCGCTCCGCCCGCCGCTCCGCCCGCCGCTCCGCCCGCCGCTCCGCCCGCCGCTCCGCCCGCCGCTCCGCCCGCCGCTCCGCACGCCGCTCCGCACGCCGCTCCGCACGCCGCTCCGCCCGTTGCTTCAGGCAGTTTTCTCTCTTCCTTCTGTTCTTCCTTTTGGGAGAAACATGTTGCTCTTTTGACCAGTAGTTCAGGCCGTGTTCATGATGAGTCGTTTCCTCATCAAAGCATGTTTGACACGTCCTCAGATCTCCATGGCAACCATTCATGGTGCTTCACTGCTTCCTCATGTAACCTGCTTCCCATTTACACAAAGCTCCGCTGGCAGCTGCAGCTCAGCATCTAACGGCAGGAACCTGGAGCCTCAGGACAAAGAGTCACGCAGATCTACATCACAGATCTACATCACCCAGATCTACATCACCCCAGATCTACATCACCCCAGATCTACATCACCCAGATCTACATCACCCAGATCTACATCATCACCCAGATCTACATCATCACCCAGATCTACATCATCAACCCAGATCTACATCACCCAGATCTACATTCCTTCACTGACAGAAGAGACTTTAAATCCTGCTGCTAGTTCATAAATCATTGAACAGATGAAACATCTGCTGCTGTTGTATCAACCTGCAGACCTGTCAGGTTCTGGTTCTGGTTTTGTTCTGCATCCAGAACCAGAACCAAGCAGAAAAGCAGCATTCAGCTTCTATGCACCACAAATCTGGAACAAACCTCTGGAAATTTGCAAACAGACAAAACTCCTCAAATCCAACTCTGAAAAAATAGGAAGCCGTTATAATTTGTCACTAAAATAAAAAGTCACATGGAAAGTTTCCTCAGGCAGAGCGCAGCCATGAAAACTCACTCAGGTTTCATGGATTCAAACATAAATACTAAAAAATAAGGTCTGCTTCTGTAACGCTAATCAAGGCTAGGCGCTTGACTTTGGCCAATATAGTTATAGGCGTTATTATTGTCCATCAATCAATACTCCACAGTTTTAAATCCAGGATCCAGGGCAATATGTCCAGGAAAACAGTTGGTGTGATTCAGTCCTACCATGAAGCTGCAGTGATCTGGTAGCTCGGCCTCCTGGGTGGGAACAGGGGGTAAAAAAAACCCTGACCTAAACAAGGTCAGAAATAAAACAAAGATTAGCATTCACATGTGAACAGGGTTAACCTGTTATCAAAAATAATTAAACATTCAGAAAAGAACAACAAGCTATATTCCATCAAGCATTTCTCAGGAAACATTTGAATTAATTTCAAATTAAAGATTACATTACTGTTACCTGTCCAAGTAAAGCTACAGATCAAATTAAAATGCACTTTCAATTGACATCAGAGTCAATTCAACTTATTCACTTCAATATTTTTTCAATAAACAATTAATTGATTTTCTTTTTTTCTTTAGTTTTGTTGCACAACTCCACAGGAATTAACCAGTTCCAGACTTCCATCGATCGTCACCAAAATCAAGAAAAAGTAACTGAAACTATCCTAAAAGGATGAATTTACAAAAGACAAAGAGCTTGTTTAATACTTTGAGGGTATGTCTTCTATTCGGCCACAAACGTAACAAAAAGAGAATGATTTTTTAGTTAAGACCATTTTTGAGTCACAAATACATAGATTGAGTGGGTTTGTTGCATTTCTATTATATAAAAAACCCCAAGTACATAAAATGAAGACTCACCGTCGAGTGTTTGACAGAAAACATCCAATTTAAGCTCTCGGTCGTGTTAATTTGGCTCGATCCAGCCGTATTCTCCCGTGTGTTGGGAAGAGGTCAAGCTCACCCAGCAACAGCAGTGGAGGGGATCCCAGTTCACCCGGAACTTATAGTGTGGCAGCAGTTTGACCCGCCAAAAAAAAATACTGGTTAATTATCTTGTGCAGGTTACATTTCTCTTCACTTCATTCCTGATGAACTGACAGATGAAGCTTTGCAGTTCATGTTTCCACCTCAAACATCTTCAAATTAATCTTTGTGACAAATCAAACTGTGGTTTAATTAGCTGCTGGTGGCCCAGTGCATTATGGGATACTTTGCTGGCCTGTCCCAACTGTCAAATATAAATAGTCTAAAAATAATTAATTATTGCAACATTAAAAACCAGTGAAGTCATGATGAGAGATTTAAGTATTGAAAGCTACAATAACTTGATACATTTTGTTTAGTTGTTCATAAACTAAATAGCAAAATAATTATAACGTTACATGTTATGTGCAAATCATGTATTTTGTCTAAACCTTTAAATACTAATCAATATTCTTAAGCTGAAGTGTTATTGATCTTTTTCCAGCCTTTATCAGCAGCTTTATCTTGTGAACCTACAGACATTAAAACCTGCTGTCATCATCAGGGCATCATTTATTTTCCAACACTGAACTCAGTTTAAAACTTTCTCTGTGTTTCTCTTTGGGTCCCGAATGTTTAACCAGTTAAGATCCAAAATGCTCACCATTTAAATCCTGACCATTTAGATCCTGACCATTTAGATCCTGACCATTTAGATCCTGACCATTTAGATCCTGACCATTTAGATCCTGACCATTTAGATCCTGACCATTTAGATCCTGACCATTTAAATCCTGACCATTTAGATCCTGACCATTTAGATCCTGACCATTTAGATCCTGACCATTTAGATCCTGACCATTCTGTCATGGTGACGTCGTCACACATTTTATTCCTTTTATTTAGAGTTTTGGTGGCAGATAATTCATGAGTCACAAACTGCTGAGAATGAAGTTTTATTCTCTTAAACTCTTAACTAAACACCAAACATTCCTCAGTTAATCAGATGTTTAATTTATTTATTAACTGCATTAATGATATGATGGTAGTCATAGAAACCAGAATAAAGACCAGTAACTGCAGTACCACTGAAGCTTTTAAAGTTATTCTTATTCGATTTCTGCCAACCCATCGCTGCTCTGATGTGAAATGAGAAGTGAAACCTGATCAGCTGGTTTCCTCTGGTTATTTTCTGCTGTGTTGAAATGTTTCCTCTGTGAAAATGATCGAGTCGTTTGTGGTTCCTGGTTTCAAATAAATTTCCATGACACCTGAAAAGGTGTTGAGTTAAAAACGTCCTGCTGTTCAGAACATTCTTTATAGAGACGTAGAAAACCTTCAAACTCTGGAAAAGCTGTGCAGTAATTTTCATTTTCATTCTTTAGGGTCTGACCCTCTTGCAGTTTATGCAACTGTGAAGACAAATGATGTTAATTAAGACAGAAAATCCCCAGAGAAGCAGAACCAGAGGTAAAACTCTCCAGATTCATGAACGGATGAACTATTTCCTGCTTTTTCTTTAAATGCAGATGATGAACTGAGTGAACTGTGAACAAACTGAACTGAAACTCACAGCATCAGATTGTTGCTATGGTAACAAAACAATCTAACTATGAATATTTTTCTTTAAACTTTTACAAAGTGAACTTACCAGCTCCTTCAAATCTTACATTTAAATGTTAAACAATTTAAAATATTTTAATTTATGTATGCAGCAACCATTAAATCAAATTCAGCAGCATTGATAATCTCAGTAAATAAATGTTACATTAATATATCTGCAGTCTGTATTAAAATATTAGCATTTATATTGAAGACCTGATGGAGCCGCTGACTTCATTTGGACTAAACAGAAGTGAAAATAATTGGTATTCAGTGTGGATCCCTGCAGCGTTCACACTATTGAGTTCCACTTTACTGGTTGCTCTGTACATTTCACCGCTTCTTCTTCTGCATACTTTGTGATATTTTAACCATTTGATTTTTACACTGTTCACCTTGCTCTCCTAAAGCCAGTTATATCTCCTACCTTCATACACATATTCAGCTTTTTATGAATTTTCACCCAATGGGGAAACAGCTCCATCTTATGGTAGAATTGAGAATTACAATATAAAATGTCCGTTGTGTTTCACAGTGGATGTTTTATGTCCGGGGCTGCACAGTGGTGCAGCTGGTAGAGCTGCTGCCTTGCAGCAAGAAGGTTCTGGGTTCGATTCCTGGCCCAGGTCTTTGTGCATGGAGTTTGCATGTTCTCCCTGTGCATGGTGGGTTCTCTCCGGGTACTCCGGCTTCCTCCCACAGTCCAAAAACATGACTGTCAGGTTAATTGGCCTCTCTAAATTGTCCCTAGGTGTGAATGTGTGTGGTTGTTTGTTCTGTCTGTCTCTATTAGATACAGACAGTCTGTCCAGACAAGTCGCCTGGACAGACTGGCGACCTGTCCAGGTGACCCCGCCTCTCGCCCGAAACAACAGCTGGAGAGGCACCAGCACCTCCTGACCCCAGTAAGGGACAAGGGTGCAGGAAGATGGATGGATGTTTTAGGTCCTGCCTATTAAGGACAATCAACCATCCAGTTTCAGGCTGTCATGGAGGAAACAAGGCAGCAGCCATTTTGAAGTTGTGCAGTTTAACAGCTTTTATGCTTTTTAACACCCGGGAATAATTTGAGCCTTTGATGTTGTTTTTTTCGTACTGCATGTGTCCAGGGGCCACTGTCAAAAAAAAGGGGGCACATATAACAGAATATTTAGGACAGAATATTAAAGTCACATGGCTTTCAGAGTTTAAGTAAACCATGATAAATTACTATACTGTGAGATATACAATCAAAGCTAAGGAAAATCCCTATAAAGAACATACAACTGTGCATATGTTAAATATTTTATTAGTAATTTCTTTCTGCAGGTTTATTTGTTATATGAAATTATTGCAATATTCAAACCTGTGATTTAGCAAGATATGTAAATCAGAGCTGCACCACCAGACAAATTATTATAAAGAAATTATTTTTCAAAACAAATTTATTCATGCATGTCAGAAATCTTTGCTATTCCAAGTTTTTGTTTGTTATTCAAAGTTTTGCTTGTGATTCTCACATGACGTTGTGGGCGGAGCCTAAAATCACAACTAAAGATTTCTGATGTGTGCAAATAAAAGTTTATGTTTTGCAAGTAACTTTTTAATTCACAAGAGAAAAATGCTACTTAATTTAAAAAAAAGTTTTTAAACAAAAGTTTTGTTTAATAAAAAAGAAATAATTACAATTCCAAAAGTTTTGATTACAATTTTATTTTACTTCACTGAGGTCAGTTTTTTATTTCATTGAATAATTGTGAAACTAATTTAACTCCATATTCAGAGAAACAAACGCTAAACTGACTTAAAGTCTGGACTGAGTTTTTTCCCTTCATTTGTGCTTTTATTGAACAGGAGCAACTTGATAGATTATTACATATATTATATCTATTATGGTAGATCAGGGTGAGTTTTTAATTCTAAATGAATATCCTGGTTGGACTTTTATTTAAGTGCTATTCTCCTTCCAGATACATTTACCTAACGCTGGAATAAATGCAGTGTACATTGTGAAGTCAAAGCAGGAAAAAAACAAAACAAACAAACAAAAACAACTTTTAGTTCCACACGGACCTAAAAGAGGGACGGACAAGGGGAAAGCGGAAGAGAACACCAACAACAAACAAAGTGAACAGGACAGAGTTTCTAGGCGCAGCCGGGGTGTTGAGGGGATCCGTTTTGGTGGTCTTAGGATCGCATCTCTGTTTTTTGCGGATGATGTGGTCCTGTTGGCTTCATCAGGTTGTGATCTGCTGCTCTTACCGGAGCGGTTAACTGTGTAAAGCGGCCGGGATGGGAATCAGTGCCTCCAAATCCGAGGGTCTTGAGCCAGAAAAGGGTGGAGAGCCTCTCCGGGTCGGGGGGGGAGTCCTGGCCCAAGTGGAGGTATCTCAGGATCTTGTTCACTATTGGTGCAGCCTCTGCAGTGAAGCGGGCGCTGTACCGGTCCGTCGTGGTGAAGAGAGAGCTGAGCCAAAAAGCGAAGCTCTTGATTTACCGGTCGATCTACGTTCCTACCCTCATCTATGGTCATGAGCTTTGGGTCAGAAAGAACGAGGTCCCGGATACAAGCGGACAAAATGGGTTTCCTCCGTAGGGAGGCTGGGCTCTTCCTTAGAGATAGAAGCTCAGTTATCCGGGAGACTCAGATTAGAGCTGCTGCTCCTCCTCATCGAGAGGAGCCAGCTGAGGGCATCTGGTCAGGATGGAGACTCCCTGCTGAGGAGTTCAGGTCCCACCAGGAGGAGGCCCCGGGGACACACTGGAGGGACGATGTTTCTCACTGGCCTGGGAATGCCACGGGATTCTCCTGGATGGATGGATGGATGGATGGGTGGATGGATGGATGGATGGATGGATGGATGGATGGATGGATGGATGGATGGATGGGTGGATGGATGGATGGATGGATGGATGGATGGATGGATGGATGGATTGGGCTGGCCCTTGTCAGAGTGGTGGAAACCTTCTTGCTTGAGAATAAAGTGAGACTCAAAATATTTTTTTTGTCTCTTTCTTCTGACCTCCACAATAATAACGCTTCAGTCTGTCACTGAAACATTATTATTCCTTAAATTACATTTTGACCATTATTTTACCAGGAGATAAACAGATGTTTGACTGGGACTCAGCAAAAAGTGACCAGTATAATTATTTAACGATGCTAATGTTCTTGACCTGTCTTTGTGGTTTCAGGTTTTCCTCAGGAGCCGATGGTCCCTAATCTTCAGCTCATCAGTCACATCATGATGAGCAGCTGACGGATTTCAACTCGCGCCTCCAGAGCCAAACATCAGGCTGTAGAGCCTGGAGCCTCATCCACAATAAATGTCTTGGATATTTTTGTCCTGCAAACTTCTTCATCTTTATTTGATTTTTTTAAAAGTGTCCTCTACCAGCCACTGTGGCAGGTAGAGGAAATGTTTTACTGAGATATTTCACCCTCCACTGATCCTTTTCTTTTGATTACAAACCCAACCAGTAGCAGCAAATTATATGAAATGTCTGATTTATTCTTAACATATGAAAACTGATTTACTGACCATATAAGTTTAGCATAAATATGTAGACATACAGGTTAATTTAACATAAAGTATTGACCTTAACAGGGTTATACATGAAGTAATTACTAAGCAATTTTTAATTACTCAACCCTAAAATTCTTGCAATCATTTCCTATGTTGAATATTTTGACATTTTAGCTCCAACTTCCTGAGATAATATTTATTAAAGATGCCTCTAGTCATTTTAAATGGTATTAATGGCTGTTTTCTAACTGTTCTATTTTTCCCTTTCTTGTAAGAGTTACTATTTAAATCAGAGGTGCCCACAGTGGGTCCTTGAGGGCCACCATCCTGCATGTTTTAGTTCCTCCCTGGTTTAACACCTGGATCAAATTACGCATCATTAGGAGGCCTAAGAAGAACATTGACCTGCTGAGAGGTTGTTACCTCCACCAGGTAAAGAACTAAAACATGCAGGATGCCGGGCCTCCAGGACCGCTTTGGGCTCCCCTGACTTCAATTCACAATTATTCTTGTAATTATTATTATTATTACAAACATCTAAAGCCATGTTCATTATTAATTCCATCATCATTCCTGTGTTATCCCACTGTTCTTCTGACTGCCTGCTAGTTTAGTGTTAGCTTCCCCCTCACACACACCTGGGCTCTGTTGCATAAACTCCTTACCTTCAGCATCTAACCTGAACTCTTCCTCAATCTGCTCCACTGGGTAAACCTTAAAGGGGCAGGAGGGGAGAGCTCTCATTGGATAATGAAATCCCTCATTATCCAATGAGACATTTCACTGGATAAGCCCAATGTCTCTCAATAAAGGCAACCAATGGGCTGTAAAAACAATAAAAACAAATGTTCTTATTTTTTTGTTCAAACATTTTAAATGTCTCTGGCTGAAAGGTGCCATTTAAATAAACTTGGCTCATCTGTATTCCAGACGGTCAGTTATGGAGTGAAAATAGTCTCAAAAGATTTGTGCGTGAAAAATAGATTTGTAACTCGTGTCAGCATCTTTGTGTGTAAGTTTGTATAGTTGTATCTGTGAAATATGATTTGTAAGCCGTAAAAAGAAAATAAACCTTTTCCTATAACTACAGATGTTGAAAAAATGCACAAGTCACCAGATACACACACAGAACTGCAGTTACTACAGATCCAGTTACGAGGCCACAACTACTTTTGAGACTCATTTCAATCTTCCCTGATTTGTGTGTAGATGGTGCGTTTACTTGCTAGTAAAAGCTCGGACATCTGAGTTTACTTCGGAAATTGTTTTTTTCCATAGTTCAACAATATTTCCCTCTCTGCTTGTCTCGTCTCGTAGTTGTGGCCTCATAACTGGATCTGTAGTAACTGCAGTTCTGTGTGTGTATCTGGCGACTCGTGAACTTTTTCAACATTTGTAGGCAGAGGAAAAGGTTTATTTTCTTTTTACGGCTTACAAATCATATTTCACAGATACAACTATACAAACTTACACACAAATCTTTTGAGACTATTTTCACTCCATAGGTCAGTCCTCCACTGGACAGGAGTTCAATCTGAACTCATATTTTTATCTTCAAATTGTCAACAGTGGCTGCAATTTACTCACAACTTCAGATGATTACCTGCATTTGGCCAGTGGGGGCGCTAATTTCCACCTCTGGTGCTAAACATGTTAGACTGAAACAAAGTCTTTGTTTCTCTGGTTTTTTTGTGTGGATTTTCTACTCAACTTCAAGAATACAATGTGTAATACAAAGGGAAGCGATTCTCTGGTCAAACAGTTTAAACTTTCATTCAGAACAGTTTATAAAAAATAAATAACCTGTCAAAGGATCGAAACCACTGAGGGGTGGAAACTGCAAAGACCTGTAAAAAATAGATTTAACTTTTTTATTATTTTTGCTTTGTTTTTAACGAATGTAAGTCTGCATAATTAGTAACACAAATAAAAAACAGCTGATATTCATCTCAGATTGTGTTTGTGTTTTTAGCATAGAAACAATATCTTCAATACCATGAATGTTTCCCTCAACATTTTCCTCTAGATATTAAAGACCGTCACATCTTTGCTTTGAACTAATTGTGTGAATGACGGTAAAAGTTTATTATTTTGCTAAATTCATTTTTTGCATGTATCTGTCCATACGACGTGATTTATTTGTGGAATCTTATCAACCTTATCTACCTACAAGGTGTTGAGAGGATAATGATTAAAACCTGTAGCTCATTGTCTCTTCTCTAGCTCCTCGGGTCGAGGGTCCCACACTTGTAAGGGCAAAACACAAACCATTCACGGTTCTACTTCAAACATATCTGGAGTTTATTCAGACAATCACATGCATCAAATCACACCAACAGCACAACAGAAACATCAGGAACGCAAAACCACAAGACAAACATTAATTACCTGGAAGAAGTAGAAAAATGGACAAATACATTTGTCCAAGTATTTGACAGAAAAAGGGTTCAGAAAAAGTTATCTTCACACAGCCCTCTCTGTTTTATTGTCCTGACTCCTCTAAATAAATAGATCTTCACTGTAAACTAAGAATAACAGGAGGCTGGTGGGGCAGAGTTCTCCTCTAACCCGATTTAGATATTAGAACTGAAACAATTATCTTCTACTGATCAGATTATGTTGATTAAGACAAGAATATAAATCTAACTTAAAATTAAATCCTACTCAAGGCAATGTTGATCTGTCAAATATTTAAACATGTGCATAAAGTTAAAACTAGCAGAATTGAATTATCATTTCCAACATTCCTCCTTTTGATCTCTTCAGAAAGAGATCACCAATAGAAATGATCTGAATCCTAAGACATTGTACAGAGAGGCTACCATCCTTCAACCAAAGTGATAATCTGTCATCTGGAGAATTAGATCTTCTTCTGTGGGATTCTGCTGGAAAGAGAGAGAAAGGGCTTTCCTATGTTGTAAACTACTAAAGAATTCCTCTTTTGAATATAATCCCACATAAATCTGAAGTTTGTCTGCTATGAATCAAAGTTCTGATTCAGATCTGGATAAGGCGGCCATTTATGTAGCCAAAGGGCCAGCGGAAAAAAGCTGATGTGGGATTTTCTCCTGCTTTCCTATTGGCTGATGTGCTGCCACAGGGCGGCAATGGCAGCCAGATCCTCCTTTTTTAGATCCTCTGCAAATTTAACAGAAACTAGAAAAATATTACCTTAAATAAAAAATGTAATGAAGAGCTGCTTCACCTGCACCCACATGCCTCGACCAGGTTCCATTAGAATTCTGTTGGGGGGATTCGTGAGAGCGCCTGAAGGACCCGCTGCCTGCAGTATGTCATCACACCACTAGGTGGCTCTACACATATACTATCCATCCATCTTCTTCCTCTTATCCGGGTCGGGTCGCGGGGTCAGCAGCCTAAGGGAGGCCCAGGCTTCCCTCTCCAGCCACTTGTTCCAACTCCTCCAGGAATCCCAAGGTGTTTCCAGGCCAGTGAGACACATCGTCCCTCCAGCGTGTCCTGGGTCTGCCTCTCCTCCTGGTGGGACCTGAACTCCTCACCATCCTGACCAGATGCCCTCAGCTGGCTCCTCTCAACATGGAGGAGCAGCAGCTCTGCTCTGAGTCTCCTGGTAACTGAGCTTCTCTCTCTAAGGAAGAGCCCAGCCTCCCTACGGAGGAAACCCATTTTGTCCGCTTGTATCCGGGACCTGGTTCTTTCTGACCCAAAGCTCATGACCATAGATGAGGGTAGGAACGTAGAGCGACCGGTAAATCAAGAGCTTCGCTTTTTGGCTCAGCTCTCTCTTCACCACGACGGACCGGTACAGCGCCCGCTTCACTGCAGAGGCTGCACCAATCCGCCTGTCGATCTCCCGCTCCCTTCTTCCCTCATTCGTGAACAAGATCCCAAGATACTTAAACTCCTCCACTTGGGCCAGGACACACCCCCCCGACCCGGAGAAGTCACTCTACCCTTTTCTGGCTCAAGACCCTCGGACTTGGAGGCACTGATCCTCATCCCGGCCGCTTCACTCGGCTGCGAACCGCTCCAGTGAGAGCTGCAGATCACGCTCTGATGAAGCCAACAGGACCACATCATCTGCAAAAGCAGAGTGCGATCCTAAGATCCTAAGATCCAAACGGATCCCTCAACACCCGGCTGCTCCTAGAAATTCTGTCCATAAACGTAATGAACAGAATCGGTGACAAAGGGCAGCCCTGGCGAGTCCAACTCTCACGGGAACGAGCCCGACTTACTGCCGGCAATGCGGACCAGACTCTGGCACCGGTCGTACAGGGACCTGACAGCCCGTATCAAAGGGCCCGGTACCCCATACTCCCGGAGAACCCCACAGGACTCCCGAGGGACGCGGTCGAACGCCTTCTCCAAGTCCACAAAACACATGTAGACCGGTGGGGCGAACTCCCACGCACCCTCCAGGACCCTCCAGGACCCTGCTGAGGGTGTAGAGCTGGTCCAGCGTTCCACGGCCAGGACGAAAACCACACTGTTCCTCCTGAATCCGAGGTTCGACTATCATACGGACCCTCCTCTCCAGGACCCCGAATAGACCTTGCCAGGAGGCTTAAGAGCGTGACCCCCTGTAATTGGAGACACTCTCCGGTCCCCTTTTGAACAGGGGGACCACCACCAGTCTGCCAATCCAGGGAACTGCCCCGATGTCCATGCAATGCTGCAGAGTCGCGTCAGCAACACAACCCTACAACATCCAGAGCCTTAAGGAACTCCGGCCGGATCTCATCCACCCCGGGGCCCTGCCACCGAGGAGCTTTTAACCACCTCGGACCTCGTCCCCAGAGATTGGAAAGCCCGACCCAGAGTCCCCAGGCTCAGCTTCCTCAATGGAAGGCATGTTGGTGGGATTGAGGAGGTCTTCGAAGTACTCTGCCCACCGGCCCACACGTCCGAGTCGAGGTCAGCAGCACACCATCCCCACTATACACAGTGTTGGTGTTGCACTGCTTCCCCTCCTGAGACGCCGATGGTGGACCAGAATCGCCTCGAAGCCATGCAGAAGTCTTTCTCCATGGCCTCTCCGAACTCCTCCCACGCCCGAGTTTTGCCTCAGCAACCACCGAGCCGCATGCCGCTTCGCCCGCGGTACCCGTCAGCTGCTTCCGGAGTCCCACAGGCCAAAAGGCCCGGTAGGACTCCTTCTTCAGCTGCGGCATCCCTCACTGAAGGGGTCCACCAACGGGTTCGAGGTTGCCACCGCGACAGGCACCGACAACTTACGGCCACAGCTCCGGTATGCCGCCTCGACAATGGAGGCACGGAACATGGTCCACTCAGACTCAATGTCCCCACCTCCCGGAACGTGTTCAAAGTTCTGCTGGAGATGGGAGTTAAAGCTCCGCCTCACAGGGGATTCCGCCAGGCGTTCCCAGCAGACCCTCACAACACGTTTGGGCTGCCAGGTCTGACCGGCATCCTCCCCACCACCGGAGCCAACCACCACCAGGTAGTGGTCAGTGGAGAGCTCCGCACCTCTCTTCACCCGAGTGTCCAAGACATACGGCCGCAGATCAGATGAAACGATACAAAGTCGATCATCGAACTGCGGCCTAGGGTTCCTAGTGCCAAGTGCACACATGGACACCCTTATGCCTGAACATGGTGTTCGTTATGGACAATCCGTGACGAGCACAGAAGTCTAACAACATAACACCACTCGGATTCAGATCAGGGGCCGTTCCTCCCACCACACCCCTCCAGGTCTCACTGTCATTGCCCACATGAGCGTTGAAGTCCCCCAATAGAACGAGGGAGTCCCCAGGAGGGGCACTCTCCAGTAACCCCTCCAAGGACTCCAAAAAGGGTGGGTAATCCGAACTGCTGTTCGGCTCGTAAGCACAAACAACAGTCAGAACCCGTCCCCAACGTACAGGCGCCGAGATGGGAGGCTACCCTCTGCTCACCGGGGTAAACCCCAACGTACAGGCGCCGAGATGGGGGGCAACAAGTATGCCCACTCCTGCCCGACGCCTCTCACCGCGGGCAACTCCAGAGTGGAAGTATGTCCAGCTTCCACCAGCTTCTGGAGCCATGTGTGGAGTTGAAACCAACTATTTCTAGCCGGAACCTCTCAGCCTCACACACCAGCTCTGAAACTGCCATATTAATTTATAGACAAAAGATTTTTTGAACAGCAGCAAACATATGTAGCGTTGAAATTAAAGTTAAAGGTCATAATAAATTGCTCTACTAGCTATATACATTAATTAAAAATTAACTATAAATACATTAATGTTATTCTTACTATTATTATTAGGTGAAATTTAATTATCTTGTATATATACGTACATATTTTTATCTCTGTTACATTAGCATATTATTATGCTACCTACAATTATGCAAAAAGTTTTTGGCACTGAAACATGATTGTATTTTCAAAGTGTAAGATTTTGCCATTTGGCAAAAAAAGAAGATTGTCTCTTTTTAGCTGCTACCATTACGGGGAGCCGGTCTCCTGATGCCATCCCAAATATCTCCTGCTCCTCCAGGATTCTGCATTTTCTTCTTCACCACAAACAAAAACAGTCTTCCTCTTTTTCTCAGCTGAACTTCCTCCATATTCTCTTTGTCCAGTTTCATCCAGTGTATTTTAATTTAGCATAATGTAATTTAGGAAGGCTGCCCAGTGGCGCAGCTGGTAGAGCTGTTGCCTTGCAGCAAGAAGGTTCTGGGTTCGATTCCCAGCCCCGGTCTTTTCTGCATGGAGTCTCCATGTTCTCCCTGTGTATGGTGGGTTCTCTCCGGGTACTCTGGCTTCCTCCCACAGTCCAAAAACATGACTGTCAGGTTAATAGGCCTCTCTAAATTGTCCCTAGGTGTGAGTGTGTGTTTGCATGGTTGTTTGTCCTGTGTGTCTTTGTGTTGCCCTGAGACAGACTGGTGACCTGTCCAGGGTGAGTCCACCTCTCGCCCAGAACGATAGCTGGAGATGCACCAGCAACCCTCCCGACCCCAGTAAGGGACAAGGGAGTAGGAAAATGGATGGATGGATAATTTACAAAATATTAAGGTAACATTTTGACACACTTTGATCAAATTCTTGTTCCTGAATAAAAACAGTAAAAATGTCGTCCATGTTGATCATAATACATTATCAATGAATGAGTGATGATCAGCATCACTAACATGCAGCGTCACTAACATGCGGCGTCACTAACATGCGGCGTCACTAACATGCGGCGTCACTAACATGCGGCGTCACTAACATGCAGCGTCACTAACATGCAGCGTCACTAACATGCAGCTCACTAACATGCAGCAGTCACTAACAAGCAGCTCACTAACATGCAGCGTCACTAACATGCAGCCCGTCTCTCAGCGTCTCTGAACATGCAGCGTCTACATGCAGCAGAACATGCGGGCTACAGCGGCGTCTCAGCTCGTACTAACATAGTCAGGTCAGATCACTGAGTATAACATGAGGTCACATCCTTCTGACGTATAAGCACGTTTCAGTCCTTCTGCGGATCAGCATTTCTCTCTGTCTGACTGACAACATTTTACTGAATGGATCCATTAGGATCTGTTCATGGATCCATTAGGATCTGGTTGTCTAATAAAGCTGGTAGGAGTTTGCCCTATAATCAGTGGGTTGCTGGTTCGATTCCCGCTCTGCCTGCTGCTGGAGGTCAAAGGTCCCAGTGGCATCAGTGCAGGGCAGCCTCACCTCTGTCAGGCTGCACCAGGGCAGCTGTGGCTACTATTCAGTAGCTCAGTGGTGAATATTGAGTGAAATGCTTTGGGTCGTCTGGACCAAACCTAAACAAGCAGCGACCATTTAGCAGCAACTAGCATGAAAGCAGAGCTAATGAAATAAACCTGAGTCTGAATGTTTCATTGTGTTCAACATGTTCAGTTTAGTTCTAATGAATAAATGTTGATTTTCTCTAGTTCTGATCTTCCTGCTGAGCTGTTCTACAGATCCAGGTTGGTGAACTGCTGTTACATTAACATGAGTTTAAATATTCAAACATCTTTGGGTTAAAGGTCACATCTGAGAATTTAATGAAAATGTGATTTGGATCATTATTGAATTTGATGATATTAGTTTTATTAACAACTGAAATCATGATAATTGAATCTCTTCAGTCTCTGCAGCTGCTCTGACTGTGAATCCCAGCAGATCTCAGTTCTTTAGAGGAGAAAAGGTGATTCTGAGCTGTGAGGATGGAGGGACTGTGACTAGAAACACAAGTACAGGAACCAGGAAGCCGTGTGGAGATGAGTGGGGGAATTCAATTGGTTCTACCTGTGGAATCACCTTGATCCCATCAGACTCTGGTGTTTACTGGTGTGAGTCCAGCAGTGGATCCTCCAGCAGTGGATCCTCCAGCAGTGGATCCTCCAGCAGTGGATCCTCCAGCAGCAGCAGCATCATGAACCTCACTGTTGGTAAGATCAGACTGTGGAGTTAGTGTTGCTGTGTGATGAAATGCTGTAGTTTGTCTCTGTGTTGAGGTGGATCAGTGATCCTGCAGAGTCCTGTCCTCCCTGTGATGGAGGGAGATGACGTCACTCTGAGCTGCAGAGCAAAGAATCCAGCCCACAACCTCCCAGCTGCTTTCTATAAAGATGGCTCCTCCATTGGTAATGAAGCTACAGGAAACCTGACCCTCAACCCGGTGAAGAGATCTGATGAAGGCCTCTATAAATGTAGCATCAGCCAACATGGAGAGTCTCCATTCAGCTGGATCTCTGTCTCAGGTCAGCAGGAGGGAAAAGATTCACTTTGGTTTTGAGAAGAAATAGTTGGGCAAATATTTAATAAAAACTTTATTGTAGAGAAAACATCACCATCTTCTGGTCCTCCAACCATTTCTGGTCCTCCACATGCATCACCCCCATCATTCTCTCCACCTCCATCATCCTCTTCACCTTCCTCCCAGTCTGATCTCTTCATGCTCCTGACTCCACCATGTGTGATTTTTGGGTTTTATTCGCTGATTCTGGTTCTGCTGATTCAACAGTTGAGAAATGTCCAGAGCAAATCTGAAGGTGAGACTTTGTTCATCATCCAGTATCTAAAAAACAATAATTCCTGTGAATATGAAACCATTTATTTGTATTTTTGGAAAGAAGGCGATGTAGAGCGATACTGTAGAGCGATACTTCATGCAAAGTTCCAGAATCGGTTTTCATCGACGTAGAAACTGACATCTACTGAACTCGACACCCGACTCGGGCCGAACCGTTTCAGCAGAACTCTGTGTGCAGTTCCCAGACTGGGCCCAAATGTCAGAACATGCAGCTGATGCTCATTAACCAGACTGGGCATCGTTGTGAGACTAAATCTTCACCATCTGGCTGTTTATTTAGTTTTTAACTTTCTTACAGACGAACCTGTTTTTGACCGTTTGGTTGCACGTTAAGGTATATTTTGCACGTTAAGGTATATTTTGCATGTTAAGGTATATTTTGCATGTTAAGGTATATTTTACATGTTAAGGTATATTTTGCATGTTAAGGTATATTTTGCATGTTAAGGTATATTTTGCATGTTAAGGTATATTTTGCTCTCTAACTGTTAGAATAAGCAGGTAACTAACCAGCAGCTCAGACTCTCTCTGGTCTCGGGTTTCTGACTCGGGTCAAACCTTCAGACAACAACCGTTGGACCAAACAGTGATGAATGTTTGCTTCATTTTGCAGCGACTGGCCCTGTGAAGATCAATAGAGTTCGTTTTCGGCAGAAAGAGGATCAGAACCAGAGGTAAAACTCTCTATGACAGGAAAGACTGTTTTCTGCTTCTAGCTCTCCATCCTGATGCTGCGGCTAATAGTGACCCTGAGAACCAGATGATCCACTCAGTTCAGATTTTATATCTATGAATCTCTGTCTTTTTCCACCACTAGTGTCATAAACCTGCTTATATTCCCATGAAGACGAAGCATCAGCAACAGGCTGGGGAAGGGCGGCTGGATGTTTTCTCTCTGCCTGTTCCCAGGTTTACGATCCACACTGAAGGCGTCTTAGTCTGAAAGAACAATCTTCCTGAACAGAACCGGCCCAGGCCTCCATGGGGCCCGAAGCAAAATCTGGTTCTGGGGCCTCTAGTTCTGCTAACAGTGTGGACCGGCTGCAGTCAACAGTCCGACATTAGATCATCCAGAAACCTGCCATAAACGTACTGCATTGCTGGCAGAGCTGTTAACATCCGATCCCCTGATCTGATCCCCTGATCTGATCCACTGATCCCCTGATCCGATCCCAGATCGATCCCTGATCCGATCCACTGATCCCCTGATCCGATCTTCATCAGTTTCTAGATCAGCCTCTGTCCTCTTCTGCTCTGCAGTGAGAGGTTGGACCAGGTCAGGTTTACTTTACAGCTAATATTCCCTGTTAAACTCAGTGAGTTTCTTCATTTAGCAACATTTCAGACAAACAGATTCATATCAGCCCAAATCAGAATGTGCAGGTAACCAGCTGCAGCCCTGCACACATTCAGGACTTTTTGCCATTAAATTCATTTCTTTTAGGTATAATTATAATAACAAAATGTCATTTAAACCAGGTGAGTCTTTCTCCCTGAGAATGTGGACCGGTACCGGTACCGGACTGGTTCTGAGCCTCCAAACAATGACAGCAGGAGACGCTGATGTAAAAATCATGACAATCAGCAAACAACATGTCTGCAGCTCAGAGCAGCTGATGCATTAATGCAGCAGCCATGAAGGGAAACATCCTGCTAGATGGTGTCAGACATGGACAAGTTTTCATTATCAAACATGTTGGACATGAAGTTTTATCTTCCAAGATGTCTTCCTTTATCTTCTCCTTTTTCTGTCCTTCCTCCTCCCTGAAGGATCAACCCTTTAATGCCACATTGTTTCACTAACTTATCTTCTACCAGAGTTTGGAGGTTCCATGTTCTGCAAAGCAATATGAGCTGCAGTGACCCACTGCAGCCACCAGGGGCCGCCCAAGAGCAAACTCATATAAACAAGGATTTCTATACCATCAAATATGTATTATTGTTAAAAAAGAATTACCACAATAAAATTGTGTGTTTTTGTTCATGTAATCACATAAAATAATTACTTAAAAGAAAAAGATATAGTTTAACTTAAGGTGCCCGAGTGGCCTTTGGGGCTCCAGGCACCGTTTGGTTTGGTTATGCTTTGGGCCGGCCCTGTTCTGAGCTTTAAATCTCCTGGTCTGGATTTCAGTCTGAGGGCCTGAATGCTTGGATTAGAGGCTGTGGCTTTAAAGTTACAGAGGATTTTACATGAAGTATGACATGAACAGGAACAAACATTGAAACAGAAGTGATTTGCATTTCATGCAGTTTCTGTTATTCATGGCGGTTTGCAGGTCAGTCATTTTATTTCTCCTGGTTTCATTTCTGAGGATGACTTTTGGTTTCTCTTCAGGATGGAGATGAATCCTTCGGTGGTGAATCCTGAAGGTTTCTCCCAGTGAGCCTGACAGACGATACTGAGGGAGAAAATGTTGTGGACTAACCTGCAGAAGCTGCGGCTCATTTTGGGCTCAGATACAAAATATCCTCCTGTTCATTGTTTTGTATTAATGTTTAAAATCTTTAACATGGTGAAATGTCTGCACAGGTTTAGTTTAAAGTGTTAATACGGCACTTAAACAAAACAAAGTTGATTTTTCATGTGGAATATCTGTTAGGCAGAAGCAAAGTTTCAGTTTTTAAGTGTTTTTGTTTCTTTTGAAGTTCAGGAATACAAAGCAGAAGATTTCAGCCGTTTCTCTGGTTTATTCTTTGAAACTTATTAAGAAAATGAAACACAGATTAAAGGTTTGAACATCTCAGGTGCATTAAGAATAAATGAAAGTTATAAGTTTTTATTGTTTTCTTTGCTGTTGAGCCAAAGTTTCATGTCTGTAATAAGAAAAATAAAGATGCAACTGATACTCAGATGTTCATCTTTGTGTGTTTGTGATTTTAGCATAAAGAATAAACTCAACGTGAATTTTTCCTCTGTGGATGATAAACACTGTTAGCCTGAACCGTCATGGCAGATTCTGCTGTGGTGAAACAGCTGCAGTGTAGCAGAGAGCAAGGGGAGGGCATGAGCAGCGCATACACGAGCTGATTGACAGCGCTGAAACCAAAGAGAGGCTCTATAGGAAGGATTTACCCGGTCGGTATCCAGACCTGAACCTCAAATAAAATCCCTACAGGAAGCTGATGCTCCATGTTGCCTAGCAACAGACAGAAACCTGAAAACATCTGGAGAAGAAGAGCAGGGAGGAGTGGGTCCAACTCAGAGCAAACCTGATGAAGAACTGCAGACAGAACCAGATCCGACTCGTCTTCACTGAGGGAAGGTTGATGGTCCAAACCCTGAAACACGAAACCAACCAACCGGGTCAGACATGCTGAGGACATTTGGTCTCATGCTTCACCTCTGTGTCGCCAGAACCCACAGCTAATTCTGTGAAGATGAATTTAGAAATGGTTGTTTTAGTTGGAGTTTGTGTTCAATGTTTTAGGTTGTGGTTTATTGTGCAGAACATGAGCAGGAGGGACGACCTGCAGCTGGAGGCCTGAGGATGAAACCAGAGCAGCGGCTGCAGCCTCTTCACACCAGCTGAGCCTCCAGACACCCTGATGGTTTTTAGCACCTTCATAGTGACAATAACGAAGTTTAATTAGAAAATGACTGACTGGTTTCAGTTCCTGTTAAAAGCAGGAAGAAGTTTTTCTAAGAAAAGCCGAAGCAGCAGAAACTCGAGGCCCGGTTCTGAGGTGGAGTTTCAGAACCGGCTGCAGTTCAGTCAGTTTAGCATCTAAAACATTTAAAACTCTGATCTGCTTCCAGGTTTAGTCATTTCAGAGAACTGAGACCTGGACCCGGTTCTGTTCCTCCAGAACCTCAGGCGGTTCTGTGACCCAGGTTCTGTTTGGTTTCTGCTCCGTCTGGTTCTTCATTCACTCAGAATCTCCATGAAAATCATTTTATGATCTAAACGACCTGAAAGGGAATAAAATCCTCAGGAATAAATAATCTGCCTCTAATCCAGCTGTGACCCTCTGTGACCTCAGGGTCATCCAGACACTGCAGCTCCAGGACCAACAGCGCCCCCTGCTGGCAGCGGCTCAGGTTTCTTCATCATCATCATGGTGAAATATTTTCTTATTGTTGAGATGATCTGAACCCTTCAGCTGGTCAGCAGTAATCCCAGTAATCCCAGTAATCCCAGTAAGGCTGGCTGGTTCTGATCCAGGTTCTATCAGAGATTCGTTTCTATCAGTTATTGATCTGAAATCAGTTTGATGTTTTTCTGTTTTAAAGCTTCAGGGTGAATCAGATCCCTGAGAGTTAAATATTCTGACTGTTTCTGCTTTAAATAAGTTTTATTTGACAAAATCTGATGCTGTCGAGATAATCCAGGCCTAATCCAGGCCTAATCCAGGCCTAATCCAGGCCTGGCAGGAATCCTTCTTCTTTTCCACATTCTAGCTCAAGTAGAACGTCACCAAGTTCTCGTAGCTTGCTGTTGTCTTAATTTGTTAGTTTTAGAGAGTTTTCCATTTTCTTGCATCTTCTCTAACTTCTGGCTTTCCGTAGCATTCCTCTAAGCGTTGCCACACCATGCTGAGGCCTGCTGCGGGGTTAAGAACGTGCACAGAGCGAATTCTCATAGCGTGCTGCGATGAATCTAAACCCAGCCATTTATTTCACCATTAAGTCCAGTTCCTCTCTGGGTGACAGGTTCAAGTCCTGCCTGGCACCATGAAAAGATGCTTTCCATGACCAATAATGTTCAGGACGGTCATCAAATTTTAAAAGACTGACGGACTCACGTCTCATCAAGTATTTTGCTAGATCATGTGCTCCTTGTGGCTCTGATGTGAATCTTCTATCAGATTGATGAGGCTGCTGAGTTCTCTCTAAGAATGAATGAGGTTGATGCCACATGCTTGGTTTTTCACGTTTCAGCTCAATTGTCTCTGATTTTGGATATGTGTATCATTCTGTTTAGCAGATTCTGCCTCATGTTTCACAACGGCTTCGCTACAATCTGGACCTCTTTCTGGTGGCGAAGCGTCACGAAACAACTGCATGCTGCTTGATATAGTTGCTAGAACGCTCAATAGGACTGAGTGGTTTTTCTGGAGTGTGCAGTTCTTTTAGCTTCTCCCCGCTTTCAATCTCCTCCTCTTCGTAAGCCGCAGCTTCAGCCTCAGCAGCAGCAGCAACTCTCTGGCTTTGAAGGATATGGAGACTGGCTTCCAGGTCAGCTTTCTGTTTCATCACACTAGCTTCCTTTTCCGCATATGCCAGTTGAGCCTGAGCAGCTTCAGCTTTGGCCCGGGCCTTAACTGCTGACGAAGCAGTAGATACTGACGCCATGCTTGAAGAACGAGATGGTTTTCTGGATGACTGCGATGCAGCATCACTTACTTTAAGAGGTGTTTTTCTCTCAGCTTGCAGACTGACGTCTGTTTCTTGCTCTGCTGATTTTGGGGCTCCATGTTGTCCTCGCAGTCCTTCATTAATCTCTTCCCAGAGACTCATGATGGTTTGAACCCGCTTTGTGTTACCTTACGAAGCCAGACAGCTAGCTTCGTAATATTAATATTATATTAACCAAAATAATCCAGGCCTTGTTGTTTTTCTTGTTTATCTTGTATATTTGGTAAAAACACAAATAGTGACCAAAGATCAAAGCGCGTGTGAAGGACGGCCGACAACATCACATGTACCGAACTGACCAAACCAAACACACGAACAATGTCCACTAGGTGGCAGTACATTTCACTTACAACCTTGGAAAACCAAACAAAAAGTAATAATGGAGTCAGCACAACCTGTAAGACTTTGATTCAGCAGAAGGAGGAACTGCGCTGGTCATCATGCTGTTTCGTCTGTCGGCCATGTTGGATTTAACTCATATTTTCTTGCACTTCCAGCATCTGGCCAGTAGTGGGCGGTGGACTGTATGATGCACTTCAGTGGTCTGTGTGCATTTATGACATGAGAATCAACAAGAAAATGGCGTCTAGAAGCTGTAGCGACCGCTATGCATGAAAGGGTTCAAATCACATCATAAACTGATTATTATTCAGAAATGCCCAAAAACCTGATTAGATGTGGATTAGTAGTGGGTCAAACTTCCTGCTGC
This sequence comes from Phalloptychus januarius, assembly GCA_902982915.1. Taxonomy (NCBI): domain Eukaryota; kingdom Metazoa; phylum Chordata; class Actinopteri; order Cyprinodontiformes; family Poeciliidae; genus Phalloptychus; species Phalloptychus januarius. The sequence continues at coordinate 445,364 of CADWAE010000150.1, forward strand.
AGAGCAAACAGAACCACAGAACGGCCCGGTCCGATTCATGACCCCATCCATCGTCTCCTCCACAGAAAACCAGCCAAACACCGACTGAGTCCTGGTTTTGTGTCGGTGTGAGCGCTCTGTCCTCTAACAGGATCTTTGTGGGTCGGCCCATCTTCCCACTTCCTGTTCTCTCTGTTCCACTTCCTGGATCAGGTCTAAATCTGTCTCTCCACCTGAATCCCTGAACTCCTTCAGTCCCTTTAGATAAATCAGATCAAACTGTTTCCTCTGTGGGTTTTATCTGCATGTGGGTCAGAAACATGACGAGCATGATGCTTCCACCGCCGTGCTTCCAGGCTGGATGCAGCTGATCCTCTGGATGCTCAGGGGAACCGGTCCGTAAGGGGAACTTGATACGCTTATTTTACTTCATGTCTACTTTATGTGTTGCTATGGTAACCTTTATGTTTAGTTCCTGTTTCTTGGTACAATGATTTTTAAAAACTTTGTGGTTTCTGCAGCGTTTCAGATGAATTTCCATAGTTTATCTTTGGTGATGAGCTGCAGGGTGTGAAGATTAAAACTGAGACGAGCTGCTGAGGGGTGAAAGGTCAGAGCAATGCTCTGGTTGGTTTCTAAACGTGTCAAAGTGTGAAGAACAAACAGAGACATTAAAGCCATGATCTAAATCTAATGAGACTTTGTGAAGCAGCAGGACGAAGCTGCATCTCTGCTAACGCTGCAGCGTTTTGTCTGGAGAAGCTCAGGACGGTTCGACTCAGTCAGGAAGCGGAGCTGATGAAACGTTTCTACATGATCTTCTTTCCCTCTGGGTTTTCCTCAGCAGACGTTTGTCCTCTGATCAGCTGCAGCTCTGCAGCCTCTGGACGTTCAGACTCTGATTCTCTCTGCTGAATCATAAAGACACTCCTATAGGGAATAAAAGAGTTTAACAGTTTAAATCATCTAAAGGCTCTTCAGACACTCAAAACCTTTTACTCAACAAGAACAAATATTTAATACTCATATATCCCAGTAAACTGGAGGATAATTTCTAATTTATACTGATTCCTTCCATCCATTAGTGGAATAATCTGTAATGAAAGTAAAGTCACTTTTTAATGAGGATTATGTTTTTTTCCAAGGCCTAATATTTGATTTATTATAATATAAAATCAGAACAAAAACAGCATACAGTTCACTTATTGCTGTTTCAGTTTGGTTGACAGTCTCTACTGTAATCATCCCCAACCTGCTCTTCCTCACTTCCTGCTCTTTTCTTCTCTCTCTGATCCTCTTTGCTTCCAGCTGGAGATCCTCAGTTAGCCTCCAGTTAGCTTCAGTTAGCCTCCAGTTAGCCTCCAGTTAGCTTCAGTTAGCCTCCAGTTAGCTTCAGTTAGCCTCCAGTTAGCTTCAGTTAGCTTCAGTTAGCCTCAGTTAGCCAGCAGCCTGTTTAGACCCAGATCTCCATCCTGCCATGTTTATCCAAGCTGACCTCTCTTCCTGCTTTTCATCATCATCTTCCTCACTTCCTGCTCTTCTTCTCTGATCCTCTTTGCTTCCAGCTGAGATCCTCAGTTAGCCTCAGTTAGCCTCAGTTAGCTCAGTTATTCCAGTTGCCTCCAGTTACTCCTCAGTTAGCCTTGCAGTTAGCTAAGTTAGCGGTTGCAGTTAGCCTCAGTTAGCCAGCAGCCTGTTTAGACCCAGATCTCCATCCTGCCATGTTCATCCAAGCTGACCTCTCTTCCTGCTTTTCATCATCATCCTCTTCCTCACTTCCTGCTCTTCTTCTTCTCTCTCTGATCCTCTTTGCTTCCAGCTGGAGATCCTCAGTTAGCCTCAGTTAGCTTCAGTTAGCCTCCAGTTAGCTTCAGTTAGCCTCAGTTAGCCTCAGTTAGCCTCCAGTTAGCTTCAGTTAGCCTCCAGTTAGCTTCAGTTAGCCTCAGTTAGCTCAGGAGAAACATTTTCCTGAAGACTGCCTCCCCCCCCCACTGATTCTCCTCATTGTCATTTGGCAGTGAGCTGAAAGGTCAGCAGGTCATGAGAGAGGGATGACCTGCAGCAAAGGTCATCAGGTCAAGGCTCAAACCTGTGGCGGCCATGTTGAGGCCTCCATGTTTGGCTCAACATGCTTTATCCCTGTTTCACCTCAGTACCCATAACTTGTTCTCAGAAGGGGAAATGTTGTTGATTTTAGAAATGGTTGTTTTAGTTGGAGAGTTTATGTTCAATGTTTTAGGTTGTGGTTTATTGTGCAGAACATGAGCAGGAGGGACGACCTGCAGCTGGAGGCCTGAGGATGAAACCAGAGCAGCGGCTGCAGCCTCTTCACACCAGCTGAGCCTCCAGACACCCTGATGGTTTTTAGCACCTTCATAGTGACAATAACGAAGTTTAATTAGAAAATGACTGACTGGTTTCAGTTCCTCTAAAACAGGAAGAAGTTTTTCTAAGAAAAGCCGAAGCAGCAGAAACTCGAGGCCCGGTTCTGAGGTGGAGTTTCAGAACCGGCTGCAGTTCAGTCAGTTTAGCATCTAAAACATTTAAAACTCTGATCTGCTTCCAGGTTTAGTCATTTCAGAGAACTGAGACCTGGACCCGGTTCTGTTCCTCCAGAACCTCAGGCGGTTCTGTGACCCAGGTTTCTGTGTGTGTCGTCCTGCTGCTGGTCTGTCCTCCTCTGTCTCTGCTTCCTGGTTTCTCGTCTCTCACCTGTTGCCTGGCAACAAGCAGAGGAACCGTTTCCTGTCAACCTGCAGCTGGTCTGATCCGATCCAGCTGCAGGATGGAGGGAGCATCTGTCCCCCAGAACGACGGAGACAGGGACAGGGACAGAGACGGAGACAAAGACAGAGACAGGGACAGAGACAGGGACAGAGACAGGGAAGGGACGGAGGACAGAGACAAGGACAGAGACAGGGACACGGTGGTTCCAGCTGTGAGGTTCCAGGACCAACAGCGCCCCCTGGTGGCAGCTGCTCAGATTTCATCCAGTGGCTGCATCATCATCATCACCATCATCATCATCATCATCATCATCATCATCATCACCATCATCATCATCATCATCATCATCATCATCATCATCATCATCATCATCATCATGGAAACACATTTCTGACACTTTAAATAAAAACCAATATATCCCATAATAATGAGGTAGAGTCTCATTAATCTATACTGGAACATTTTTCCACAGCTGCTGTTACACAAAGTTTATTCATTGATTATTTAAAAGTCGATAATTTTTCATATCAAAACTGAAGTGAAATATGAACCAATAGGAGATAATGAGATCATTAAAACCATAAATCTCAATATAAACCCAGACTGGATGCAGATTTAGTTTACTGTTACAAGCTTTTTATGTTATTATTGATCTGAAATCAGAAATCAGTTTTAATCAGAATCTAATTGGTTAATCCTGAACCAGCAGCTGCTCTGCCCCCTGCTGGTGAACTGGATGAACTTCATCTTCATTCTCTGAGCTCCTCATTAATTAATCAACAGCATCTTGTTCTTTATTTATTCTCAATGAAGACATTTGAAATATCAATATATGAAATGTTTGGATATAAAACATTTTCCCCTTTATATATATATATATATATATAGATATATATATATGTATGTATATCACATATAAATACAGGAGCACCTGGTGGGCGGGGCCTTGACCTTGACCTTGACCTTCTTGTCTTTTCGCTTCACAAAACCTGATAAAGACTAAAGATATTTGCATCAGAAACATCAGGAGAGGCTGAAGTGGTGAATTACTGAGATGATGTCTGGATATTTTCATCCTGGTTAATTTCCTGGATCAGAACATTTTATGGGTCCAGTTTCACCAGAACAGCTTCAACTGGACCCAGAATCCACTGAGATGCTGAGAAGATGCAACTCGATGCATCAGCTGCAATATTAACGACAATATTGAAATGTTTCCCTCTAAATAATATAATTATTTTTTAAATGTTTCAGTTTTTCTGCTGCTCTTTGCTGTGATATAATGTCTGTTTCCTCTGACCTGAAGTGACTCCAGCTCTGATGTCGACAGGAATCCAACCTCTGCAGAGGGGAACTATGACAGAAGTTCAAATAAAAACCTGTGCAGGTGTTTAGAGGATCCTCAGTTTGGGGTCGCAGCTTCGCTCTGGATCTGCTCAGGAAACATTTCATCGTCACATTCAATCATTTTCCCAATTTGTTCCTGGATTTAAGCTTCATTTTCCCAGGTAACTCAGTTGAGAACAAACTGTCGCTTTAACGGGCGAGTTTCAGTCACAGGATGAGTTTCAGTCTCACAGGATGAGTTTCAGTCACAGGATGAGTTTCAGGGCGATTCTTCTTCCAGACATTTAAACAAATAAATGCAGCAGCAGCCAGAGAGACGAAGGAGCCGAGTCCAGGAGCCGAGTCCAGGAGCCGAGTCCAGGAGCCGAGTCCAGGAGCCGAGTCCAGGAGCCGAGTCCAGGAGCCGAGTCCAGGAGCCGAGTCCAGGAGCCGAGTCCAGGAACCGAGTCCAGGAACCGATCCGATTCTTCGCTCCATCTGGTCCCAGATCTCTGGTCCCAGATCTCTGGCTCTGCTGGACAAACTGAACTGGAAAACAGAAACAGGGCTGAAGACGAGTTGCCAGGTTGGCTGATAAACCCCCAACCTGGCGCTCCGACCTCCTGCAGGATGAATCTGCTGTCTCAGCCAGATCTCTGGAAACAAAATGATATTTTAGTTTTGGAACATTTTGTGGACAAAACTGCAGAGTAAAACATTTTTTCCAGGTTTGATTGTCAGTTTTTCCTGAGTGATGATGGAAGCAGATCAATAACTTTCTACTGTAATAATATGAATATCATGTTAATGTTTCATGATCTGTTTCTAGTTCAGCTGCTGAAGGATCTGGAGTCGCATCACACAGGAATAAAACATGAGGAAGCAGGTCAAAAATAAATGACAAATATTAATTTGAGGTTTGATAACTATGATTAAATCTGAGCTATTTTAATGTTTAACAGTAACTCCAGGCCTTTTAATGCTTCAGCGCCTCCCAACATGGCTTCCTTCAGCTTCACTTCCTGCAGATGAGAAGCAAACAGGTGAGTTTTATCAATAAATGTATTTTTCTTCTGCACAAACACACTAAAAACCCGGTCAGGTTGCTAAGCAACAGCTGGGTTCAGACAGGCGGAAAAACTCAGACATGACATGAAACCGTCTACGGCTTAAAGTTAACACTGAGCAGGGGGAGTAAATGACCAATCAATCAATCAACCAATCAACCAATCAATCAATCAATAAGGTTCTGACCACACAGACCCAGTTTCATCCTCTGCTGAGAGACTCTGGATGAACAGAGCTTTGCTTAAACTAACAGGGACAGGAGGCTGCAGGGGCAAAGAGGGCAAATGGGGCAGAGGGGGTGAAGGGGGTAAACAGGGTAAAGGGGACAGAGTTCTCTTCTAACCAGAATATCCAAAAGGCTGATCTGGATACAAGAACTGGCTCAATTATCTTCTACTTGTTAATTATAAAGAAATAACACATATCCAGATTAATAGCTAGAACTGTTAATATAAAACTACAGATTAGACTCATTTTATCAAGTCATGCATATTATGTCTAAGAAAAATGTTCTGCTGATCAGACTGTTGATTGAGCCATGAATCTAACTAAAATTGAGGCCTGATTTGATCCCATAAAAACATTGAGCTCTTTATTCAGAGCTCAACAACTAAATAATCGCATTAAAAAGTTAGAAACTCTGTGTTCAGTTCTTTCTTTAATTGCCAGGTATATTAGTGTGTGAGAGAGAAGCATTAACTTGAAATACTTTGTAGAACTTCGGCCACATTCAACATGGCGGACGCTGTGCCGTATCATAGCAACTGGCCGACCTGCTGCATGTCTACGCTCCACCATCCTTCAGCATATTTACAGCCTCAACATCCACTAGTTTAACCAATAAACATTAAATAACTTGGATTCTTATTATTATTAAATACAGAAAGTTTATTGTTTGAACAAAATGTCACAACAGGATATATTTCATCTCTAATTCTCTTTTTCGTCCAGAACAGATTCCAGCAGATCCCACATGTTGATTATGGTTGGAAATGCATTTTTTTTCTTAACATCCCCAATAATAATGGGAGAATAAAACTTCACCAGCTTCTTCATCACATCTATGAATCTTCTCCATCGTCTTCCTTTTTTTCTCAGCTGAAGTTTCTCTATGTTCATTGTGTCTAGATTCATTATTAAATATTATTCTGACATTTAAAAAAAATTACTTTTCACTAACATGCAGCATCACTAACATGCAGCATCACTAACATGCAGCATCACTAACATGCAGCATCACTAACATGCAGCATCACTAACATGCAGCATCACTAACATGCAGCATCACTAACATGCAGCATCACTAACATGCAGCGTCACTAACATGCAGCGTCACTAACATGCAGCCCCTCCTCAGTGTCTCTGCTGCAGCAGACGGACTAGCAGCAGGAAGAAGGCGGGCTCAGCGAGTCGTTCTCAGCTTCAGTGAAACATAGTCAGGTCAGATCACTGAGAAGAACAATGGAAGGCACATCTGACTGTCTGATCTGTAGGTAGACACGTTTTAGTCTCTTTCTGCTGGATCAGCATTTCTCTCTGTCTGACTGACAACATTTTACTGAATGGATCCATTAGGATCTGGTCCTGGATTCATTAGGATCTGGTCCTGGATCCATTTGGATCTGGTCCTGGAATTCATTAGGATCTGGTCATGGATCCATTAGGATCTGGTCATTGGATCACTGTGGTCTGGATGTTTCTGGTCATAAAGTGATCTGTTGTCTAATAAAGCTGGGAGTTGCCCATAATCAGGGTTGCTGGTTCGACCGCTGCCTGCTGGAGGTCAAAGGTCCCAGTGGCATCAGTGCAGGGCAGCCTCACCTCTGTCAGGCTGCACCAGGGCAGCTGTGGCTACTATTCAGTAGCTCAGTGGTGAATATTGAGTGAAATGCTTTGGGTCATCTGGACCAAACCTAAACAAGCAGCGACCATTTAGCAGCAACTAGCATGAAAGCAGAGCTAATGAAATAAACCTGAGTCTGAATGTTTCATTGTGTTCAACATGTTCAGTTTAGTTCTAATGAATAAATGTTGATTTTCTCTAGTTCTGATCTTCCTGCTGAGCTGTTCTACAGATCCAGGTTGGTGAACTGCTGTTACATTAACATGAGTTTAAATATTCAAACATCTTTGGGTTAAAGGTCACATCTGAGAATTTAATGAAAATGTGATTTGGATCATTATTGAATTTGAGGATATTAGTTTTATTAACAACTGAAATCATGATAATTGAATCTCTTCAGTCTCTGCAGCTGCTCTGACTGTGAATCCCAGCAGATCTCAGTTCTTTAGAGGAGAAAAGGTGATTCTGAGCTGTGAGGATGGAGGGACTGTGACTAGAAACACAAGTACAGGAACCAGGAAGCCGTGTGGAGATGAATGGGGGAATTTAGTTGGTTCTTCCTGTGGAATCACTTTGATCCCATCAGACTCTGGTGTTTACTGGTGTGAGTCCAGCAGTGGATCCTCCAGCAGTGGATCCTCCAGCAGTGGATCCTCCAGCAGTGGATCCTCCAGCAGTGGATCCTCCAGCAGCAGCAGCAGCATCATGAACCTCACTGTTGGTAAGATCAGACTGTGGAGTTAGTGTTGCTGTGTGATGAAATGCTGTAGTTTGTCTCTGTGTTGAGGTGGATCAGTGATCCTGCAGAGTCCTGTCCTCCCTGTGATGGAGGGAGATGACGTCACTCTGAGCTGCAGAGCAAAGAATCCAGCCCACAACCTCCCAGCTGCTTTCTATAAAGATGGCTCCTCCATTGGTAATGAAGCTACAGGAAACCTGACCCTCAACCCGGTGAAGAGATCTGATGAAGGCCTCTATAAATGTAGCATCAGCCAACATGGAGAGTCTCCATCCAGCTGGATCTCTGTCTCAGGTCAGCAGGAGGGAAAAGATTCACTTTGGTTTTCAGGAGAAATAGTTGGGCAAATATTTAATAAAAAAAAATGTATTGCAGAGAAACAATCAGCCACTTCTGGTCCTCCATCCTCTCCTTCACCTCCATCATCATCATCATCATCATCATCATCATCATCATCATCATCATCACCACTTTCCTCCCAGTTGAATCCCTCTGAGATTTTGGCTCTAAGATTGGGGATTGTTTTGGTTTTCTTTCCAATAATGGTTCTACTGCTGAGACGACATTTTCAGAGAAAATATGGTGAGACAAACCTTTAATGATCAATTCTTTGTTCGTTGTTTTAACCAAGATTTGACACATTGGTTGGCTAATTGTTAACCTTCTCAAAGACATGTGTTTTATTACCAGGGGTTTAAAGTAGTTTTAAGTTCTAGAGGATTCTCTGACAAAAGTATATTTGAAGTGATGATATTTTTTGTGAAGCGTTAATAGCTGGGTATCTCTTGCATTGCTACAAAGTGGAGCTGTACTTCCCTCAGCCCATCAGCTGCAATGTTGACACCAAGAGATGCTATGAGACCTAAACTGTGAACGTCATGGCATGGAGTGCATCCCAGGTTTCCATGTCTGGCATGTAACCTTTCATTTTAGCTGTTTGCTCTGAACATCCTGCAGCTTCCTCCTCACCCTGACAGGAAGAACCACAGAGCTCTGTTAGGTTAAAAGCTCATCTTGTGAAGCTGGGATGTTTTTCCTCCAGCAGGTTTCAGAGGAATGAAGGTTTTGATAAACGAGTCAGAGGAGGACGTGCTGGTCTCAGCTTCCTGGCGGCTTCAGTTTGTCACTTAATGCCGAAATCGACCCGAAACCTATGAAATGGGACAAAAGCTGTTTATTAAGTTGTGCTTTAGATTGTTCTTGAAAAACGGATGAGTCACGGCTGAGTGGCGGCCCACCACACCTCGCCCGGCTAACGTGGCTTGTTTTTATTTTTAGAAAAATTTGTAACTGGGAAAAAAAAAAATGACGTATTTTATTCATTTATTTTCCCCCAAATCTTAAATATGAACCAATATTAATTTTAATTGTATTTTTTATTTGTTGTTTTTAAATAGTTTCAATAACGACATAATAACTCAGTAACATTTTTACATTTCCTGTCAACTTTACATCTTTTAATTGAAAAACATGGCGGGCTGAACCCGACCGCCGGGCTGAGCAGGTTTACTGGGGAAACTCTGCACTCAGTGATGATTTGACATAATCAACACATATAACCTGCTGGTCTTTAGCTGATGTTTGTTCTGGTAAATGACAGTAACTCTCATTCTCTCTCTGCTGCAGTTTGTGGTTTTTCTAATAACTGACTAATAGATTCTGTGGTCGTTCAGGTTCCTGTTCATAAGATTAAATTGATTTTACTCTGTAAGATGTTTCCACTCACTCAGGTTCTTCTAAATCAGGTCAAATTCATGAATTTCAGCAACAAGGGAATCCAAGAGCTTCATGTGATCAAAACATAATAATGGCACCGATTATGAAACAGGCAATAATCATTTGTCAATCAAAATGATCATTAAATATTCAACAAATAAATTGATCAATGTTCATTTATGTAGTTTCTAAAGCAGCTGGGATTTTAAATCCAGATTTAAAGGAGCTGAGAGTTTGAGGCGTGTTCAGACGGTCAGGCTGCGATGGAGGAGAAGCTTCTCATCCTGGCCAGACATTAAACTTTAAACTTCCCTTTATTTCTAATACATTTAGCACTGTGAGCCTAATATCCTGCCAGCTGTGCATTTATTGAATGGACAGCTGGAAAACTAGTAGATTCACACACAATGCACCAAATGCAATATTCCAGCATCTTCATGTTTGTCATGTTCTTCCCAGGAAAAATAATATTTCCAGATTTTGCTAATGAGTTTCCTGTTTTCTAATACTTTTAGTTTGTATATTTGAGAGATGGTTTTTATTTTCTGGTATCATTTGAGGAGCATGTTCAGGATTTTAATGTTGATCAAATGTTAAAGCTTGTGGTTTAAAACACTTTAATATCTCTGATATTCAGGTTCCTCCTCTGTGTTGAGTCTCATGGCTGGATAGTTTAGGATTAGTTTATGTGAGACATTGTGGGCCATTAGGATCTGGGATCTTTTCCTCTAGACTGTGAAACGTTGCTCTGATGGATGCAAACTGTAACCAGTAGAGGTCATTTTAAAATATCTCATGCATTTACATTTAGTAGTGTTCATTCTCTAAGTTTAACACTGTAGGGAAGTAAAAAGTAAAACTCAGTGGTGACATTTTATTCTATCAGTGTCCATTCTGGGATTTTAACACTAAGTTGGTGAACTTTAAAAACTGCTGGTTTTATAAACCACAGAATGTAGTTTAACACCAATGGATGGAAGAATTTGATCTCTTTCAAAAGAGTTGATTTAACACTGCAGCAGGAGTTACTGTTGTAATTACTGCAGTAGTTACTGCTGTAGTTACTGCTGTAGTTACTGCTGTTGTAGTTACTCCAGCAGTAACTACAACAGCAGTAACTACAGCAGTAACTACAGCAGTAATTACAGCAGTAATTACAACAGTAACTACTGCAGTAACTACAGCAGCAGTAACAGTATATTTACCATTTTTACACAAGAATAATGAGAACGATATAAAGACTCTGAACTGTTTGTTGCTGAAATGTTTTATCAAAATGAACTTGATTGTAATGTTGACCTGAAAGAATAAAGAGCAGTAATTAATAATTCAGAGACATTTATCAGAATCTTCCACTAAAGCCTTTAAAGTTATTCTCTCCTCTAACTCTGATCTGATGTGATAAGGTGAGAAGTGAAACCTTATCTAGTGTCTGCAGCAGCTCAGCCCGGCTGCTTCCTCTCTGTGGTTTTACTGGTTTCTTGTTGTTTTCTACTTAATGGTGAAAAGTTTCGTCTCTGAATGGTCAAGACGTTTAGAGACGTTTGTGGTCTGATTCTCAGTTTCAGATCGTTTTCCATGACATCTTTAGTGACTCACTGCAGAGATGTTCAGTTAAAACCTGTTAACTTTCTGCTGTTCATCAGGTCCTGCTGAATGAAACATTTAAATGTGATGAACAATATATAATATAGAATGAATAATATAATGCGCCATGTTAACAGCCGTTGTTTTGTTTTCCAGCCACCGACCCTGTGGAGACAAATGATGTTCGTTATGGACAGAAAACCATGAGAGAAGCAGAACCAGAGGTAAAACTCTAAGTTTATGAATATAAAGACAGTTTCCTGCTGCAGGATTTAGATTCTGTCATCAAATGATCCATTAGACCAGATGAACTCAGTTCTGTTCTGTTTCCTCTTTAAAGCTGGTTCTGTGTATTTTATTCACCAGAAATATTCACTCCTACATTTTTTCTTTCACGAATCTCATAAGTCAGATTTCTGTTGTCATTGTTTCTGGTGGGTTGATGCCACACTGCAGAAACATACCAGCAGCCTAATAAATGTTCAGGTAAAATGCTGCTATGATTAGGTCTGTCACAATAAACCAATCAATTGATCACACAATAGATTAAAATGAGGGAGATAATAATGCTTGTTTGTTTCTCTAGTGACTATTTCTCTAAAAACTCTAAATCCAAACATCCAAATCTTTAGACTTGCAGGGTTTCTGGCTCATGCAGCTCCAGAAATCCACTTCTTTGTTCGTTTATCCTAGTTGCAGGTGAAACATGGTGCAAACTTCACCTTAAGGTCCCTGTTTGTGTTTTATTTTATTAACTGTTATATTGATTGTAACACTTTGAGATTTCGGTTCATGTAAAATCTGTCTTAGATAAAATGAATTATTGTTATAAAAGTTTTACTAAAGAACTAAATCTGACTGAATATTTGTGGAAAATCTTTTAAATTAAAGCTTTGAAAGTTCAGAAATAACTCAAGATCCTGAGTCTCTTAAAGAAAAATCTTGACAAATATAATTCCAGCAGCTTTGATGTTTCATATCAGATTTTTTCATTGAAATGAAACATTTTTATTCCTTCCTGCATTTTAACCTTATTTTAGCAGGAGGTTCCTGCTTCTATTTTCCATTAGACAAACTGATCAGTTTCCAACGTGTTTCTGGTTCCAGATGTTCCTCCAGGACCAGATGTTCTCTGGTCCTCAGGTTCCTTCAGTCTCATCACGACGCCCAGCTGACAGATTTGAACTCTGACCTCCAGAGACAAACATCAGATTATAACTGATGATTTTTGCTTCCTGCTTTCTGTTGCTTCTTTACAAAAATAAGTTTTTCCTTAAGCTTGTCTAAAGATTATTGTCTTAAAATGTCTTGAATGTTTTTTCTTACAAACTTCTTAATCTTTAATTGATTTTTAAATATGAACTAAGCATGTTAAACTGAACCAAAGTTTTCTTTTCAGTGTTTTTCAATTCAAGAGAGCAAAGTGTAATTTTTCTGTCTTTTCTTTTTAGCTCAGCAGAAATTAAACTTCAGCTGTTTAATATTATGAAGAAAATAAAAACCTACAGAGCAAAGGCTTAAAATTAGTACATTTTGTTTTCAACAAATGTAAGCTTTCATAATGTAATAAGAGAAATAAAAAGCAGTTAATATTAATGTCAGATTTGTAGTTTATGTGTTTGTGATCTTTACTGTAGCATCGATCTTTAATAAACTCACTAGGAATCTGTCGCTCTGTCCTGGAGATATTATCTCTTTGCTCTGATAAAGACTGAGAGACTTTTACCATTCAGTAGGAACTAATGTCTCAGTCGGTTTCCGTGGTTTGTAGTTCTTTCCTCCTCTCCTGCTATGCTAGCAGCGTTAGCATCAGCTGATCATCAAGCCTCTGCTACAGATGATTATCAGGGTGATCAATAGATGATTATCTAACTCCTCTCCTGCTGCAGTTCTAGATATTTAAAGATGCCTCTGAGTTTTAAAACCTTTATTTTAGGAAGTAAGTTCTGACAGTACCAAGGTATCACTCGCCTCCTTCATCTTCAGTCACACCTTCAACATGAACCAACAGTTTACCTGGAATAATTGCAAACTACTGCAGGGGTGGGAATCAGCGCCCCCCACTGGCCAAATGCGGGAAAGTCTGAAGTGGTGAATAAATCAACGCGCCGCCACTGAGGCGAGTTGAGAATAAAAAGCTGCTTTCAGATGAAGCTTCTGTCCAGGGAGGGACTGACCGACTGGACTACAGACTGATGCATTTACTGTATGTGGGACGGAGCTCGGCTGTCATACTGTAACAACAAAATATTTATCAACCGACAGCCCATTGATTGATTTTATTGATGGACATTGAGTTTATCCAATGAGATCTCTCAGTCCTCCTTGGCCCCGCCCCTCCCCTCTACGGTTAGCAGCTAACCGATATGTTAATTAGCACATAATAACGTTATAGAGGGTATTACTACTGACATAATATAATACAAACTTCATGCAGAACTAAAATGGTCCATCTGGAGTCTGACTGACATGATGCATAACAGCAGGTCTATTTCTGTTGCACATGTACTAATTAACCCAGTGTGGGGCCCACAGTGGGGCCCTGGAGGCCCGGCATCCTGCATGTTCTAGTTCCTCCCTGGTGGAGCAACAACTTTTCATCTTGTCAGTGTTGTTCTAAAGCCTTTAATGAGCCTCATTTGGTCCAGGTGTGTTAAACCAGAAAGGAACTAAAACAAGCAGGATGCAGGGCCTCCAGGGCCCCACAGCGGGCCCCACAGCGGGACCCACCCACAGCGGGCCCCCCACAGCGGGCCCCACAGTGGGACCCACCCACATTGGAACCCACAGCGGGCCCTACAGCAGGACCCACTGGGTTGATACTGGGTTCATCTTTTTCATTGCAGAACCTGCAGAAATTGAAATTGTTTTACTTTCTAATTTTTATATCAGGTTATTTGTTAAATGAGAAACTAAAACCTGCTAAAGTTAAATAGATCTACTTTTATAAGAAATAAAAAGTTATTAATCGACATTTCAGTCCCTCTTAAGTTGTGCTTCCATCTAGTGGTGAAACTCTGAATTACATCAAAAGGCCTAAAACCTTCATCAACTTGAACTGCAAGAATAAAATCTTAACTTTGTTTTTTAATCTTAAAATAAATTCAGTGGAATAAATTTTATAGAATGTAAAACATGATATCAGGTTTGCTTAGTTATAATGTATCAGTTTATGTTTTCTTCCAGAAACACGTTTTATAAAAACTATGAACATTTTTACTCCTTGAATCGGCTCCTATGATGTATTAGGATGAACTGGAGCAAAGAATAAATACATCAGATTACAGAATAAAGTCAAAATATTATCAGAATAAAGTTATGAAATTATAGAATAAAGTTATGAAATTATTAGAATAAAGTCATAATATTGACGTATTAAATCAGAAGCTAAATGTTAAACGTTCTTTTACAGCAGAAACTTTTAGTCCAATCTTCTCTTCCCTCCCATCTTTACACTGGAACCGGTTCTGTCTGCAGCAGAACCGGACCAGAACCGGCCCAGACTCGTTCTGGTTTCCATGGCGATCATACCTGCATCAGGCTGCACGTCTCAGACAGACAAACTCAGACATGTTGAGATGTGAATGTTTCCCTCTGTACAGCAGCTGAGGTCAGAGGTCACATCTGCTCAGAGGGAAGGGGGGGGGCAGAGGGAGATATTTGTACAGTAAAGATTAATATATATTCATAAAACATCAAACAATAAATCAGTTTGATGATTCATCAGGGATTTCACAATAAAAGCCTTCCTGTCTCAGATGGTTCAGATCATTCTGCTGCAGCTCTATAAATATTAATAAACTCCAACAAAATCAGCTCAATATGTGGAGTTATAATAATTTACTGAACAAATGGAGATTTTCCATCAATATGTTTATTTATTGAACAGGAAGAAGAAAAAAACTCATTGGTTAAAATCTTCCTGCTGCAAACGAGACGATCAGGAAGAGAAACACAGAGGAAGGAGGAGAGCTAAAGAGGAAACAGTTTAGAAAATAAGAGCATAAAGAGGAAACAGTTTAGAAAATAAGAGCATAAAGAGGAAACAGTTTAGAAAATAAGAGCATAAAGAGGAAACAGTTTAGAAAATAAGAGCATAAAGAGGAAACAGTTTAGAAAATAAGAGCATAAAGAGGAAACAGTTTAGAAAATAAGAGCATAAAGGGAAACAGTTTAGAAAATAAGAGCATAAAGAGGAAACAGTTTAGAAAATAAGAGCATAAAGAGGAAACAGTTTAGAAAATAAGAGCGTAAACAATAACTCATGACCTCTGAACTCCTGTCTGTGTGTTTCTGGCTGTGCAGCTGAACATCCATCAGATATTTACTGTGTGAATAGAAACTGTTAGTTTTATTCCAGAGAATAAATCATTTCACTGTCACAACACATGAAGCTTCCCTGGAGAAACGAGACGTTCAGCCTGATGTTGGAGTCAATCAGCAACAGGAGAGTTAAAGTTTACACAGCAGAGGTCAAAGGTCGCCTGAGGACCCAGCCATGTTGTTTCATTCCAGGTTTAAACTGAATGTTTTTCTCATGTTTTCTTCTCTGGATCTGAATTTAGTTGAAATCCCAGCAGCAGCAGGAAGTTTAATAATCAAACTTCTTATTTTCATAGTGACAGTAAAAGACGAGCAGCTTAAATATCTCAGCCTCAGTCGGAACCAAATCAAACTCTGGAGTTAAAATCAGCAGGTTTTTGTTCCACTCTGTGAATCTCTGAGGTTCCAGTTTCCTCCTCAGCTTCATCTGGATCTTCACAGTAAATCATCCGCAGCTGATCAGAGTCAATCTGTGACCAATCACTGACTTTTTCTCTGCAGCCTGAACTCATGAAATCACTGATGATGTTTCGTTTTGCTTCTGAACTGAAACATTCCTGATGTTTGGCTGCTGCGTGTCTTTACCTGAACCTGCTGCTCACCTGCAGCAGCTCCACCTGTGTTTTCCAGAGTGGGCGGAGTCACAGCTGCCGGGTCACAGAGTGCAGACCGACTGGAGGAGAGCCAAACCTGGCAACGTGGAGGAGAAAGCAGGAGGATCAGTGGGCCGCCATGAAACGCTGCAGGTCAGTTTCCTCTTTACTGCTTGTTCTAGATGTTATCTGGAGCCGATCGAACTGATAGATGATCAATAATTTACTAGATCCATGATCAATAATGTCCAAACTGTTCCTCCGTCAGGCTGCAGGGCTGAACTTCAGGCAGAAATAATCCAGTTTAGACTCCAAATGTTTGTCGTTTTGTAGCAGCTTTAATAAATGTGATCAATATTAGATCAACCAGTAGATGA
Organism: Phalloptychus januarius; assembly: GCA_902982915.1. Taxonomy (NCBI): domain Eukaryota; kingdom Metazoa; phylum Chordata; class Actinopteri; order Cyprinodontiformes; family Poeciliidae; genus Phalloptychus; species Phalloptychus januarius. The sequence continues at coordinate 461,642 of CADWAE010000150.1, forward strand.
TTCATGAAAGGTGTTCAGTCCTTCTGTTACATTTTTAGTCTTTTTAAAGGACTAAAAATGGAGAAAAAGGAGAAACAAATCCTGGTAATCATGACCAAGGATCTGGATCTGGTTCTGGTTCTGGTCTGGTTCTTGTTCTGAGAAACAAATCCTGGTAATCATGACCAAAGTCTCTGTAAACTTGTAAAGTTTCTTCATGACCTGCAACTCAATATTAGATGTAAATAGTTTGATTAGTTTGGTTCTGATGAGTAAAATCCAAACATCCAGAGGATCCAGAGTGACGGAGCCTGGTTTGGTTTTACAGTCTGGATCTGGTTCTGGATCTGGTTCTGGATTTGGTTCTGGTTCTGGATCTGATTCTGGTTCTGGATCTGGTTCTGGTTCTGGTTCTGGATCTGGTTCTGGTTCTGGTTCTGGATCTGGTTTTGGATCTGGATCCTGGTATGGTTCTGGATCTGTTAGCAGGTCTGGTTCCATCCGGGTTCTGTTAGCAGGTCTGGTTCCATCCAGGTCCTGTTAGCAGGTCTGGTTCCATCCGGGTCAGTCCGGATCCCAGCTCAGCTCTAGAGGAAATCTAACATAAAGCGTTTCAGTCAGAGTTCCTGGTTCATGTGGACCTGCTGTGACCTTTGACCCATCAGAAACACGAGGAAAGAGAGGAAACAGACTGCAGGAGGAAACCAGTTCATGATGGATCAGAAAACCAACAGCAGCAATGATCTGATGAAATGAAGGCAGGCATTCATTCATTCATTCATTCATTCATTCATTCATTCATCTACAGATCAGCTGGAGGGTCTGAGGGTTTCTGACATGAACAACCTGCTTGTTTTTTACGGATCAGTAATAAAACGGCAGCAGCAGCAGCAGCAGCCAGCAGAGGTAGAGTCAGACCAAGTATCAGCCCAACGGATCCGTCCTGGTTCCCTGGGTTCTGGTTCCCTGAGTCCTGGTTCCCTGAGTCCTGGTCTCCTGCAGACAGAGAACCAGTTAAATGATCTGATGCTCCTCTGGAACCAGGAAGCTGCTGGTTCTGGTGCAGTTAATCAGACTCACCTGGATGAGGAGACACATGCAGGTTGACGGTGTTCATCAGTTTAATTTTCCTGCTTCCTTGATTCAGAACTCGACATTCATATGTCCCGTTATCGTTAGTCGTCATGTTCACCAGAACCAGAGACAGGTCTCCATCCTTCATCTGTCTGTCTGCCAGGTCGACCCGGTTCTTGAACGATGGATGCTGGTTTTCTGGATCAATCTGATCGTCTCTGTACAGGAGAACAAACTCATCCTGCAGGTCGGTTCTGATCCACTCCACAGCGACGGGTTTGTTCTCAGTAGTTGAACATGGCAGAGTGACGTTCTGTCCAGAGTAACCTGTGATGTCTGGATGGGAGGAAACATGTTTAATTGCTGCGGTCCGCATCATTTACTAGCTTTAATTAAAGGTTATTAACTCATAATTACAGTTGGTTTGGTGGAAACACATTTATTGAGTTTAAAGTTTGGAACAAGCCGATATTTTAGCAGCAGCTCCGCCTCCATCTACCAGGAAGTCAGAGCTCAGATAGCGGCTTCAAGTCGTTACCTGATGGTGAACTGCATGTTGGTGAAAGTTAATAAATATCTGCATTAATATTGCTATGAGTTATTATTGCTATGAGTTATTATTGCTATGAGTGTTTTGCTGCACTATGAGTCCAACTGCTGAGCGAACCATGAAACTCATCGCTGATCATCCAGGAGTTTCCAGGATTCACAGGTTGTGAGGATCGTTAGTTAGAATGAAGGCGGATTAAAAACTCACCTTGAGCAGAAACAGAGCTGAGACACAGAGTCCAGAGCAACGAGACCATTAATGGAACCATCATCTATGTTAGCCTGTTAGCTGTAACGGGACATGGAGCGGTACTTCCTGGGTCATGGGCCTGACGCAGTGACGTACATAGTAGTGATGATGGGACTCACGGCTCCTTGAAGGAAACCGAACCATCAGGTTTCATTCACTTCAAAGAACCGATCAAAGAACCCATTTTTAAAATTAGAACTATATTATTCCTAATGTTCTATATTAATTTAGAGAAACTTGTTTTCATGAGTAAAATTCACAAAGTCAAATCTTCTGTCTACGTAAAACTAATATATTCGGAGGTCCAAATATCAAACAGAGCCCAAAGGAAACGTTTGTAACTATGTAGAATTTCCATACTGGCAGCAGTTGAGTCTGTAAGCCAGAGGCTGAAATTTCCCATTTTGGTCCATTTCAGGGTAGCAGAGTTTATCCATATTTTATTTAAAGATACATGTCTCTAGTAAACTACTTTACCAAAGTATTGTCTCACCTGCTTTGACTCACCTGAGCCTAGTGAAGTCCTGTTCCTCCTCCAGAGGGTTCAGTGTGACGTCGGTCCACCGTTTGCAGTCGGAGCAGCTTCAACTCTCCACCAGGTGTAGGAGTGTTGAAGGGCGTTTCTGACCATTCAGGAGGTCATTTCTGAGGTCACATACTGATGTTGGACGAGAAGGCCTGGCTCTCAGTCTCTCCTCTGATTCATCCCTGTTTGGTTGGGTCGAGGTCAGGACTCTGTGCAGGCCAGTCCAGTTCTTCCACACCAGACTCTCCCTCCATGTCTTTATGGCTCTGCTTTGTGCTTTGGTTTGCAGAGGAAGGGTCCAAACTGACATTGTCCAAAATGTCTTGATTTGCTGAAGCATTCAGAGTTCCTTTCACTGGAGCTAAAGGTCCAAGCCCGGCTCCTAGAGACCAACCCCACTCCATGATCCTCCCTCTACCAACTTTACACTGGGCACAATGCAGTCAGACGAGGACCGTTGTCCTGGCAACCACCAAACCCAAACCCATCTACCAGATTCCCAGATGAAGTGCGATTCATCACTTCAGAAAACACCTCCACTGCTCTAGAGTCCAGTGGTGGCGGCTTTACACCGGGATGCAGCTGGTTACCATGGAAACCCGTTCCATGTAGCTCTCTGTGTGATGTTCCTGAGCGAATCTGAAGGCCACATGAAGACCTCTGCAGAAAGTTGGTGACCTCGTGGCTCTAGGAGCTTCATCACCAGCTGACCATCAGTTTACCTGGCCTTGGCAACATGGCTGAGTTGCTGTCGATCCCAAACTCTTCCACTTTCTTACAATACAGCTGAAAGCTGACTGCAATATTTAGGAACAAGGAAATCTCACGACTGGATTGTTTGCACAGATGGTATCCTATCACAGTTCCAGGCTGGGATTCACTGAGATCCTGAGAGAGAAACATTCTTTCATTAATGTTTGTAAAATCAGTCTGCATCTCCAGGTGCTTCATTTATACACCTGAGGCTGTGGAAGTGACTGGAACACCTGGATCCTGTCACTTGGATGGGTGAGCAAATACTTTAGGCTAATGGTGTAGATTTATCTGCTTGGTTCAGGTTCAGTAGAAAGTGTCACTGCTGCACATTAATGCAGGGTCAGCAGTTTCTTTCAGCTGTAGTTTGATATCTGAGGCTAAATCTGCATCATAAGTGTCTCGATTCTCACTAACGGCGCCACACTGGTTCAGTAATCAGTGTTAAGTTAATATTAGGGCTAAATTTACATCTGACAGAAATATGTAGGATTGTAACATCTGATTGCCAACCTTATTTAGTTTTGCTTAAGAAAACAATGAAAATGTAATGTAATAAATGTCCCTGCAGGACTTTGTGCTGTTTCCTTTGAATAGTTTTTACTGTAGACGATTAGAACTGAGTTTCACTCTTAGAAACAGTTTGCTTGTTCTCCCTGTGATGTGGGAGTTTCTCCAGGTACTCCAAAAACCTGCCTGTTGGGCGAACTGGTCTCTCTAAATCCTTTGGTCTGGTTGTTTCTCTCTGTTTTCCCTGCGACTTCATGGAGATCTGTCCAGGTTGATGGAGATGAGCAGCAGAACTGCTGAGGTGATGGATGGACGATATGAGAGACAGAATGGTTCGTTCTGATGGTTCGGTTTCCTTCAAGGAGCCATGAGTCCCATCACTACTATTTACCTATTTACGTCACTGCGTCAGGCCCATGACCCAGGAAGTGACGTGGGTCACGGGACTGTACCCAGGAAGTACCGTTCCGTGTCCCGTTATCGTTAGTCGTCATGTTCACCAGAACCAGAGACAGGTTTCCATCCTTCATCTGTCTGTCTGGTCCACCCGGTTCTTGAACGATGGATTCTTGAACCATTAATGGAACCATCATTGATACGGTGTTAGCCTGCTAACTGTAACGGGACATGGAGCGGAATGAGGAAGTGACGTCACTTCCTCATTCCGCTCCATGTCCCGTTACAGCTAACAGGCTAACATAGATGATGGTTCCATTAATGGTCTCGTTGCTCTGGACTCTGTGTCTCAGCTCTGTTTCTGCTCAAGGTGAGTTTTTAATCCGCCTTCATTCTAACTAACGATCCTCACAACCTGTGAATCCTGGAAACTCCTGGATGATCAGTGATGAGTTTCATGGTTCGCTCAGCAGTTGGACTCATAGTGCAGCGAAACACTCATAATATTACCAACCAACTGTAATTATGAGTTAATAACCTTTAATTAAAGCTAGTAAATGATGCGGGCCGCAGCGATGAGGCTCCATTAAACAACCAGACGGTTCAGATCAGTTCATTAGTCAGTAGATCAGGCAGAGGTTTATAGACATGAAGCAGATCAGCACCAGGCCGGTGAGCCACACCCGACATTCATTCAACAATCCTCTGGTTCTGATCCGGTGTTACAGACCGATTGGTATCCAGACCTACTGGTTTCCAGATCAACTGGTATCCAGACCGACTGGCTCAAATCTATGTGCAGATGTTGGTGAAGGTTAGGTGTCTGTGTGGATGCCTGGTTAAAATGCTGCTAACTTAACTAAACCGTTTACAGAAGGCTGCTATAAATACGACAATATATTGATGATCGTGTTATATTTGTGCTTGATAACAACCAGACGTCTTGTAAGGCTTGTTCTGTCCTCGCCCTGAGTTTCCAATTTTTCAGCCGCTAGACAGACAGACAACGACGCTCCAATAAGCAACTTCTTCTTTTTCTTTAGTTGTTTATTAAAGAGTGGCCTCTGACCACTGCCCTCTCTTTGGCCATCCTTAAAAAACAAAACTTGTCCAAGATACAACAACAAACAGATATTCCAGTCTCTGCTCCATGAACCATTCGGCGCTGCATTCCACCATCTTGAATTTACATTTTTCTTGCGTCACCAAACTAAATAAGAAATATCCACCAGGGGGCGATGTAATTTCAAACCCTTGCTGTTCCAGCTTAGTTTACAAAAGGCAGCACAAGGCTCTATATACCATCTATACCATCGTAGAAGGTAAACACTGGTTCTAGTCAGTATGTTTTCAGTTCTTTCCACTCTTGATCATGAACCTCGGTCCACTGGAACTGACCATCGTAGAGCAAGAGTCTGTGAATGTTTGTCATCTTTGCACTCAGTTGGGAATGAATTGTCCTCTAAAACTGATCGTCCCCATGCTGCGCCTGCTTTGTGGACAGGCATCTTCAACATGGCTTGTATTTGATCTTCATCTGGTTGAACACGTCGGGCAGATAGTTTGTCTCAGAGAAACATCATTTCTTTGACTCCAAACTCGTCTTTGTCTTTATTGAGCTTCAGTCCATTTTTCTGCTCCATGATGCGTCTCAATCTGTCGTTGTGTTCTTGACCTGCTGATCCCCAGGTGATGATGTCATCGATGTAGACTCTCAGTCCTTCCAAGCCTTCTATGATCCATCGCTCTGTGCCGATGTTACCCCAAAAGGAAGTCTTAGAAAACAGTATCTTCCAACAGGTGTGTTGAAGGTGCAATACTTGGACCTGCTTTCATCCAGCTTTACCTGCCTGAACCCTTGTGATGCGTCCAACTTGGTGAAATAACTGGCTCCATCTGGCTGGTCCTTTCCTCTCGAGTGGGTAATAATGATCATGTTCTCATTCTGGTCTTTTGGATCCAGGCATATTCTTAATTCTCCGTTCTTCTTCTTTGTAACCACTATAGAATTAACACAATCTGTGGGCTCTTCCACTTTCTGAACGACTCCCAGCCTGGTCTTTCTGTCCAACTCATTTTTCAGCCCCTCTTGCAGTGGAGTGGGACGTGCAGCATGAGCGCCCCCTCTCAGCTGAGTCCTGTATGTGCAGCACCTAATCCTGAAAGACATCCTCATAGTCTTCAAGCATCGCATCAACAGGGTTATTAGATTCATTCAGTTCAGTGTTTATGTGATAGACTCTGTCTCCAGTCCAAGTTCTTCAGGATTTATCACCTCAAAGTGACTCACGATCCTCATTTACAACTGAGAAGAACAAAAGATGTTTTGTCCCTTTAACCATCAGGTGCCAAAGCATTGTGTCCAATCTGAACTTAACTGTAGTTCCATTTATCAGTAAAGGAATTGTCCATTTATCATCTCTGTCAACGCCCTGAACTTTCTCTGGATCATTTTTACGATGCCAATAAGGAATGTGTCACTTAGCTCAGTTTCATCCACTGAGTTTACAGGATTCCTCTTCTTTCCTCTTCATAAAGCATTGCTTTGCAAAATCATTCTTTCACTTTAAGCAGGACATTGTCTCACTTTATGCTGTGACTCACAGCGCTTGCAGCCGATGACGCCATCCTCTAGCCGATGACGCCATCCTCTCTAGCCGATGACGCCATCCTCTAGCCGATGACGCCATCCTCTAGCCGATACTAATGTGCTGTAGCCGTCCTAAGCCTGGGCTCCTGCTATGATCAGCAACATTATTACCTTTCTTGGCTCCAGCTTGGTCTCCAAACCCAGAGCAGTGACTTATAGTTGAAAGCGTCGTTTGAAGGCTCGTCAATTTTCATCCTCGTTTCCCATCAGCTTCAAGCTCTCTGGTGGTTTCAGCTCCTTGGTCGCCTTTCAATAAACTCGTGTTATACTTGTGTTTGATAACCAGACGTCTTGTTCTGCTCACACACTTATTAAAGTTTCTCTTCAGTGGGTTTGCTCTCTCAGGTGTGTCACAAAGACTCTCTTCTTCTGTCATCCTATTCTTTACATTTATACATTCATCAACTCATGATGCCACCTAGTGGACATGAGCGTAATTCATTCAATAATCCCACAGATTAAAACGTGAGTTTTTAAAAGTGCAGATTGTCTGAAGTGTTAAAATCTTTTCTCTTTAACATAGAAGTGAAGTGAACTACACCATCTTGTCCACAGGGAGGCGCCCTCTTCCTGTTTCTGCAGAACTCTGTACCAGCTGTTTTTATGCAGAAATGAATTATAGACAGAATATTTATCTTCCACAAGTGAAGTTTAATTTTTGTATCTTCAGGGGACAAAAATACTTTTAAGTGCCATGAATCTAATTATGTACAGTAGAAACTATTTGTCCAAAACTCAAATCCAAAAATTAAAAAAACGAAAGACTTCAAATTAATCAACAACAAAAAAGTTTTTCAGCTGATCTATACCAGCTGATCTATACCAGCTGATCTATACCAGCTGATCTATACGCTGATCTATTCTGACCAATTAGCTGATCTATCAGCTGATCTATCCATGAATGAAAGATGAGTCTGAATATGGATGATCTGTAATGTATACATGACTGTTCAGCTTGGTCCAGCAGAACAGATCTAGAATAGAACAGAACCAACCAGCCATTTGGGTTTGCTGTGAATCCAAAATGTTCTCCATGTTTCATCTCTTTTCATAAACTAATATATCAGCAATATTGTTGCAAATTTGGCACAAAAAATGTTAAAAGACTTTATAACTTTAGTAAAAGGAATAGGCTGATGGGGCTGAAAAGTTACCAAGAACTTTATAAAGTTTATCAGTTTTCCTGAGTTTAATCCCAGTTTAATCCCAGTGAATCGTTTGTTTTAATCTCACTCTGAGCAGATTGATTTAATGTTACTTATTGATTAGTGACAGGAAATAACTGAAGGACCAGCAGTTTTTTAGTTCATGGACAGACAGAAATATTTCAGTTGAAATAACTTTTATTCTAAACTTCTGGAAAGTTTCAGTCCCTGAGAACCAGAGTGACTGCAGAGTTCAGACAGGATCTCTGTAGATCATCTCTGAGCTGTTTGGACCCAAATCAGCTTCCATACAACCAGGCAGAGCTAATTTAGACGCTACGCTAACGCTGATGAATGCAGCCACCATCTGCAGCAGCTCAGCAGACGCCCAGTTTATTCACTTGAGTTTTAACTGCATGTAAAAGCTGATATTGATCAGAAGGTTCTGCAGTATTAATACTAATAACATCGTCCTCCCTCTGGTCACTTCTGACTCCTGTCACCTACTGAAATACTCAGCTGAGTCTGCAGGTGTCCATCAGAGATGGACAAGAGGCTGAGGACACTGTAAAACATTAGAGCTGCATTTAGTCGTGTTTATTGTCTTCTACTCTTTGAGTCAAATCAATTTATTGACTTTTAGATTCTGAACTTTAATCTTTGAGTTTATTAACTTATCAAACCTAAACTGAGAGAAGAAAAAGACAGGAGTGGGAAGTATTTCCCAGAATGCTTAGCGGCGTGTTGTTGTATCCTGAGATGGACGAGTTGATCTGACTCTTATTAAGGCAAATGTTCATTTTGATGCAACAGATAATAAAGTCCTGATCACACTGAAGGTTTTCCATCAGAATTCATTATCAGATCAGACATTTCTTTTCCTGTAATTTGAAACATTAATTTAAATGATTCCAAAGTAAAATAAGTTATTTTAGCTTGTGAATGTCAGCAATAGAGAGATGTGGCTCTTTAACTGGTGAGTTCAGTTTCTTTCTGCATATTGTGAAATAATTATTTCATGTTGAAATTCAACATGAATGAACCTAAAACAATGTTTAGACAACTTGTCTAAATCAACTTCATGAACTTTCATGTCTGAGTTGAACCAAAACTATTTTCTTGTTGATTTCAGTTTCATTTTCGAGGCAGCAGGTGGATTTTAGTTTCCTAGCTGCAGCATCTTCAGATGTTTTGCAGTGCAGAGGAATCAGGGTGAGGAGGCCAGATTTTTACAGGCGTTGCACAGGAAGGCAAAGCCCAGGTTTGGTTGCTATGGGATTCTCAAACAAGCATGAAATAATCAAAACAATTAGCATAATAATAACATGATATAAAGCTGAAAATATAGATTTTACATCACTGCCCTTTAAGAGTTGTGTATTTTACTCTGAAAGGATCAGAAAGCTGCAGGTTGTGAAAAAGTTAATGGAATATTTATGCACCACACAGCTTAACGTGCCCTCCGCACTTATCAGCCTCTGTGAGAGGAGGCAGGTATTTTATGGCTGTTTTATAAAGTTACCAGGTCGAGGTTGGTCCTGTAACCGGCGGGTTTCTGGTTTGAATCCCAGCTCTGTTGATCTCAGTCACGTTGTGTCTTTGGGCAAATTGACCACCTGGTGGTTGACTGGCAGCCTGGTGGCTACGATGTAGCTCTACCACCATCAGTGTGTGTAGCGTGAAGCCTTTTGTAGGACTTGGACTTAATGAACCGCGATGCAAGTAAAAGTTATTTTTTATTTATTGAAATGATGCAAACTTGATTTATAGACTTTATTTTATCTTCATATTCATTCTGACTAGTTTTTGTTTTCTTCACATTTTTTACACAGAACTTTTATCCTGAACCTTAACCTGATAGAAGAGGGTTCCACTTTGACCTTTACCCTCTGTTGTTTTCTCTCCTGCAGATGAACCAAAGGTCACAGCTAAACCTGGAGAAGACGTCATTCTGCCATGTAGATCAGCTGAGAACAAACCCGTCATTGTTGTGCAGTGGACCAGAACTGATCTGGGGTCACAATATGTTCTTCTGTACAGAGACGAGCAACTTGATCCAGGAAACCAGCATCCATCTTACAGGAACCGGGTTGACCTGCAGGACAGACAGATGAAGGACAGAGACGTGTCTCTGGTTCTGAAAAACCTGACGACTAACGATACTGGAAAATATGAATGTCGAGTCCAGAATGAAGGAAGCCTTGATACAAAACTGATCAGCATCGTCCAGCTGGAAGTTCTTCCTCCAGGTGAGTTTCTGACTCTGGATCAGAACCAGCAGCTTCCTGGTTCTGGATCTCAGATCAGATGTTGATCATGAGCCTCTAAGCTGCTGCTGGTAGTTTATGAATCAGTGAACAGCTTTGCACCACTCAGCATTAAAGATCTGCTGTGTAATGTCTAAAACTGCTGAGTGAGAGCTGATGATGAGGGACACATTCCCCGTATGGGGCCCATCTAGGTATGCTGGCTGGGGTCAAGGGTCACAATTGTTGAAACACTGAATTCCTTTAAATGGAGAGTAATGATTTTCTAACACCTGGTCCTGCTGGGGTCGGGGGGGCAGCTGGTGCCTCTACAGAAACGAAATCAATGAAACATTTCTATGATGTAAAGAACTTAGAAATGATTTACATTTCAACGTGTTTACAAGTAAACTATACTAATAAGATTGATTATTGATCATAATCTGGTTTTGTTCTGCAGGACGTAAGGATGGAGGAAGCAGCAAAGCTGGTGACCAACATGGATCCGTTGCTATAATAGTTGGTTTGGTCTCAGTTGTTCTTGTTGCTGCTGCTGTTTTATTTCTAATCTATAGGAAACAAGCAGCTTGTTTTAGGAAGGAAACATCAGATCCTCCAGTTGATCTGTAGATTTATGATTCTATCATCAATCATGACCAGATTGTACATATAAAGCAGTTATGGTCTGTAAAGCTTCAACTTTCTCTGTAGAAATGAACCTTTTTATGATTAATTTAAACCTCAGATGATCAATTTTGGAAAAATTTTCATGAAGCTGCATGAAGCTGATCTCGTTTTAATATCTCAGGTATTTCTGTTCAATGGTCATCATGAAGGAGATGTTTTCATTTATTATAAATGATTGTTTTCATGTTAATCAGTCGCTCAGCCTTGACCAGGTCAGCAGTCAGAGTCCTGATGACACCATAATGGAGTCTGTCTCATTTCCAACATGGCCTCTCTGCCCCATCCTGCCTCTGACTCCATGCACCATCCTGCTCTCAGTCAGCTGATCATCTCTGCACCTGAAGCTACATGTGACCCAGGAAGAGGCCTGTGAAGCAGCTGCCTGCTCCTGATCAGTGCAGTGCAGTCGAGACGGGCGACTTCCAGGGCTTCTGTTTTCATCCAGATCAACGATGAAATGTTACAAGTCATCCAAATGGAACAGATATAGTGACCCTCAGCGTCCAGCGCTGGGCCACAGCTGGCAGCTCATGGCTGATGACCAAACATTGAAGCACGAGTTCAGCCTGTATCTGTTCCCTCTCTGAGCATCGGCCTGCCTTTGTGTTGTTATGTGTAACATGGAAGACTATTGGCAATGTAAGCAGCAGCAGTGTGAGCAGATAACAGACAGAGCAAAGACAATAAATCATTTTATCCCTAACAGGCTTTTAGTACAACTGACAGAGAAAACATGCTGTGGTTTCCTGCAGCCCCCAGTGACCCTCCCCAGTGACCCTCCCCAGTGACCCTCCCGGTCCTGCAGAGGACTCTCTGTCACATGTCTGTTTTAGGTCATTTTGATCAGTTTTTACTGTTATTTAAACATTATATTGATATAGGACTCTTGTTTATGTTTTAATGTGATTTTTGTTGAAATTCATTGACCTGGTCAGCCTGTTCCAGTTGTTTGTTATAAAAGAAGTCAGACTGGATTTGGGTTTTAGCCTTAAAGTGTTTTAAACGTCTGTATTTGTCTCTGTGGACGGGATCAGGTCCACCAGGACGTGTCGGTACCACCTGGTGGACTGAGTCTAAAATGCTGAGTTGAAGAACAATGGGATCAGAGCCTCATGAAGTATTTAGTTTCTTTCTGGTCTTTTCTATTTTAGATTCATATTAATTCAAACCAAACCAGTGTTTTTACTTCAGTTTTTATGAACTAGTGTTTTTACTCTGTGTTTAGAAAGTTTACTGCATCACTTTGTGCCTTTGTGTTAAATGATCTTTGAATCTTATAAACATGGTTATTAATCCAGTTAAGGCTGATTATCTATCTGCTCTTCCTGCATGGCTCATATTTAATGAAACCAAAGGTTTTATTCTGCTCTCAGCTGATCTGCTGTCAGCTCAGCTCAAAACTCTCAGGTTGTTTCAGGAGAATCTGCAGAAAAAACTGATTTAGAATCAGTTTAATAACCAAAAACTCTGTTTCTCTGTTGTTGCTCCTGACTGTTAGTACTCAGGACTAGAGGAGATGTTGGCCTGATGATCTTTACTGTTTGTTTATTTGGATCCCAGGTAGCTGTTGCTATGACAACGGCTACTCTTCCTGGTCTCAACATGATAAAAACAAAGTAATTGTTTTCTCCAGACTGACTGATCTGCACTTTAGTTTTTATTGTGTTGCTGAGTCGCCTCCATCTTTTTCTTCTGTTTTTCAAAATAAAATCTCATTCAAGAATACTTTATTGATCCCAAAGGAGCATCAAATGTTGTAAGTCATTAATCTGAATTATTCAGTCATTTTTTTATTTTCCCAGTCAGTTTTAGCGTTTCTTGAATCTTGTTTCATGTTCTACTTTAAATTTCTTATTTTCCAGTTTGTTTGTTTCTCAGTCTGTCTCCTGATTAAAGTTTCATAACCACCAGTGTATTAATTATTGAATCAATGTGATCACATCCCTGATTCATAAGGATGAGAGAATGAGCTCCATGCAGATAGCTAATGCTTTCCATGTAAGTTCAGCATTACTCAACTTACATGGATTTTTTGGAAAAACGTTTTTTAGCTGGATCACATCTCCCCTCAGTGATCCTCAGAGGTAAAACCAGGGTTTTCATGTGTACTCTCATGATGTGCTGAAAAAACACATCAACAACTGATTAAACTGTTATAATGGCTGAAAAACATGGAAGAATTAGGTCACCGATATGGGAAGTCTGAGAGACTTTACACCCATCTATGCTTTCATTCAAAGCTGCAAACATAACTGTTTAGAGCAGAGGGTCCCACAGGGGGTCATTCAAAGCTGCAAACATAACTGTTTAGAGCAGAGGGTCCCACAGGGGGTCCTGGAGGCCCGGCATCCTGCATGTTTCAGTTCCTCCCTGGTATAACGCACCTGGATCAACTGAGGCTCATTAGAAGAACATCGACCTGCTGAGGAGGAAGTTACTACCACCAGGGAGGAACTAGAACATGCAGGGTACTGGGCCCCCAGGGCCCCCTTTGGGCCCCCCTGGGTTAGCTTCATTTCTAAAAAGTGGAAAATTGATTTGTTCTAGTTAGGATTATCACTTTTTATTACTTCCCTTTATACCAGATCTCTGTGTGCTAAAGCTCTATTCATTAATGAGTTAATCACTGAGCTTAATGTTGAGGTTATTGTCATGGTTGGATGACAACAATGAACCAACCGTACTAATTGAATCAGCTCCTCCTAACTACAGTTTTTAAAATGACAAGAGAAACATAAAACAGGAGGAGGCTTCAATATTCAAGAAAACTATAAATTGCATCCAATTGAATCCATCGCACCCATAAAGTGAAGGTTGTGTCTGGTTGGAACAAATCTCCATGGAGAAACAGTTCGATCTGCAAGACAACTCAGAAAATGGACTAAAACTGAACTACACCCTTATTATACAGAAAGACGTAACTATCACTGAACACTAAGACATGCAAGGGAAGCTTTTCTCTGCAGATGTTGTAAACTAAAACATTAACAAAACTGATCCAGACGCTGCTGCTGGAGTTCTGAGTAAAACCAGGGAGGTAGAGACACCACCTGGTTCTACACCACCCAGTTCTACACCACTGGTTCTACACCACCTGGTTCTACACCACCTGGTTCTACACCACCCGGTTCTACACCACCTGGTTCTACACCACCTGGTTCTACACCACCTGGTTCTACACCACCCGGTTCTACACCAACTGGTTCTACACCACCCGGTTCTACACCACCTGGTTCTACACCGACCGGTTCTACACCAACCAGATGGTCTGACCCTCTGATAGTCTGACCATCAGATGGTCTCTTGTTAAGGAACGGTGGTGGTTGTTTCATGCTAAGGGGCAGATCAGTCCTGATGGTGTCCAGGACTGAGGAGCTGCTGCTGTTCTGACCCTGTAGACGTCCTGAAGCAGCTCCACCACCTCAGGAGGAGAAACAGCTGGAGCAGGAGAGGCTGAGGAGAACGTTAGAACATTCTCCTTTACTGTGTTTCATGATTTTACTGTGATTTTACCATGTAAAACATTTTGACCTGCCTTGGTGCTGAAATCCCAGGTAAACCTGACTGGCTTGATAATCACCAGGCCTGGTTGGACTTTGCACTCATGTTTCCCTCATGCAGAGCTGAGAAGCTGTTCACTGAGACGCCCAGTCAGTGTTTGAACTGGTTGCATTGCTGATTTTGCAAACTATAAAAGTGTTGGTTATATAGTTCAGTGTTGCCATAGCAATATGACGACATGACTTTATTCCACAGCTTGGTGATGATGATGGCCAGTGAAGTGGTGAGATGAACCACGACTCTACGAGCTTCATAATGGAGACAGAGAAAGAGCTGCGTTAAGGAAGAGGGCGGTCTCTCTTCACTCTCTGCCTCCAGTCACACATGAAAAGCGACAAACGAAGGAGAGAAACCATGAAGGAAACACATCAGACTCTGCTGCTCGGTAAGCTCCTCTCTGCTGATGGATTTAATGATCGATGCCGTCTGATTATTGATGATGATGAAGGAGGAGAAACTAGTTAGAATGAAATAACATCATGAAACCTGAAGCTAAAAGGTAAAGACAGATCATCCTGATCTGAACTCAACACCTGATCTCAATGTAGAAAACTATTAAAACTATTAAAATGTCAAAGGTTGAGTTTGAGGCCTGCTGGACATTGAAACAGCTAAACTTTGATCCACTTTAAATGTCTGTTTTCTGCAGGTCTGAGTTTCCTGCTGGGCTGCAGATTCAACCAAGGTTAGTAACTTTATATTTCATTATTCGCTGTTAGACGGAGATGATCGAGTGTTTCAGAGTTACTCAGAAAGAGACAATAGGAGAAATGTTTGTGCTGAATGTGATTGATTTAAGATTTGAATGAGTTTATTAATGCAAAGAAATGTTTTCATCTGAATCAGTGAGTTTATTTCCAGGCTCTGCAGCTGCTCTGACTGTGAGTCCCAGCAGATCTCAGTTCTTTGAAGGAGAATCAGTGACTCTGATCTGTGAGGATGGAAACAGCTCAGAGGGATGGACTGTGAGAGAAACACAAGCAGAGGAAATACAACTCAGTGTGGAGATGGATGGGGGAAACTAAATGGATCTACCTGTAAAACCAGGAGCATCAGAGAACATGACTCTGGTGTTTACTGGTGTGAGTCCAGCAGTGGATCCTCCAGCAGTGGATCCTCCAGCAGCAGCAGCAGCATCATGAACCTCACTGTTGGTAAGATCAGACTGTGGAGTTAGTGTTGCTGTGTGATGAAATGCTGTAGTTTGTCTCTGTGTTGAGGTGGATCAGTGATCCTGCAGAGTCCTGTCCTCCCTGTGATGGAGGGAGATGACGTCACTCTGAGCTGCAGAGCAAAGAATCCAGCCCACAACCTCCCAGCTGCTTTCTATAAAGATGGCTCCTCCATTGGTAATGAAGCTACAGGAAACCTGACCCTCAACCCGGTGAAGAGATCTGATGAAGGCCTCTATAAATGTAGCATCAGCCAACATGGAGAGTCTCCATCCAGCTGGATCTCTGTCTCAGGTCAGAACCGCTGATGATTATTGACTTGAATTTATAATCATTATTGATTAATTGGACTAAAGTTTTATAAATGTATCTTTTCAGAGAAACCAGCCACCACCACCTCCTCCACCTCTTCCTCTCCATCCTCTCCTCCTCCTGCCTCCTCTTCTCTTCCTTCCATCTTGTTTCCTCTTGGTTCTTTATGCCTCGTGGTTCTGCTGGTTCTACTGGTTCTACTGGTGAAGAGACGTCTCCAGTCAACAGGTGAGTCACAGACTTCTTGATTTATAAACCAGTTTCAACATATTGATGTGAAAGTTTCATTAGTGCAGCTGATTTACAGAAATAGACATTCTGAACTATTTCCCTGATCAAACTGAGCCGCCTCCTGAAGCAGTGGATTGTGGGTAATCTGTGTTTCTTCCAGCTGGTAAAGGAGACGACGTCACATACAGCGACGTCCAGATAACTCAGCTTCATCAGCAGAGGGCCAAAGGTGAGGATGATGATGAGGAAGATGGTGATGATGTTTCTATGGTCTGCAAACATCTGACTCAGCAGAGTCATAGAAAACCTTTAGTCTGATCACCAAGTCTTAACTTTATCAAAGTAAACATTCCTCTTCAATTCAGTCCTTTTTAATCCTGATCTTATAAATGAGGTGATATAACCAGTTGATCCCAGTTGATCCCAGTTGCCATGGCGACTGTCAGTAGGAATGAATGAGGTGATTTGTTGCCATGGCGACTGCCAGTGGGAATGAATGAGTTGATCTGTTGCCGTGGCAACTGTCATAGGAATGAATGAGGTGATCTGTTGCCGTGGCGACTGTCAGCAGGACCAAGCCTCCATGTTGGCCCGTCTCTCTCTCAGTCTGTGGTCGCTCTGCTGAACAGACTAGCAGCTCTGTGGTCGTCCAGCTTCCTGTTTCTGATCAGATCATTTCCTGTTGCACCAAACCTGAACAGTGTGAGCTGACCTTTGACCCACAAACACCAGAAACACATAAATGTTCTACAGACCTTATGGTTTTATATGTTTAATTAAAGAAACTCAGTCAGAAACTTTCATTAATGCATGGCAGGAGATTTTATTCATTTATATTTAAAACATTCATCAAATTCATGCTAAGCTTTTAGATTTGGTTGCATTTCTTTCAGCTCAGCTTTAACTTTTATTTTCCTCTTAGAACAGAAACACCAGCAGGACTAGAACCTGATCCTGGACCAGAACCGGCTGGTTCTGTGACCCGAACAGCATCTGACAGAACTTTCCTCACAGAGTCTCTGATATGGATCTGATATTGATCTGATATTGATCTGGGTAAATGCAACCAAAGCTAACGTGTTAGCCTAGCGCTAGCAGCAGAAATGGCTCCTGGTCTTTAGCCTAAAGAGAAATCCTCCAACCTTAAAATCTGACGCCTCCATCTTGTTTCATCTGGTGAAGAAGGAAGTTGCTCTCAGTGTCTTCAGAGGTTTTTCTGTCGTTTCCTTCAGTGGTTGTTGGTGCAGCGCCCCCACAGGCCAGGAGGGGAACAGGCTGGTTTGACTCAGAACAGCTGGAGGTGGAGCAGAAGTTCTGGTTCCAGTAGAACCGGGTCAACCAGACCATCACTTTACTTACGCATGAACCAATGTCCATCAGTATCTTATGTTTCCTCCTTTACTCGCCTCTCCTCTCTTGGGCTCAGAGTTCATGGAGCTTCACTGGTTCCTGATAGAATCTCCTTCATGATTCTTCATCAGCAGGTGGAGGATGGAGACGTTTCATCCTCCACCTGCTGTGAGGGTCTGCAGAGGCTGCATGGGGTTTAGGTGCATAGAGGAGCTTCACCAGTTCAGCACCGTTTCCCTCAGAGCCTTTAGCATCGATCATCACTGAGACGAGCTAATGGTCGTTATGTTGCCATAGCAACCCTACTGTTGTTATTCAGCATAACAACAGTAGGGTTGCTATCCTGTCCTGTGGTCCAGTTTCTGAAGACATGGATCGTTCTCTGCTTCACGGTTCCCTCAGTGAACTAGTCCACAGCCAGCCACTCATCATGCCACTGCCACCACCGTGCTTCACTGAGGGCCAGACTCAGGTTCTCCTAACCTGATTACTGACTCTTCCCTCTTCCCACCATCTGAACTGAAGTCTATCTTGACTCGTCCTCGTCTTCAGCAAACAGCTGATTTGTTTAGATGAAACTTCATTCTGGGATTAGAGTGATGCAGAACAGTTTGATGAAGCCTGTGGTAAAAGATCTGAGGTCCTTTACTCCATGTTTAGCGCCACCTACAGCTCTGGAGGAGTAACAATAATCTGATTCTACCTGTAGATCTAGATTTTAATAATCTTTAAAATAGCTGCTCAGTTTAACTGTTAAAACACTAAAATAAAACACATTTATTTTCCTTCAAATAACTTTTATGTCTATCATCATTGATTACCCCAGTAAGACACAGGCAGTGTCTCTCTATAGATTCAGTTATTGGTAATCCGAGAATCTAATTGCTAATCTGAGGTTCTGATTGGTAATCTGAGGTTCGTGATGCTCTGGTTCTTCTCGATGTGTGTCTCGCCCTTTGTTCCAGTGAATCGTGTCTCTGCGTGTGAAAGCAGCTCTGCTCTTCCTCTGGAGGTGTGAGTGGTTTCTGCATGGTGGTTTCTGCAGGGTGGTCTGCAGATCTGCATGTCTCTGTGTCGAAGGTGACAGAGACTCTGATCTGTGGTGAAACGTGTCGACTTGATTGAGTTAGCTGTGAGACTGTGTGGCCTCAGTGTTTCCCACCTGCTGGTTTTACTGTTGTTTCAGTTCATATCAGACAAAGCAAAGTGTTGATGGCTGCATGGAGGATATTAAAGCATTTATACTGAGCTCATAGCATCTCCATGTATTTCACAGAGACTCCTTCATCTGTCATCTACTCAGACGTGAGGACAGACGGGATCACGTACGGACAAATCAACATCAGAACCAACAGAACCAGAGGTACAACTGCTGCTGAGTAAAGTCCTGGATCGGCTATAAAGTTTAGATTTAAATGATAATGATCAATATGTCTGGACTTTATATTAAGTATTTGGATTCTACAGTTTTCTAACTAGGAAATATCAACAGTCAGCAAACATTAATGGTCAGGAGTAAAATGCTACAGATGTTCTTGAGGCTTTGCTCCTCCAGAATAATTGATCTTTGATGACCTCTGACCCCACTGAGGTTATTTTAATCCAGTAGTAGAGATCACTAACTAAAACGTTAGCTATGCTAACCCTGAAATACTAAGTGTAGCCATTAGCTACACCAACATGGTATTTAGCAGAAGCTAATGCAATAATTCAACCATGTTGTTTCCCTCCATGTGTTGGTAACACATCACAGTATAGCGCCCTCTAGAGGATCAAATATCAAACATGGCTCTGGCTTTAAGAAGTGACTCTCTGGAACAGGCTTCTCACTCATGGCTTCAGTTTTACAGTCGCTGAGTTTTGCTAACTGTTGCTTAGTTAGCCTAATGGTGAACATGCCATTAGGCTAACATGGGAGGCTTCAGTCATAAATCCTGCAGGACATCCAGGCTCTGATTGAGAAACTAACCAGAAGCAGAGACTGTGAGGGAACCTGTCAGCCCTGGGATCCTCTGGGTTTTAGTTTTAGATCTGGACTAACTGAGTCCAGTTAGCTCTGCAGCGTGAACGTGAGAAGAGAAGAAGCTCTGATCAGTGGACACAGATAACATGATCAACTTCCTCTGTGTGAGTTGCTGCTTATAACATCATCACCATGTTTGAGCAGGAAGAGAGAAGTTTGGGGTTTTCAGACTCCTGTTCTCTGTTATGGCTATTGGTGGAGGAGCTTTATTATGGAAGAAGAGGCCAGTCAGCTTGGTACGACCCTCATAACTGGAGTGAACTGTTGAAGAGGCGATGAGGGGCCGCCTGCCCAGGGTGTCATCCTGGTGTTGGATCAGGCATCTTGTTCTGCAGCTCAGTGGGATCTGTTCTGTTCTGTTTGCAGGGTGGGTTAGGGTGGTGTCACACAGGGCATCTGACTTGTCTTGCAGTGCTCCATGTGGGAGGGCTGTAACTCCCCCCATGGCAGGATGCATTGAGGATGCACTGAGGATGCATTGAGGATGCATTGAGGATGCATTGAGGATGCTAGCTGTACTGGCTGTGTGTGTTTCCTTATTTCTTCCTGAGGGCAGAGCTCTATTGAGGGAACCTCCCCGTTTTAAAAAGATGTTCCTGATTGTTCCGGGTCTTCCCGTCTCTCTAGGACGGTTCTGCTCTGGTCCATGTGGGTCCATGTGGATAAACGGTTAGAAATGGATTGGCAGTCTTTCCAGGCTGATGTCACTGACTTTATTCTGCTCTTCCTTGTTCAGTGGAATTAAATATTATAGTTATATAGATCTCATCGCCTGCTTCGTGTCGTCAGGCAGGTTCTCCTGAAACAATCTATTGATTTACAGCTGTACTGGTCTGACTGACCTGCTGCTGCTTTTATTGTCTTCCAGAGGTTCAACCAGATCCAGACATCATCTACTCTTCATTGAGGTAGTCCACCAGTCTGACCCCTGACCTCCAGCTGCTGCTTCACCTCTTTACTTCACCTTTAATCATTTTATTGCTCTGGTCCATCATCAGCTTTAACATGTTTAATAAAATGCTTCTTTCACACAGTTCTGTCTCTCCAGTGGATTATTAAAGTTTCTCATTATTTTACATCGTTGATGGTTGTTTTTCTGTATTAATGTTTATTAATACATTATTTCTGTATTATTTTTACTTCATGTCGTTGATGGTTCTGGTCTCTGCAGCTTCAGAGCCGATAGAAACGATCTGATGAGTTCCTGTTTGTTCATCGACGATCAGCAGAAATCGTGTGTGTGTGTGTGTGTGGGCAGCTGAAAGCGTTTATCTATTAAACCAATAGTCACATCAGTCTTCATGCTCAGGAGGTGTCACATCTAAATATGTCACTTTATTTTTATCTGATCCAAGTCGTTGGTCTCAAAGTTCAGAATCAGGCCTGCAGCATCCAGAACTGCAGCATCCAGGCCTGCAGCATCCAGGCCTGCAGCATCCAAGCCTGCAGCATCCAGGCCTGCAGCCTCCAGGCCTGCAGCATCCAGGCCTGCAGCATCCAGGCCTGCAGCATCCAGGCCTGCAGCCTCCAGGCCCGCAGCCTCTAGCTGGTCTCCTGTTAAATGTCTAAACTGTCTCAGTCTGGCTCTACTGGTCTGGGCAGATTGGATCCAGGTGCTGAAGCAGAGAGATTACTAGAAGTTTCAGAACCTGGAAGGACTGGAGATACAGACCACTGGTCCAGAACCTGGAGGTTCAGCATGTTTAGGTCCAACATCAGGCCTCTGTGACCTCTGTTCACCCACATGGTGACATCTGGACCTTTATAGAACATTAGTTGGATTCAGTGTTTACAGCTGGTTCACTAGTTAGCGCTGTTAGCTTGGAGCAAGATGGGTCCAGGCTCTTTTCCAGTCCAGAAACACAAATAGTAGGTTAAAGGTCACTACAAATTGTCCTGTTCTGGTGTGTGTGTGTGTGTGTGTGTGTGTGTGTGCGTGCGTGGGTGTGTGTCTTTCCTATTCAGAGCCATTTGTGGTCCAATTCTCGGCTCTAAAAGACGATGTGCCTCCTGATGCTCTGACCTGGTGAACCTCCTTGTTTGGGGTTAAAGTTCAGGTTTAGTAAAATGTGATTTAGGTTTTGGTTATAAAAGGGCAGCATTATGTATTTTCCAGACACATGGTGCCATTTTATAGCACAACAAAGTAACTGTTACCTTCAGTTGTTATAAAAATACTATAAGTACCAAACATGGCTTAAAATAAATCCTGATTTAATGCCTTCAAATTGGGTCACTGTCTCTTTAAAATCTCCTGCTGTCTCTGAAGCTCCTCCTCCAGGAAGTCCTCCCAACATGGCTCCTCTATTAACCCTTTAAAATGTTTTTACCAGTGTTGCTCTGAGCAGCAGCTCAGTAGTTCCACCAGGTGTTTGCTAATTGCTGCTGGCTAGTCTGAAGGAGCGGAGTGAAGGATCACTGCAGGACGACCTGCTCTGTAACGAGGAAGCTCAGCAGCTTGAAGGCGGCGCTTCATCCACAGCTGAGTGGTTGCCATGGAGATGAAAGGTTTTATGAAGCATGCATGGAAGATTCAAGGAAACATTCCAGGTCTGTTTTTGATGAGGGGATAATAAACACGATGCTGCAGGGCCTGATGAACCGGATCAGGAGAGATTTGGAATAAACTCCTGATGAATGTTTCAGTCTAAGATCCATTAAACAGCCTCAAACATTGAACCTCTGTGTGATGGAGTTTCTCCATATCAGCCCTTCATCCTGTTTCAGTGACTGAAGCTCCTCCAGAGTTTAACCTGCTGTCACTGGTTCTTCCAGTCTGCTGGTCTACATCTGTTCCTGCATTACCAAAACGAATCACGTTCTAAAAATAATAAAGTGCTGCAGTATTGATGGATTAGTAGGTAAAAAAAACTAATCTGAATCATTTTAATGTTGTTTAAACAAAATGGCAAAATCTGGGATTATTTGAGTCGCCATGACGACACCAGATGGAGGATGAGATGTAACATTAAGTTAGAGTTAATGTTTAACATTAAACATTAACAGTTTTAATGTGAACTACGTGACATTTCTGACTGTTTGTCGTTGAGATAAAATTAAATATCATCTGAGTTCAACAAAAACCACAACCCTGAGGTTCTCCACTGCAACGTCATCAGAGCTGATCAGAACTGCTGCATGATCACGACTCGACAACGTTTCCTCAATCTGTTTCCACCACAGAGAGGAACCGACTGGACCAGAACCAACTGGACCAGAACCGACTGGACCAGAACCAACTGGAGCAGAACCGACTGGACCAGAACCGACTGGACAGAAAGAATAACAAGGATCTCTAATGACTCTCATTAAGTCCAAGTTTACTTTCATATTAAAGTCTGCTGCCCTCTACTGGTTATGCTGCAGTACTACAGGACAGGTCCAGGAGTCAGTATAATCCCAATGCTAATAATAACTGACTTTTCCACATCAACATCTTTGCAGCTTGAATATGAATCGTGTCGTTTTGTCTGTCAGTAGAAGGAAGAGGAGGTGGAGGAGGAGGAGGAGGAGAGAAGGAGGAGGAGGAGGAGGAGGAGGAGGAGGAGGAGGAGGAGGAGGAGGAGGAGGAGGAGGAGGAGGAGGAGGAGGAGGAGGAGGAGGAGGAGGAGGAGGAGGAGGAGGAGGAGGAGGAGGAGGAGGAGGAGGAGGAAGGATGCTGGAAGCATCATATCTGTCAAATCTTGCTGTTCTGGGTGTCCCTCCGTGAGAATCATATTTATGTCAGCAAAGAAAGACAGGCTGACTTAACTGACTGCATCCAGCTACAAACTTTATGTTATGTAGAATCTAATCTTTTCCATTTGTTTATTAATTAAATCATAAATGCATTAACAAAACACACATTACATCTGAAAAAGCTCTTTCCATGCAGTAGAAATAGTGACTTAATGATGTGAAACATAAACAAGGATCCAAAATAAACTGCAGCAGGTAAATAAAAGCCACTAAAAGTTGCTGCAAAGTTGCCACTCAACTCATATAAAATGTTGTTTGTGTTACATTTTATGATTTTATGAGATCATAACTGCATATCTAGAGGTCTGAGCAGCGTGTGCCGCCACACTCTGCCCGGTGCGTGACTAGATAAAAACTAGATGCAGCTTCTCTGTGTGGCTCATTTCACAGCAGTTTATTCATCTCTATTTGTGAACAAACAGCTCAGACTCAGATTAAACTCACAGCATCAGAGTGTTGCTATGGTAACAAAACAGTCCAACTATGAATATTGTCCTTTGAACTTTTACTCAGTAAACTTGCCATCTCCTTAAAATCTTATATTTAAATGTTAAACATTTTAAAATATTTTAATTTATGCTGAAGGCATGAAATCAAATTCAACTGCATTGATCATCAATAAGTAAATGCTACATTTATGTTTCTGTGGTTTGTGTTAAAATATTAGCATTTGTGGCCCCTGAAGCCCCGATGGAGCTTAATATGGATGAAACAGAAGTGAAAATAATTGATATTCATTTTATTTTCTCTGGTGAAACCAAACAGCAGCAGGTCAGTTATTAAAGCAGGAGAATCAGAAGGAGATTAAAACATAAAGTTATTAGATTGCAGCTCAGAGTTTTTACTGAATGATGAACCAGGAATCAATCAGTTTGTTCCTCTGCAGCATCGACTCGTCTCCACAGCGACTCATACGAGGTTCTGGACAGCAGCCGGGCTTCTGGACCAGAGCTCCTGTTCCCCTCACAGGCCGACCAGAACCAGGCCGTTCTGACCTCTGACCTCAGGAACTGAGCCAAGGTTTCCGTCCCGTCTGACAGAAGAGAAACAACAGAAACATTCAGACTGATGATCCATATCAGATCAATATCAGATCCATATCAGATCCATATCAGATCAATATCAGATCAATAACAGATCCATATCAGAGACTCTGTGAGGAAAGTTCTGTCAGATGCTGTTCGGGTCACAGAACCAGCCGGTTCTGGTCCAGGATCAGGTTCTAGTCCTGCTGGTGTTTCTGTTCTAAGAGGAAAATAAAAGTTAAAGCTGAGCTGAAAGAAATGCAACCAAATCTAAAAGCTTAGCATGAATTTGATGAATGTTTTAAATATAAATGAATAAAATCTCCTGCCATGCATTAATGAAAGTTTCTGACTGAGTTTCTTTAATTAAACATATAAAACCATAAAGTCTGTAGAACATTTATGAGTTTCTGGTGTTTGTGGGTCAAAGGTCAGCTCACACTGTTCAGGTTTGGTGCAACAGGAAATGATCTGATCAGAAACAGGAAGCTGGACGACCACAGAGCTGCTAGTCTGTTCAGCAGAGCGACCACAGACTGAGACAGAGACGGGCCAACATGGAGGCTTGGTCCTACTGACAGTCGCCATGGCAACAGATCACCTCATTCATTCCTACTGACAGTCGCCATGGCAACAGATCACCTCATTCATTCCTACTGACAGTCGCCATGGCAACAGATCACCTCATTCTTCCTACTGACAGTCGCCACGGCAACAGATCACACATTGATACAGGATCATCTTCCTCATCATCATCCTCACCTTTGACCCTCTGCTGATGAAGCTGAGTTATCTGGACGTCGCTGTATGTGACGTCGTCTCCTTTACCAGCTGGAAGAAACACAGATTACCCACAATCCACTGCTGCAGGAGGCGGCTCAGTTTGATCAGGAAATAGTTCAGAATGTCTATTTCTGTAAATCAGCTGCACTAATGAAACTTTCACATCAATATGTTGAAACTGGTTTATAAATCAAGAAGTCTGTGACTCACCTGTTGACTGGAGACGTCTCTTCACCAGTAGAACCAGTAGAACCAGCAGAACCAGCAGAACCACGAGGCATAAAGAACCAAGAGGAAACAAGATGACAGGAAGAGGAAAGGAGGCAGGAGGAGGAGAGGATGGAGAGGAAGAGGTGGAGGAGGAGGTGGTGGCTGGTTTCTCTGAAAACATACATTTATAAAACTTTAGTCCAATTAATCAATAATGAAAGTTTAGTAATCAAAGTCATAATCATCAGCGGTTCTGACCTGCGACAGAGATCCAGCTGGATGGAGACTCTCCATGTTGGCTGATGCTACATTTATAGAGGCCTTCATCAGATCTCTTCACCGGGTTGAGGGTCAGGTTTCCTGTAGCTTCATTACCAATGGAGGAGCCATCTTTATAGAAAGCAGCTGGGAGGTTGTGGGCTGGATTCTTTGCTCTGCAGCTCAGAGTGACGTCATCTCCCTCCATCACAGGGAGGACAGGACTCTGCAGGATCACTGATCCACCTCAACACAGAGACAAACTACAGCATTTCATCACACAGCAACACTAACTCCACAGTCTGATCTTACCAACAGTGAGGTTCATGATGCTGCTGCTGCTGCTGGAGGATCCACTGCTGGAGGATCCACTGCTGGAGGATCCACTGCTGGAGGATCCACTGCTGGAGGATCCACTGCTGGAGGATCCACTGCTGGAGGATCCACTGCTGGACTCACACCAGTAAACACCAGAGTCATGTTCTCTGATGCTCCTGGTTTTACAGGTAGACCATTTAGTTTCCCCCATCCTCTCCACAGGCTTCCTGGTTCCTCTGCTTGTGTTTCTCATCACAGTCCATCCCTCTGAGCCGTTTCCATCCTCACAGATCAGAGTCACTGATTCTCCTTCAAAGAACTGAGATCTGCTGGGACTCACAGTCAGAGCAGCTGCAGAGCCTGGAAATAAACTCACTGATTCAGATGAAAACATTTCTTTGCATTAATAAACTCATTCAAATCTTAAATCAATCACATTCAGCACAAACATTTCTCCTATTGTCTCTTTCTGAGTAACTCTGAAACACTCGATCATCTCCGTCTAACAGCGAATAATGAAATATAAAGTTACTAACCTTGGTTGAATCTGCAGCCCAGCAGGAAACTCAGACCTGCAGAAAACAGACATTTAAAGTGGATCAAAGTTTAGCTGTTTCAATGTCCAGCAGGCCTCAAACTCAACCTTTGACATTTTAATAGTTTTAATAGTTTTCTACATTGAGATCAGGTGTTGAGTTCAGATCAGGATGATCTGTCTTTACCTTTTAGCTTCAGGTTTCATGATGTTATTTCATTCTAACTAGTTTCTCCTCCTTCATCATCATCAATAATCAGACGGCATCGATCATTAAATCCATCAGCAGAGAGGAGCTTACCGAGCAGCAGAGTCTGATGTGTTTCCTTCATGGTTTCTCTCCTTCGTTTGTCGCTTTTCATGTGTGACTGGAGGCAGAGAGTGAAGAGAGACCGCCCTCTTCCTTAACGCAGCTCTGCTGCTCTCTGTCGATACGGAGCCGAGCCTGCAGAGGACAGCAGGCGCCACACATCATCAGCACACAAACTATCCCTAATAAAATCCCTAATACATATTTAGAAACCATATTAGTTTTACACAAACTGCACAGCTTTAAAAATGTAAAGCTTGAAAACTAACAAGTTACAACTTGAATTTCTTGCTGGGGCCTTTTTGTATAAAACCCTTTAGCACAGGCCTATTAACCATCAGTGTAGATTATTTGATCATATAAATATGTTTTTAATTTGCTTCTATGTTTTGTCAGCCATCTGACTTCTCTCTTCTTCTTTGCTAATAATTTATTGTATGAATGGTGGGTCACTGCAGCGCAGCAGGATGATGATCCAGCAGATCAGTGGAATCAATTTGGAGCATCGATGGTCGGTTTGCAGAGGCTCTACAGAGACTGTCTGAAGACAGGGACAGTATGGAGACAGGGACAGTATGGAGACAGGGACAGTATGGAGACAGGGACAGTATGGAGACAGGGACAGTATGGAGACAGGGACAGTAACCAGGTGGGTCGAGCTCAGCCAGGTCATCTTAAAACGCAAAGACGAGACAGAAACAACCATCTGATAAAACTCTGGAGAATCTGCTGGAATATTAGGAAGGACATAAATAAATTCTGACACTTTGGTCATAACACTGTGCAGCTGCTCACCAAGGTGGGAACTGCTGTTAGCGGAACTGCTGCTAGCGGAACTGCTGTTAGCGGAAGCGCTGTTAGCGGAAGCTGCCGTTAGCGGAAGCGCTGTTAGCGGAAGCGCCGTTAGCGGAACTGCTGTTAGCAGCAGGATAAAACTGCAGAGATCAGAACTCACTGGGAAAAACATATTTGCTGCACAGGCCATCAAATGTGTCTGAAAATCGTCCTGGTATTCAGGATCAGACCAGGATCCTGAATCCTGGTGTCTCTCTTTTAGGAGAAGAGAAACACCAAAAACATGAAGGTTCAATTCATCATCATGATCTGAATCGTTTCTTTTTGAGAAACTGTTTGATTCAATGTATTTCTATAGCGACGATTAGCAGCAGATTTCACCTAGAAGCACTTTACTAAAGGAAATTATTTCAATTCAGTCACACATATATTCCAATTAACACTACGAATCAAACAGTTCAGTAAGCTCTATAAATATTCAAATTAGATGAAGAAGTTTGTAATTTAGAAAACCAAGCAGAGCACCGAGTCACTGACCTGCAGAGTTCTCTCCTGATGGACCAGCAGGGGGCGACAGAGCCTGCCTGGACTTTGACTTTCCAGAAATCCCTCATATTGAGCAATGGGGAGGAGAAACTCCTCTTTAACAGGAGGAAACCTGCTGCAGAACCAGAACCAGGCTCAGGACCAGCAGCTGTTAGAGGCTTGAGGAGCAGAGCAGAGACACAAGAAGGGACTGATGATGTAGGATCATCTTTACTGGCCATGAAAGTAAAGATGGAGTGAGAACGATTCAGTCACTGCAAGATTATATCAGTCTCTATCTAACTATAAACTTTAACAAATAGAACATTTCATGTCTGAGGGTAATTATCAAGCAGAGTTTGACAGATTAAACTTTAGATTTTGTCAGAATAGAACTATAGTTGGTTCCCTGCTGCTGTTGATAACTGTGAGCTTCAGCCAATAAGGAGAGAAACGATAAATTATTTTTAAAATGTTCCCCTCACATCACTTGTGATGTCATGGTTACGCCACAGCTGGCAGCAGCTTCCTGTAAAATCCAGTCCAGTCCAGTCCATCCAGTTCAGTCCAGTCCAGTTCAGTCCAGTCCAGTCCAGTCCAGTCCAGTCCAGTCCAGTTCAGTTCAGTCCAGTTCCAGTTCAGTCCAGTCCAGTCCAGTCCAGTCCAGTCCAGTCCAGTTCAGTCCACTGCAAATACTGCACAAAGCTGCTGCTGCTCTTCGTTTGGATGGAAATGTATATAGATATAATATATATATGTTTTTATGTTCCCTAATGAATCCCAGCATTTGATTTGCAGGGATTCATTAACGTCACTGAGTGAAGATCAGGCATGTTTAGCCAAAGCCTCACCTGACACACCTGCAGCTTTGTTAAAGTTTCATCACTTTTATGTTGGCAGAGACGGATTTAGAAAAATGTTTCTTTATTTTATTATTATAATATTTATATTAATTACTTTCATTGTTATCTTTTTAATACCAACATTTCCACATCTTTATATTTTGTCTGATGTGATTTTTAAATATTAAACAATTCAGTTTTTAAAATGTCACTCACATATTTTGTGTTTTGGTAAAATGGGTTAAAGTAACATTTGATTCTTGCCATCATGTTCATCATTTGATTGCATAATCATTTCTAACTGTATTCATCTATTTTCACCCAGAATAACTCAGATGGTAAAATATGTTTAAAGATGCAAATCAAATCATGTTGCTCAGTTTTATCACTCCAAATTAAATGATAACATTCTAGTTCCCACAACCTTTAGTTACTCAGTTAATTTGAGGGAACTAATTTAAATTAAACTATTTAAGTTACTTTAACACAATACAAACAGACAAGTTGTGCAGAAACACAATAAGTGATGTTTACTTAAAAATATAGAAACTAATTGCCTCAGGAATTGAAATTGTGCAGATTCAGTGAGCATATCAGAGAATATCAGAGAATGTTGTTTTGTTGGCTTCTCAGGTTTTCCTGCTTTCTCCCCTCAGCCTGATAGTAATGCTGCAGGCGGCCATTTTCTTCCAGTCCACCGGTCATCAGCCCAGTGGACGTTAGAAAGTCAGAGACTCTCCCTGTGACACTGTGTGGACTCACTGAATGCAGTAAATCAATGCTAGTCAACACAGTAGTGAAGCACATGATATTTTAGCCTCCTTTTAGCCTGTATGCTAATGTACTGAACAGAGTGATATATGCTAAACATGCTAGTAATAACCCACCTACAGATGGTAGCATTTATGCTAATTAAGTTTAATTTAAAAATTAAGCTTTACATAAAGCATTGAGTGAGTCAGTGTTAGCCACCATGCTAATGCTACTGGTAGCATTAGCTAAGTGTAGCTTGATGGAGTGTATAATGGGAGATAAACTTACCTGTTCGTCAGAATTTGAACTCAAACCTCAAACGGCGCCCCCTGGTGGCCAGCAGAACTGAATGCAGGACACTAAACTGAAGGCTGCAGGTGTGTTTGGTTTTTGGTTTATTGGGACGTTGCTAAAGCATACAGAGAATCTGTCAGCAGCTGAACTTTGACCTTTGACCAGAGCAGCTTCTGGGAGACGTAGTTTGACCTCTTGATGTTGTTACTTTGCTTCTTTTCATCATTTAAACCTTTTCCCACCTTTAGAGAGGAGCAGGTGACCTGACAGCATCAGAGGAGGAAGAGGAGGAGGAGGAGGAGGAGGAGGAGAGAGGAGGAGGAGGAGGAGGAGGAGGAGGAGGAGGAGGAGGAGGAGGAGGAGGAGGAGGAGGAGGAGGAGGAGGAGGAGGGTCTAACTGATTCTGACTGAAACCAAATCAACCAGTCTGATCTCTGACAGGAGCCATGAAGCAAACATCTGCCAGTCTCCTGCTCTGTAAGTACCGACTCCAGCTTAGTGATGACTTCTGTATATAGTAGAGCTATGAAACCTTATAATGATATACATGTGAATATATATATATGATCTGAGAGTTTATTCTAATTTCTCTGTTCTGTAGTTTTGACCCTGGAGCTGTTCTGCTCACCCAGCCGAGGTTTGGTCACTTCCTGGTTTAAACATTTAACTGCATTAATATGTGAAACAATGAATGAGTTTCCTTAACATGCTTAATGAAAGCAGACAGTAAAAGGAAAACAGTTATTGACTTTAATTTTAATCTGTTTCTCTGTTCAAGAAGCTCAGAGCATCTCATCATTAGTGATCAGATTATTAGAGAAACAAGCAGGATGTGTTTAAAGTTAATGAAGGAATTCGGAGCTTTGATGAGAATAAAACCAGCTGCAGTTTTTCCTTCCAGCTGCTCTGACTGTGAGTCCCAGCAGATCTCAGTTCTTCCTAGGAGAATCAGTGACTCTGATCTGTGAGGATGGAAACGGCTCAGAGGGATGGACTGTGATGAGAAACACGAGCACAGGAACCAGGAAGCCGTGTGGAGATGCATGGTGGAATTCAGCTGGTTCTACCTGTAACATCACCCTCTATCCATCAGACTCTGGTGTTTACTGGTGTGAGTCCAGCAGTGGATCCTCCAGCAGTGGATCCTCCAGCAGTGGATCCTCCAGCAGTGGATCCTCCAGCAGCAGCAGCAGCATCATGAACCTCACTGTTGGTAAGATCAGACTGTGGAGTTAGTGTTGCTGTGTGATGAAATGCTGTAGTTTGTCTCTGTGTTGAGGTGGATCAGTGATCCTGCAGAGTCCTGTCCTCCCTGTGATGGAGGGAGATGACGTCACTCTGAGCTGCAGAGCAAAGAATCCAGCCCACAACCTCCCAGCTGCTTTCTATAAAGATGGCTCCTCCATTGGTAATGAAGCTACAGGAAACCTGACCCTCAACCCGGTGAAGAGATCTGATGAAGGCCTCTATAAATGTAGCATCAGCCAACATGGAGAGTCTCCATCCAGCTGGATCTCTGTCTCAGGTCAGCAGCTTCTCTGTCTGCTTCAACCTTCATCAGGAGACAAGAAATAAATGATGACCTTTGACTCCTTTCAGAGAGAATCACCTCCACTCCTCCACCTCCATCCTCCACCTCCATCCTCCACCTCCATCCCTCCATCCAGCTCTCCTCCTGACCTCCAGGACCTTCTCTGCTCCATCCATTGTCTCGCTTTCTTCAGTGCTGCTGTTTCTCTGCTCTTCCTGGTTCTGCTGGTTTCATTCTTCAACCAGAGGAGTCATAAAGGTGAGACACAAACTAAAATAATCCCAGCAGGTATTAAATGTGTTTAACACAGTTCAGGTTCTCAGATCGTGTTTAAGCCACAGCAGAACGTTACCTTGTTGATCTGCAGAAGTTTATCACGATCAGAACCTGCTGGTTCTGTTGCTCCACCTGATCCTCCTCCGTAACAGATTTTATTTGACAGCTTAAAGAGTTTCTGATTGGTTCTGAGTCCAAACACCAGCAGGAAGGCAAGTGAACAGCAAACCAAAGAGCAGCAGGCCGAACATTTCGGTTCAGGGTGTTAAACCTCGTTGTCTCTGGGTTGATGACATTTAGACCGCGGCTTCCTGTTGATTCAGGAAAGTTTCATCAGACCTGATCAGAACCGACCTGATGGGCGTCACAGTTTCTCCTCTGTGTGGTCTGGAGGTGGCAGTGACAGCAGATGGTGTCAGATTAATCTGAGCTGCAGCCTGTTTCCCTGCAGCAGGGGCAACATGCTGTCGATTTCAGAGCCACCAGAAGCAGCCAGAATGTTCCACACAACTTTAACTGTCTGCTTGTTTTGAAGGAGCAAATATTTCTGCTTCCAGTCCTGCAGCTGCTGCACTGACCGAGTCTCATTCTGCAGAAACAGAGAGGACAGGAGGCGGCTTCAGGGACAAACCAGCAGCAGAGGATCAGTAGCTGCGCCCCCTGCTGGTCAAACCTCCAACAGCAGAGGATCAACTCGCCTGCGGTCAACCTCAGCAGCAGAGGCAGAAATCCAAAGCGCTCCGTGTTGAACTGACAGGAGGTTCAGCTGATCTTCTGCTCAGTCAGGAAACATTTGTCTGTTCAAACCAACTCAATGCCATGCAGTCCAGCTGTGCTTGTGGAACAGAAACCGGCCCACAGCATCACACTTCCTCTGCTGTTCTTACCTGCTGAGCAGCTCAGGTCGGAGGCGTTTTCACACCTACAGCTGGTTTACTTTGGTTTGAATCAGTTGATGAGTTTAACTTGTAACTTTCTTCTGTTCATCGATCAGGAGAACAAAATGTTGATGCAGGAACAAAGTGCTTCATTGTGTATTGTCATAAATCTCAAGCCTCTTGCTTTTCTACTTCTAGTTTTTCTGTGTGAGTTATGTCTATAATTATGTATTTAGTGACTGAGATGTTGAATCTGCAACTTCTGAGGACAGATTTCTGTCCAAACACCAGCAGATGAGTTTCTGAGGATTACTCACCTGAAGAACAGCAGAGCCACGTGACTCCATGAAACATCCTCCTGCTGCCACCTACTGGCGGAGAACTGTTATTACAACTCAGCTGACACAAACAAACTAGGTTTTCCTTCAGAAAGAGGCTCAGAGGCTGAACATCTGCACTAAAGTAGCTTGTCCTAGTCAAAGGCTCCAGTTCTGCTGTGATGAACTAACATGTTGGAGCAAAACAGGACATGCAGATGTCCAGATTACAATCCTGAATCCTACAGAGCCGAGCAGAACAAACCAAACTGCAGATGAAGGAGAAATGATTCAGATGATTTGATTTATTACACATTTTTCAAAGAACATTAGATATGATGCACATAATTCATCTTTTAATAACTTCTCTGTTTGCATTTATCTGACTTTAATTAGATTATTAAATCTAAAGTAAGAACTGGACTTATTTGTTTTATATTCAGATATTTTAACCCATTTTGAAGTTTTGTATCTGTTGAGGTTAAAGAAAAATAAAACCTCAATTAAATGTGATTTGTTCATTTATTTATTTTATTTTTATTTTGGGTAAATGATGTCTAATTGTCTGACTCTTGCTCCATCCATCCAAACAGTGATGAGTAACATCTTAAACCTTTTCAAATTGAACCAGAACTCAGTGAAATCTGTGTGTATGTAGAAATCACAAGAGGTGATGAAAATAAGGAGAACCAAATGGAGGAAGAGGACAGAGTTGGTCGGGGCAGCAAACGGCAGCTTTTGATGCTCTGGCCTAGAAAAGCTTTGGGAAATTCCCCAAAACTTTACGTTTGCTTAGGAAGTTCCCTGGAAAAGATGATGAATATTTTTTGAACTCATGAGTTCGTGCAGGTGGGAACAGGAGGAGCTTCAGGGAAAAAACCAAATGATTGAACATGTTTGAACCTGCAGCCTGAAGCCTGAAAGCAACTTCTAGAAAACCTGCAAACATCAGGAAGTCTTTCTGATACAATGACGAAATACTTTAGTTGATTATAATCACTTTAGTTGTAACAGGACAACCATAATAATTCCAGTTGCAGAATCCTCACGTCCAACAAGGCAACTCTATAATAAAACAACTAGGAAACAAACATGAAACATTACATTTTGCCATCATCCAAACCATCAACACACATCAGATTCAGATATTATCAATCAAAGGAGATTTCAGCAGCTGATTTAAAGGAACTCTGTTTCTGCACTGTAAAAAACCAAGTTTAGACTGACAGGAGGCGACGACCCCCTGCTGTGGAAACCCAGCAGGGGGTCCCAGTCTGCTTGCCTGCCTGCCTGCCTAGTAGTGGTAGAAAACCAAGTAGAGGTGAATAGAAACAACTCAGGAATAACAAACTCAAACAACATCCCAGCAGATTACCCCATTAAAAGTAATGATTTTCATGGAGCCAATAGTTTGAGCTCCTTTATTCCCATTACTGATAAAATATCTGAAAATAAAACCACCAGGTGCTCAGTATGAAGTCATGTATTAAAATTGAAATGAAAAATGGCCAATAATTGTCATTTCCTTGTGGAAACTGAATTAATTCACCTACATTTTCAGCATATTTGAACAATACAGCAGTTGTGACCCACACTGCTCGCCACTAGGTGGCGATAATGCACACAATGACGACATATTGAAGGACTGACTGGTGAGCTGTGGTGAAGAAATGCCTCTGAGCGCTCACCTCTTCGTTCCACTGTGGGAACATGAGGGAGCGGTGCGCTCAACTGTGACCTCTGACCTCTCCATGTGTGGCATTAACCCACTGGCCAAGAAATCTAATCGATTCAAAGGTCTTTGAATTGATTAGATTTGGAAAAAATGAATTGAAATTCAGTGATGGATGGGTATTGTTACCCGCCTCTAAGTTTCAGAAATGATTTCAGAAGCAACTGAACCTAAATCAGTCTCTAAAGAGAAGAAGCAGAAGAACTGCCAGTCCGATCATCAGTCCAGAAGGTCCAGAAGGTCCAGCTTTGCTTCCTGTGCCTTCAAACATCCGTGACCCTGTAGAGGAGAACCAGCAGTGAGAACGAGCGTCAGGCAGAGACTGAAGAACCAAACACAGGCAGGAAACACGAGGCTGTCAGTTTAAACTGGCTGGACTCGGTGCTGAACGCGACTCACGTCCTTCTTTGTTGGGCAGGGAGGGATTTTCCCCAACATGACCTGAGATTTTCCTTGTTCAACCACATGATTGGCTTCTCTTCTGACCATCTAATGGTCTGAAACAAAACCAAGCTGAAGTCTCCACCTGGAGCTCCACAGCTTCAGATGGAGACTGAACTCTCTCCATCTGTCCACTTCCTTCAGTTCCACCGACAGCAGCCATCTTTAATCTACGCCTGAAATAGAACATAATTCATTCAGACTCCAGGTCCCAGAAATCTCTTGGCTTGTTGAGCAACGTAACTGGACCTGTCAGCGCAGCATCCGGTGGAGAGCAGTGGACAGGCCGGGCTCAGCCAGGACTGGACTTCATCTGATGTGCCTAAACCAATCGCCTCTCATGGAGGGAGGTGTGTAATAACTGCACACCTCCCTCTTCTTTTGTCTGCCTCCCCTTCTCTTGTTGTACAAACAGAAATACCAATCAGGACTTGGAGAACTCAGAGCATTAGAGGGAACCTCACTCAGCCAGGAGTTTGGATCTCTAAACCGTCACCTGACTGCAGCTCCGTGACGGACTTCCTGTCTGATCATCGGTTTGCAGATGATGTGATGCTGTTTGTATCTGCAAGTTAAACTGATGTAGTGAAGAAGAAGCTGAGCTGAAAGACGAAGCTCCCAGTTTACTGGACTGTTTCCACTCCAGCCCTCCTCTATCCCAACAGAACCAGAACTACAGAGACTAACGGGTCGGTCACTCTGCCCTGCCGCTGTGCTCCCTTCAGCTGAGACATGGAGCCGAGTCGTTTCTGGGTGGCTCAGATCTGAGATCCAGAAGGATCCGGATCTCTTCAGAAGGAGCTTCCTGGAGGAACCACCAGTCTTTCTCCACTGAACATGTTACCACTGTGGCTCATGTTGGGGGGAAAGTTCATTGCAAAGCCCTGATAGGTGAAAGTCCGTCAGTCAGGATCATTTAACACCGTGTCCATGAAGGATCAGAAACTGATTAGTGTCTCTGACATCAGGCAGCTTCAAACAGAAACCCTGAGAAATGGAGACACAGTGTGACTCTGAGCAGCTGCAGTAAACAACATCTAACCCTGGAAATGCAACCCAGACAGGTTCATTTGGTGACAGTTCATGAAGACAGAGCACAACCATCAGGTTATTAAAGAGCTGGTATAATTTTCCTCCACTTTCAGCTTTGGATGAGTAGAAGACATGACATGTCTGCAGAACATCTTAAGATCTTCTGCAGGAAGCTGCTGGAATCTGGTCCAGACAGACAGACAGACAGACTCACCTCCAGCAACGTCCAGCTTGATGATGCAGTTGAAATTTGAATTCTTGTCTTTTGCTTGACTCTGAATGACTCGACATTTGTACGTTCCTCTGTCTGCAAACGTCACGTTCCTCAGAACCAAAGACACGTCTCCGTACTTCATCTCTCCGTCCTTCAGGTCCACGCGGCCCTTAAAGGATGGATGCTGTTGTTCTGTGACAAACTGTGAACTTCTGTACAGCAGAACACGAAATGACCCCAGATCCTCCCTGGTCCAATCTACAACTGTGATGCGTCCGCTGTTTGTAACCCGGCATGTCAGAGTGGCGTCCTGTCCAGGTTTTACTGTGACCTGATCTGAAGGACGAAACAAGAAATTAAAGACAGACTCAGCCAAAGAAGCTCTGGTG
Source organism: Phalloptychus januarius (assembly GCA_902982915.1). NCBI lineage: Eukaryota > Metazoa > Chordata > Actinopteri > Cyprinodontiformes > Poeciliidae > Phalloptychus > Phalloptychus januarius. Next base: position 498,252 of record CADWAE010000150.1, read on the forward strand.
CTTGATCTGGTTGGAACATAAATAAGTTACAGGATATTTAAATAATCTGGTTATTTCAGTTCTGGACAGTAAAGCAGCGAGACTCAATGGACTTTCTCAAAATATTCCAGGAAAACTTTAACTTTCAACTTAAAGTTTTCCTGTTGTCATTTTTGGAGGCTTTACTTTTCTAAATCATAAATGAGTGAATCTAAAAACAGAGCAGGGGCTGAAAAAAGGAGCAGAAACCTGGTTGGTTAACTGGTTGGTTAACTGGTTCATTTCAATAATAATGTAAACTCTTTTTTCTGTTCTTTTATCTGGTTATTTTGCACTAATTTATTGCTCTGTAATGTTTGTTCTGCACTAGTTTCTGAATAAAAATAAAACGTTGAGCAGTTTGTCCACCGTTGGACAAAATCAAGCAGCAAAAGACAGAAAACAGGAAGAAACTCTGAGTCTCCTGGACTTTACTGCCATAAACATCCACATTTCCCCAGGAAAGCAGGTTGGTGAGTTTCTAATGTCGCTCAGCTGTTTGGATGCAACTTACCAGGAAGCGTGTAGAAAACGTCTGACACCAGAACCAGAACCAGCAGCTGCGTTAAAGTCGCCATGAGCAGAGCAGCTAACTGCCTCTCCAGAGGACGTGTCTGGACTGGAAGCTGCAGGAAGAGCAGCTCAGACAAAGATTCCTGGGATTTCCTGATTGAAAAGCAGCTGCGTCAGAACAGCACGATCATTTCAGTCTAAAAATCAACCTAAAAACTATCAGCTCTCTACATAAAACTAGATTTTCTCCAAGTATTTTGAAGATGATGCATAAAGTCAGATGTTAAAACAGCAGGTTAAACCAGAAAACTCACCTAGACTGGTCAAACCTGAACTATTTTATTCATCAACAAGTTCAAATCTGGCCAGAAAAATAAACTGACTCTTTATTATGTTATTGTTATTTTCTTAGAAACAGCATAAATGACATTATTATGTATTTAATTCATTATTAAATCCAATAATGAATTTGGATTTAATAATGCTCCTACAAAATAAGAGCAGTTGCACCTGGTAGCAGGATTTTATTAGAGTAACCCTCCATCCTGTCTGACTGCAGGAGGTTCTGGTTGGCTCAGTGGATCCTCCTCCTCCAACATGCAGCTGCAGAAATGTTCCCACCACCTCTGCTGCTTTGCACTGATTGGTCTGCTGCAGCTGTCGGCTCAGACTGGACGTTCTCACTACAGGTAACGAAACAGCGACACGTTTTGTTTGCAAAAGACTCCAACTGTGGCAAAACTTGTCAAATGAAAGCAAATATGATCAATTATTACATAAGGACAGTAAAATCCAGCTCTTGCTTGTCAGTTAGAAAAATCAATCAGTTTTAACTCTGACAGAGAATTAGACATCATCACTTGTTGAAAGAAAGGTTTTCCTGATTTGCACGAGTGACACTGTGATTTGAATATTGAGCAAGAAGTTTTGAAATGAATTTAATTCTGTTCTGGGAAATGAACCAAAGCTGCTGAGGAAAACTTTGTGAAGCAGCAAGAATCCTCAGCAGGAGCAGCGAAAGCCACAGCAGGGGGCCGACCTGGAAAACAAAACCTCATAAGAGCGCACACAGGGTCAGTGTGGCCCGCTGGACTGCGGACAGAATAAAGAGCTCATGGGGTCCAAATGACTCGGTCTAACCCTAACAACCTGAGAGACCTGAGAGACCTGAGAGACCTGGGAGACCTGAGAGACCTGAAAGACCCGAGAGACCTGTGAGACCTGAGAAACCTGAGAGACCTGAGAGACCTGAGAAACCTGAGAGACCTGTGAGACCCGAGAGACCTGAACTCTGTACCTCGGCACAGAAACAAGTCAGGATCTTCATTCATGTGTAGTAGTGAAGCAGTGCCAACACTAGATGGCGCTGTTGTGCTGCAAGGATAAGTTACACCAGCGTCTGTATTTCAGTGACCTTCATTATTGATGCATCATTCATGTTCATCATAGAGGTTTTAATATTCTGATGCAAACAAAGTGACTTTAAACCTAAAATGACATCAAGTTCATTTGGTGCCTTTCAGTCAGAGCCTTTGTGCTGCAGCTGGTTTCTGTCTGATGGTTGAAGCTGCAGCTCAGCAGCTGCAGCAGAGGAGGAAGTGAGCAGCCAGCAGCCTGAGGCTCAGAGGAAGAGGGCGGACTGAGCCCGGTTCACCAGCCCAAACGGGTCAGCGCTCTGAGACATGGAGGACACATCTGCCAGACGTCTGCTGGGTGAGAAACTGCCTGCATTTCTGCTTCGGTTCTGATGGTTCTGATGGTTCTGATGGTCAGGTCAGAGGTTAAAGCTGGATCCAAACGCAGCAGGACTTTAAGCAGCGAACAGGAAATGTGCTGCAGACCTTCAGAGTTCGTAAATGTCCTGGAGTCGGTTGTTAACTTGAGCCGAACTTTCTTTCCTCAGAGTTCATCGTTCTGCTGTGCTGCTCAGCAAACACAGGTCAGTGTCTCCTTCACCTGCTGGTCGAGCTGCTGCAGCTACTGATGCTGGATCAGTGTGAAACCTGTCATCATGTCATTAGTCAATATTTCAACTGCTGACATCCAGAACCTCACAGTTATCAGAACAGCAATGATTATCAGAGGATTTACAGGCAGTTCTGTTGTTTCCAGGCTCTCCAGTTCGTCTGACTGTGAGTCCCAGCAGATCTCAGTTCTTTGAAGGAGAATCAGTCACTCTGAGCTGTGAGGATGGAAACAGCTCAGAGGGATGGACTGTGAGGAGAAACACAAGCACAGGAACCAGGAAGCCGTGTGGAGATGGATATGGAGAAGTTGTTGGTTCTACCTGTGAAATGATCTACCTCCTCCCATTAGAGTCTGGTGTTTACTGGTGTGAGTCCAGCAGTGGATCCTCCAGCAGTGGATCCTCCAGCAGCAGCAGCAGCATCATGAACCTCACTGTTGGTAAGATCAGACTGTGGAGTTAGTGTTGCTGTGTGATGAAATGCTGTAGTTTGTCTCTGTGTTGAGGTGGATCAGTGATCCTGCAGAGTCCTGTCCTCCTGTGATGAGAGGAGATGACGTCACTCTGAGCTGCAGAGCAAAGAATCCAGCCCACAACCTCCCAGCTGCTTTCTATAAAGATGGCTCCTCCATTGGTAATGAAGCTACAGGAAACCTGACCCTCAACCCGGTGAAGAGATCTGATGAAGGCCTCTATAAATGTAGCATCAGCCAACATGGAGAGTCTCCATCCAGCTGGATCTCTGTCTCAGGTCAGCAGCTTCTCTGTCTGCTTCAACCTTCATCAGGAGACAAGAAATAAATGATGACCTTTGACTCCTTTCAGAGAGAATCACCTCCACTCCTCCACCTCCATCCTCCATCTCTCCTCCCAGTTCTTCCTCTCCCAGTCTTCCTCTTCTTCTCTCTCTCTGTCTGGTCTGTGTCTGTGTCGTCTTCTTCTTCCTGGTTCTGCTGCTGAAATGTTTCGTCAAGAGGAAACATGAAGGTAACGTCAAACATTATCATTTTCTTTACATGTTGAGTTTTTTCCTTCAGATGTTTTCAGTTTGTGATTTCCTATTTTTGTTGTATTTTCAGTTGTTGAAGATGAAGCTGGAGATGAAGATCTGCCACACAGTGATGATGTTTTACAAACAGACCTGCAGCCAATCAGATGCAGCAAAGGTTCAGTTCAGTCTCATTTGAGTTATTTGTGTTTTTTTACCAACCAGATGGAAACAATTATTTTATGTCTGTTTTTATTTACTGAAAACTGTTTGATTCAGTTTATGATCTTCCACAAAACAGTCATGACTAAACTCTGATGATGTCATGATGATGTCATGGTAATGCATCATCAAACCTGGGTCGCCATCAGTTTTAGATCCAGAGGCCAATAGGGCAGTTAGGATGGACGGACTGATGTCCACTGGACACAGAAATGTCCCAGTTTGAGACGTTCTGGTGCTTCTGGTTGGGCGTCGCCTGGTTTGTCTCCATGTTGGATGTTTGGGTTTAATCCGCCTGTTCAGTGAGAGTCCAGTTCTCCTGAGTACTCTGGACCATAAAAACCAACCGGACTGGACCAAACCGGACCGAATCAAACCAAACCAGACCAGACTGGACTGGACCAGACTGAACCAAACCAAACCGGACCGGACCATGCTGTCCCGCTCAGTGGACCGCAGGCCTGAACCAAATGTATCTTACTGATTCACAACCATCTAAAATGGAAATGTCTCCTGACTGGGAGGACTGGTTCTGGAGGTTTGGTTCTGGACCAGACTGGTGGTTCTGAGATGTGTAGTCTGGTCCACCTCGACCCACTTCAGGCTTCTGGACAACATCAGCTCTCTGTGTTGGTCCAGAGCATGGCAGAAGAACTGGACCCCCTCGGGGTCTTGGGTTGGTGTTCCTCCTGGTGAGTCAGAAGGTTCTGACTGTCCGTCCCTAAGAACCGTCCAGACGATCCAGACCGGACCTGCAGCCAGAGCTGATTCCTCTGGTCGTCCCCCAGAGGCCCCTGATGGATCCGAATCCACCACATCCATATGGTCTGGTTTATGGTCCATGGTGGCAACATCTGGTAGAGGAATCTCTGGAATCACATCTGGAAGAGTTTGTTTGGTTCTGTCTCAGGTCGAGGACAGGGAGTCTGAATGGACCCGGTTCAGATCCTCTGCAGTCAGATCTGGAGACTGGATGGTAAACACTGGAGGTTCTGAAGATGGACTCTCATCTGATGTTCTAGAAACAGTTTAATGTCTCTGAACCGGACTCTGAACCTCTGCTGGGCCTCAGTGGGTCATGGTTGGTACCGAGTCATGGAAGGAGACATTTGAGGTCACCATGTCCTCTGTGGAGGAAGCAGAACCTAAGGACCGGGTCCGTGGCCGGGCAGACGGAGGTTCCTGGTAGAGGAACCAGGAGAGGAGCAGAAGGTTTTCCACCAACAGCATCATGGTGGAGCTTCCAGGTTGCTGGACCAGAGGTTTCCTGAGGTTCTCAGTGGTTTATGGTTCTGGACCATAAACCAGAACCAGTCAAAGGTTCTGGTTTCTGGTTGGACCTTCTGTCCGTGGTCAGGATCTCAAACCTTGGTCATGAAGACGATGGCAAACACCAGGGCTTCGGTGTGTCCAGATGTTTGTCTGTCTGTCCCAGACCCATGGAGAGGTCAGAGGTCAGGTCTTTCCCTCCACGCCCCACAAGTTCAGGTTTTAGGATTTTCTCTCCTTATGTTGCTTTTTTCATGCTGAAGGTTTTTTAAATCTTAGAGATGTGATTTTCCCTCCCCTTGTTTCTGGTCTAACTAAGATCAGTCAGAGCCTCAGGAACCGCCTGCTCAGGTCTTATTTTGGGTTTTTCGTTCCTTTAGACCAGCTCTACTTTAATGCCGATTTCCCCCCAGAACCAAAATTCAGGAGGTTCAGATCAGATATAAATATTTCAGACAGGATGGATGGATGGATGAGTGGGTTTGACACCCAGGCTGTGATGTAGTGACAGTTTAACCACAGTGTGAACCGAAGACAGAACAAGAAAACGCTGAACTGTTTTGATCCTGTGATGATTTATTGTGATGGTTTATTTCAGTGATTAATGAGGAGAATGAGCCTGAATGAGGAGCATCACTCTGAACAGCAAACGATGATGATCTGTGCCAGTAAGAGACGGTGAATAATGTGTGTGGTGGGGTGGGGGGTGTGGGTGGGTGCGTGTGTGTGTGTGTGTGTGTGTGAACCAGGTTTTTATATCCTTATGGGAACCTCAGTCTACAATGTGGCTTATGGGGACCGTTGCTCCTTGTAGGGACATTTTCTTGGTCCCCATGAGGGAAATTTTTTGTTTTTGGCTTAGTGGTTAGGTCTGTGATGTTTAGGGTCAGGGGAAAGGTTAAGGTTAGGGTTAGGCTGTAGAAATTAATGGAAGTCAATGTGAAGTCCCCATAAGCGATGAAAACATGACTGTGTGTGCACATGCATGCGTGTGTGTGTGTCGGAGGCCTTCAGTTTCCTGTCTGATGTTCAGAAACTCTGCCAGGACGCAGCAGCCACCGCCTGCAGCTCTGCTCTGTGGTCGCTCACATTTCCTCTGGTGTTTCAGCAGCAGCTCAGATTGAAACCTGCTGCCAGGTCCAAATTAAAGATTCACCAGAACAATCAGAGGAGAAATTGGTGGCTTTCCAGGCAGAACTGATTGGTTTGTGTTTCTGGCAGCAGCTGCAGTGACATCATGTGTGTTTTACTGAGCAGATGGCGACCAGGCTTCAGTTTACTCTGCAGTGAGGATGGAGACCAGCAGAGATGGAGAGACAAACACCAGAGAGGCTGAAGACGAGCTCAGAGGTTCACATGATCTTCATTTCTCCACTTTAAACCAAAGAGTTTTTTATCTCAGCAGTAATGATTAATATTTTTACCTTCAGTAAAAAATCAAAGAAAGCATTAAATGTGTTTCATCTCATAAAACACAGCAGCAGCTTTGATCTGTGGATTCCTCTGACCTTTGACCTGGATGTGGTCACAGTGACGCTGCTGCTGCTACTTTCTTTACCAGAAGTTGCTCTTTGTGTTTTCTGCTCCACATGAAGATCTGATAAAAAGTTTTACTGGTTTCAGATGACAGCAGCAGAGAAAAACTTCCTGTTAACCCAGATTAGAGCAGAAAACCTTTAATTGTCTCTGAGGAAACTCAGATGTAACAGCAGCAAAGAGAGATGAAACATGGATCTACGTAAAGATAGAGACATTATGCTTATATTAAATATTAGTAGATCGAAAGCAGCTCTGTTGGTTCTTTATAGACTTTAATTTCTAGTCTTTCTGGTTGAGTCGTTAAATGTTAAACAATTATTCCCTCAGGTTATCGATGCTGCGCAGCTGGAGACATTTTCATTATTTTACCCTCTGACTGTTATGATCTGTAACCATGGCAACAGGGTGTTTACCAGAGCAGCTGATTAGCATCTGAAAAAATTCCTGAGGAGTTGAATGTGAAAGAGCAGAGAGACGATGGATCGTATCCCCTACTCCAACATCCTCCGAGCCAAACAACCAGGCAGAAGAGAAAATTATGATACAACAAATACTGTTCAGTTATTACAAATGACAGCAGAAACACTAAGACTGTGTGTATTTATTGTTAGACCTTCCTCTGTAATCTGCACCTCTAATCTGAAATAATCTCATTTCAGAAAATGATTCGTCTATCGTTTATTCATATGTCAGAAAAGGAGAAGACACGGACAGAAGACACAGGACCAAAGGTATGTACACACACACACAGACACACACATCAGCTGACACTTCCACACAGTCATATCGAAATTCTATAACATTCATAGTAATCTAATTTAAATCTAACTGATCTCATGATGTTGATTTTCTCAGATTATAAATCCTGAAATCAGTTTAATATTTAAATTTGAAGCATCTTCAGTTTCCTTCAGCCTGCAGGTTTTGCAGGCCGACCTCAGAGACCAGCATCATCAAACGGAGCCAAACGTTCAGCAGTAACATCATCATTATTATTATTCATGTGTTTCAGATCTTCCTCCAGAGCCACAGATCATCTACTCCTCTCTCCAGTGACGTCCAGCTCCTGGTCTAACTGGTCCGTCTGCCTCTCACCAGACTGGACTTCATCAATATCTGGTTTTCTTATTAAAATATTGCTGAGATCATTTATTCAGAAAACTCTATTGTCACATTATTTTTCAAATGTTTCCTGATTAATAAAATAAATGTTTATTTTTGTTGTGTTTTTATTGTTTTAAGCCTCTTATAAGCTAAGTTATCTTTCAAGGACGTTTATTAAATGCAGTAAAAATATATAACCTAAACTTTATAAACCGTAATTTTCCTACAGTTGGATTGTTTTTCCATAATTTCCAGCAGGGGGCAGAGTTTTAATATCCATCCATTTCTATACTCCCTTCGTGGGGTCCTGGAGCTGCTGGTGAGTTTTAATTTATTAGTTAATTGTCTAAAAACTGAAACTTCATCCAACATTATATGTCTATATA